>FR990051.1:4402654-5002654 GCA_905404095.1 Glaucopsyche alexis | reverse complement strand
GGGGTGTCACCTCTGTCGCTTAGTGCGAACGCACCTTTGTGGCCTCCGTGAAAAATGGCGCCCAAGAAAATGAGCTACACCCACCGGCAAAAAAACGAACAAAAAACAATTTCAAACATGAAATTTTCAATGGTCGTTTTGTGACCGTGTGAGATTTAACCCGACCAAATTGAGCGGTGTCGCATTTTCTAACGCTTCCTTTGTATCGCTTGTGTGTTAGGTTACTTCTTAAATTGGTGGGGATATAGTAAAAAAATTCGTCGGTGAGATCAGCTGACCTTGTACGTGCAACTTGAAATTACTAACAATTTGTTTTATTTTCTTTTCTTAGTATAGTGTTATAATTTTGTATTCTGCTTGAAATTGACGTTTACGGCAGTAGTTTCATACACCATCGCCTTAACAGACAAAACTTCCCCTTAACTGACAAACTTCACTATAACGGAAGTTATATATTGCTTCTAATAATTGTCATTATGATTTAATCGAAAGTTTAAAATTAAGTAAATTGATAAATAATTGTTAATAATTTATTATAATGTGATAAAACTTGTTATGTAATTTATAATACTATATTTACAATATTGCTTTATCGAAAGTTTAAATTCCTCTACCATAAGATGTCGCTGTCTAATTTAACAACTTATTAAGAAAGAATTTATTGTATTTAACCTTTGATTGGTGTTAATATTAACGACATAATTACTTTCATGAATAATTAAAACTATTGTATTAGTTCATAATTTATACTTTTACATTAACTGTAGTAAATAGTTGTCATGTTGAATTTAAGTCAGAGTATAAAAACTCAGCCATTTTGCAAGGGAGATCATTCTCCTGCTGTAAGCTATTGAAGAGGCTGAATTGCTGTACCATTTTAACAAGTGTTATTGTAATATTTTAAAAGTATAATACAAGAATAAAAGTACTACAACTATATGGAGTGTTTTCATCTTATTTCAGAAGCGGAGATAAAACCCACCAGGTAATAATTATGACTAAGTACAATATTGATCTACACATAACTTAATATTAGTCTTTTCCTCTTTGTTGTTTTATTTCGTTATGGTTTCGACGGGGTAGTTGGCACATACCTATAATAATGATTAAAGAACAGTTGTAACAGTCTTCACGGCATTTCTCTGACCATGTTACAGTACATGGTTCATGTGACCAAAGTTCTTTGTAATATCTGTATTTTGGCGGGGCCGCGGCCGCCCTTTGCGCCCGCGTCCCGCCGGCTGACTACTGCGCAATTTGCTTTGTTTAAACGCATTTTGGATACATTTTTGGATACAAGAGAGAGGAAAAGAATTGATTATTTTATGACTGATTAACAGTTTAAACATTTGTGATAAATAATTATTGTAGAATCGATTGATGGTTATTTCAATAATTTTAGTTCACATTTTTGCTACTAGAGGGCACGGATAGTCCAGTTAACCCGTACTACCTAATCGGTATGATTTGTACAGGCTTGTTAATTTCATATAATTAACTTGTAAACGAGTGTGTTTAAACTTTAAACAACTAAACATTTAAGATTTTTGAACATTAATAATTTTAAAATTAGATTTTAATATTTATTTTATTTTATGATAGATGGATGGATTAAAGTGATATAACATATATTTAGGATTTTTTGTTAGGACTGTTATGAAAATGAATAGATATATATTTTAGATACTTTTATGGATATAATTTGGATAATTTAATTAATATATTTCTGTGTTTTATAGCAAATTACAGGATATTCTGAATTGCCTGAATCCGTGGCTTTTGTTATGACTATTATAATCAATAATGGATATATTTTGGATACTTTTATGGATGTTTTTTATGGATATAATTTGGATAATTTAATTAATATATTTCTGTGTTTTATAGCAAATTACAGGATATTCTGAGTGGCCTGAATCCGTGGCTTTTGTTATGACTATTATAATCAATAATGGATATATTTTGGATACTTTTATGGATGTTTTTATGGATATAATTTGGATAATTTAATTAATATATTTCTGTGTTTTATAGCAATTACAGGATATTCTGGATAGCCTGAATTCGTGGCTTTTGTTATAACTATTATAATCAATAATGGATATATTTTGGATACTTTTATGGGTATGTTTTTATTGATATAATTTGGATAATTTAATTAATATATTTCTGTGTTTTACAGCAAATTACTTGATATTTTAGATAGCCTGAATTCGTATCTTTTGTTATGACTATTATGATCAAAAATGGATATATTTTGGATACTTTTATGGATATGTTTTTATGGATATACTTAATTTGGATACCTTATTGGAAATATTTCTGTGTTTTATAGCAAATTACTGGATATTCTGGATAGCCTGAATCCGTGGGCCATCCGGGTTTATTGTGGAAACTACAGTAAATTTGGATGGAACGCACGGTTTTAGGTAACATAGCGGGCAGTCTGTGTGACTTGCTTACATTGTCAACGTATGTTGTACAACTGCGTTTACATTTGTGGGTGCGTAACACAGTTCGCCGGATATTTTGGATGTTTTAATGGATATATTTGTTTTATAGCAAATTACTAGATAGAATGGATAGCCTGAATCCGTGGGTCATCCGGGTTTAATGTAGAAACTACAGTAAATTCGGATGGAGCGCACGGTTTTTAGGTAACATAGCGGGCGGTCTGTGTGACTTGCTTACACTGTCAACGTATGTTGTAATAACTGCGTTTACATTTGTGGGTTCGTAACACAGTTCGCCGGATATCGTTAGGGGGCGGTCTGTGTCACTATAAACTTGCCTTTGTCGACGTGGTTTTTGTAACTGCGTTAACATCTGTGGGTGTGTGACATTGATCGTCGGATATTGTAGGGGGCGGTCTGTGTGGCTAGCTATGTTACACGATCGTCGGATGATAGGGGGCGGGCTATGCAACTTTTCGCATAGCCCGTCGGATATGGATACTTGGCATGGATAATTGCAGGATAGCGGGATCATGACCAGGAGTGATGATGATGCTGGTAATCCACCTGGTGCGCCGCCCAGGCGATCCAGTCGAGGTTGTAAGAACCGGAATGCGAGACGAAAAAGCATATCGTCGTCTAGTTCTTCTGAGAATACGGTGCCTAAGAAAATACGTAAGGCAAGATTTTTTTTTATTAAGCATATTTTGAAGCTGGTAAAAATGTCTGAAGAGATTCATCTAAAGTATCTTTTAAATAATAATCAAAGTAGAGCTGAAACTATTGATTGTTGGATTAAAAAGGTTAAGGCAGGGACCAAGCTCAAAAAAAACGATTTACATTAAACGTATGCACATTGTAATAAGATAACTTTGTTTGCGTAGCATTATTTTCTCTATTCATGTAAAAGACAGTGTTTACAAGATTTAAAAAAAATACATCTTAAAATATTGTACAAATTACAAAAGTATTCGGTTTAAATTGAAATATAATATATATTATATTTAAAAAAAATATATGCACGATGATAAAAAAAAACTACGTTTTACGAGATTGTTTTTTTTTTTTTACTCAGGAAATGTGTATACCTATTATATTTTTTAATGTGTAAAGTTCAAAACCTGTCAAGGATTATATTTATCCCATATTTTTTCCACTTCGTAATTGAACTCTGACTGCCCATTGTATTTTTATTTTTTTTAATGAGAGGAGATGTGATTGTATCATATTAGCGATCGATTTGTGAGGGATGGGGCTCAGATTTTAAACTGCTTTGAACCGGAGGATTTACATTTTTTTTAATCGTCGCAAAAATCTCAAATTTTAAATATTAAAATACCTCTTGAGCGATTTTCATCAAAGGAAAACTTAAACGTTACAAGACTAATAATTCTTCAATCACTTGTTATAATTGTCGTCAAAAAGGTCATCCTTACTAGAAGTGTCCAAAACCGATGTTGATAAAATGTAAAAAACTAAAAAGTGCAATAGAATAGGCCACAACAATTATTATTATTGTGAATTAGAACCTTTTGTATCAAATTTTAAGTCTAAATCAGGAGACAATGCGGGCGAGAATGACGGTAACGCCAAATATTTTAAATCGGTTATACTTTCAAAGTTTGATTTTGGCAGTCAGTGAACTTTATTCAGAGAATCGGACGCTGAATAGTTAAATTTGAACAAGATCTTTGATAACATTCCGTTAGTTCGAGGTTTCAGACAATCTACGGTTTCACCAATATTTATATCCAATGCTTTCATACGGATCGATTATATTGAATCGAAAATCGATATATTAGTAGAAGGCGTGCAAACCTCATTAATCGTAGGTCAAAACAGAACTACCTTTTATTACCGTTCTCAAAGATTAGTACGAGTTGATATTTTATAAAGTTCCTAATTTTGATACACAAGACTATCCTATAAAGACGCTTCGAACTTCTATGTTAGTAGCCCGGGTACAATAAACTGGTAAAATATTTTACGGGTAACTTGTACATGGGTACATTAACGGTTATATTGTTTTGACCCCTGATAAATAATTTAGACTACTACATGGTATTTACAATATTCGCGAAGGAAAGGGTCAGTGGTAGCCTTTTTTGTTGACTTTCCGAAAATAGCTTTTTAAGTTTTATTTGGAAATAAAAATTTTCATTTTCATTTTCAGGTCGTAGTGACAAACTTTTCACCTCATAAATTAACACTGAATCCAAATACCCTAATCATAAAGTATCTCTTAAGCCCCTAATTAACCTCAGATGGACACTATTCGTAGTGTCCATCCTTAAAAGTTAAAAGGATGCTCTTTCAATTGGAACGCACCAGCAACGTTTCAAAGAATGTTAAATAAATTATTGGTCATAGGCGATTTGAATATGCGCTAGCCTATTTGGATGATATCTTGATTCCCTCAAAGTATAGAAGAGATGTTTGACCGCTTAGAGGATATTTTGAAATTTTTTGGACATAATGGTTTAACTTTAAAATTAGCTAAATGTAGTTTTTTTTTTTATGACAGTGTTAATTATTTGGGTACGAAATTTCTTCAGAAGGTGTACCCGGTGTAGTAAAAGTTTTGGCCGTCAAAGAGTTTCCTACTCCCAGTAACGTCCATGAGATTCGCCAATTTCTCGACTTAACTGGCTATTTTAGGAAGTATATTAAGGGATATGGATAAATAGCTAGGTGGTGGATACAAATATCGGAATACTCGTTTGAAATTACCGTCCGGGTGTTCAGATGTAACATGATGATGAGTCATCTTTAGTCGTTTATACGATTCAAAAAGATAGAAGTATCTAGGATATTTAAAATTCTTAGGCCAAACGATGATCCGGAATATAGAGATATGTCAAAATTATGTTATTAAATATCATACTGTTTAGGTTGATTATTTATTGCCTACTCGTCCCAAAAATGCCAGATGGCTAATTTGCAGAGCAAATCATGATGAAATAGGCCATATTTTGTGGTTACTCTAAGACTCTTGAGAGAATTCAACAATCTCATTGGTTTCTAAAGCTCCGAAAAAAAAATCGAAGCTTGTTTAGAGTGTGCATATAACAAAGACAACGCATCTAAACAGAAAGCAGGTTACATTCATCCAATAGAGAAGGTCCCAGTTCCGTTCCACACTTCATATCGACCACCTCGGACATTTTGTAAGGAGTAGGAATGGAAATACATACTCATATTCTTGCGGTAGTAGATAGGTTTACCAAACATGTTGTTGGTAAAGCAGTAAAAGATTTAAAAACTAAAAGTACTATTGCAGTATTAGAGAAGATATTTTGATTTCGGTAACCAAGCTAGAATTATATCTGATCGCGGTACTAGCTTTACGTCAGCAGCCTTTTTGTGCGTCTTTTGGTATAAAACACGTATTAAATACAATCGCATGTCCCAGGGCTAATGGACAAGCAGAAAGATTTAATCAAACAATTGTAAATTCGCTAGCAGCTCAAAATTCGTTAGGCCAAGAGAACGACTGGGGTCTGGGACATATGTTTGATTAAAATACAATGGGGTATTAATAACACTGTTAATGCTACCAACCAAAAATCCGCTACAGAAGCAATATTTGGGGTTAAGCTTCATGATGTTTTATCAAATAAACTTAATAATAATAGTACTTTGAGTAACCTAGAGGAAATTAGAGAACAGATCGCTGAAAATATAGAAAAAGATAAAAATAATCAAAAATTAAGACGTGACAAAAATCGGATTTAGAAAAAGTAAGTCATAAACAACATTCATTGCTGCTGATAGGATTTGTGCATAGATACACATTAAAACAGAGTTACACAAGTCAGATGAAACTAGTTCCGAAAGTGATAGCAAGTCCGATTAAGTAGGTATAATGTGACGCCAGGAGGCGACACATGAGTAGGATGGCCGAATGTTATAATTTTGTATTCTGCTTGAAATTGACGTTTACGGCAGTAGTTTCATACACCATCGCCTTAACAGACAAAACTTCCCCTTAACTGACAAACTTCACTATAACGGAAGTTATATATTGCTTCTAATAATTGTCATTATGATTTAATCGAAAGTTTAAAATTAAGTAAATTGATAAATAATTGTTAATAATTTATTATAATGTGATAAAACTTGTTATGTAATTTATAATACTATATTTACAATATTGCTTTATCGAAAGTTTAAATTCCTCTACCATAAGATGTCGCTGTCTAATTTAACAACTTATTAAGAAAGAATTTATTGTATTTAACCTTTGATTGGTGTTAATATTAACGACATAATTACTTTCATGAATAATTAAAACTATTGTATTAGTTCATAATTTATACTTTTACATTAACTGTAGTAAATAGTTGTCATGTTGAATTTAAGTCAGAGTATAAAAACTCAGCCATTTTGCAAGGGAGATCATTCTCCTGCTGTAAGCTATTGAAGAGGCTGAATTGCTGTACCATTTTAACAAGTGTTATTGTAATATTTTAAAAGTATAATACAAGAATAAAAGTACTACAACTATATGGAGTGTTTTCATCTTAATAGCTTTAACATCTTTAATCTTTTGACAGGTGAAATAATTTGCATTAAATGCCATAGTATAAAGTTAATAGGATTAAGCAGTTTTTACAGCTGTTGGTAACCGTTTTTTGGATTCCGTAGTATTACAAGGAACCCATGAAGTTTTGCTTTGTCTGTCTGTCTGTGATTCGTCTGCCCTTCTAACCTTTGTAATTATTAATAAAATAGATGAAATCTGGTACAGTTATAGAATGGTAATAGATTTCACTTTCAGCGTCATAAAATTTTAGTAATTTCAAGGGCACATCCTGATCCATCGTGTAGGGCAGGGATGGCGAACTTTTAAGTATGAACGTGCCATTTTTGTCACGAAATGGTTAATGAGGTCATAGATGTGCCATCAAATTTTTCATTTCATTTTTCTTTGTGATTTAGAAGCGTATGTAACGAAAAACCAATTATATCAGTAGCCTTAAACCGAACGTCAGTACTAAACACATATTATAATATTATGTTCTTTAAGCCAAACACGAGTGAGTGTAGTGATGGAGCAAAATTTATTTCCCAATTCATAGGTAAAATCTGTTTAAACTATAACACTGAAAACTGTGAATTTCGGAAAAATACCATAGAATCAACAGGATACGAGGGACGGCTGATAAGTCCGCGGCCTAAGGTACAATGAATAAATGAGAAAATATATGGTTTCCACATTTTAATTTTCAATATAATCTCCCTCAAGTAAAATAATATCCCACCAAAAACATTCTGTAAAAAACTAGCCAAGTCTCGATGGAGCTGCTTGTTTATCTCTAAAAAGTAATGAAATCTAGACTAAGTCGTGCCAAGTCTAAGGATCCTTACTGCGATTTATTTATTATTATAGTTAATGTTGTGTGACTTGGCCCTTGAAAATTCTTTATACGTTAGAAGTCAATTTTGTTTACACGTAATGTTATATCAGATTCTGTTGTAACTACCTATGTTTGTTAAGCGAGATAATAGCCCATACTGGTATTGGTAATTGGACGCTAGTGTCTTATTTTAGGCTGTTGTTGATTGTATAACACATGTATTGGAGCAATGGTGTTATGGAGCCCCTTTTGTACCCTTGTGTACTCTTCAACGGCCAAGTCACACAACATTAACTATAATAATAAATAAATCGCAGTAAGGATCCTTAGACTTGGCACGACTTAGTCTAGATTTCATTACTTTTTAGAGATAAACAAGCAGCTCCATCGAGACTTGGCTAGTTTTTTACAGAATGTTTTTGGTGGGATTTCACTTCTTTTTGTAGAAACGTAGGAATATTTATTTATTTTACTAGATTTTAGTGTAATTTGTTTATTTAATTTGTGTAATGTTCGAGTAGAATAAAGTTAATTGTTCGACTATTTCATCTTGTAAACTTGTAAGTATAAGTATAAAAGCCAGTCTAGTCTTATCCAGAGTTTTCCTTTAATTTTATTTTTATGCGTATTAAAATCAGAACGGGAGGCATTCGCCCAGCAGTGGGACGCTACCGGCAGATTAAATTAGAAGATGTGTCCCACTTCACTGGATTTTTGCAATGACAGTCGATTTTTTATGTACCAATAGTAGAAGGGGGCATTGCCATATCTCTAATCAGCTGAGACTAGCTGAGGGTTCTTCATCAGATACTTCAGACCTTCGATTTTTGACATCAAATGAAGTGGCCCACCAAGTTGAATATTTTTTGTAAAGGCAGTATGTCGATCTCTAATAGTTTGGTTGGGCTCTTGTGTTTTGTAATAAGGGTCACCAGGTACTCCAGATCTTCGATTATCCTAGTTTTTATAGTTTTTCCTTTATGTGGCCATTAAACCCTACCTCTGTACCAAATTTCAGCTCTCTGAGTTTATGGGAAGTACTAGTTCTATTCTGATGATCATGAATGAGTGACTGGGTGAGTGTCATAAATGCGAAACTTTGCTTTCGTTTAACTTCGGAACTAAATGACCTACAGACTTAAAATTTTGGATTTTAAGTATGTGATTATACTTTACTGGATGACGAAAATTTCTGCGTTCTGGTCTTATCCAGAGGTTCTCAAATAGGGGCCTGAAAATGCGGCGAAATGGTTCCAGTAAATAATGGTACGGCAGTGTTTGCTTCGCGCTCGACTTGGCGGGGGCACTGCCGTGCCCCCAGATCGACGTTCTGGTCTTATCCAGAGGTTCTCAAATAGAGGCCTGAAAATGCGGCGAAATGGTTCCCGTAAATAATGGTACGGCAGTGTTTGCTTCGCGCTTGACTTGGCGGGGGCACTGCCGTGCCCCCAGATCGATTATCCTAGTTTTTATAGTTTTCCCTTTATGTGGCCATTAAACCCTAACTCTGTACCAAATTTCAGCTCTCTGAGTTTATGGGAAGTACTAGTTCTATTTTGATGATCATGAGTGAGTGTATAAGTGAGTGAGTGAGTGTCGTAAATGCGAAACTTTGCTTTCGCTTAACTTCGGAACTAAATGACCTACAGACTTGAAATTTTGGATTTTAAGTATGTGATTATAGCTTACTGGATGACGAAAATTTCTGCGTTCTGGTCTTATCCAGAGGTTCTCAAATAGGGGCCTGAAAATGCGGCGAAATGGTTCCAGTAAAGGATGGTACGGCAGTGTTTGCTTCGCGCTCGACTTGGCGGGTGCACTGCCGTGCCCCCAGATATCTCTAATCTCGCATACATTGCTTTTAAGTTTTAACGCACCCAAAAAATATTCTTTATCTTTCTCTTCAAAATGACGATCAACCGCAGTTTTCATTTCGTTGTCATCTGCAAATCTCCGGCCCTGTAAATCCTTTTTCAAAATGGAAAAAAGAAAAAAATCGCTAGGTGCTACGTCTGGGCTATATGGAGGGTGGTCAATCTCTGAGAATCCCGTGTCTTTCAGGGTGTATGTGCGGTGAACGGGAGCGTTGTCTTGCAGAAAGAGCACTCCGCGCGTCAGTTTCCCACGTCGTTTCTGTATAATAGCCTCTTGAACCTGAGTCAATAAATTGGCGTAATAGGCAATCGGACTAATTTTTTTTATTGCATAAATGAAGAGTACTCTTAAATATGAGTAACTTCTCAGAAGAAACCATATATCAAAAGTCAATATTTTCAAAGGTATAGCGATTTGTATAAAAAATTTCGCGAGCCTCCTAAAACGCTCCATACTAAAGTCGACCTACAAATGACGTCACTTGTAGGTTATAGTATATGAAGTAGTATATGAAATATATGGCCGCCGGAAGTAATTTTTATAAATATCTCCCATATTTGTGCGTTTAAGTTCATACTTACCATTATGAATGTTTTTGTATATGATGTGAGTAAACTAATGATGTAAGTTTTTTTTACCAATTTCGCAAAAAGAAATATATTTTTTTGGTACTTTTTAAATGTATTTTATTAGTAAACTACACATAAAATAATATATTTTTTTACATTAACCAAGTAGTAATGCCTCAATATTTCTGAATATGTTAATAAAACCAAATATTTCAGATGTAGTCCGATCCCCTATAATGGCCATTCATCGTATTTCATCGTAATAAAGTTCCCTCGCTACCCAGAAAACTTTTTTCCTTTTTTATCCATTGAATGGACTCTTGTTTGGACTCCGAATCAAATTATATTGGCGAATCCATGTTTCATCTACGGTGACTATCCGTTGCCAAATGTCTTCCTTCTTATCACCGACTAGTTCTAAAATATCTTTGCAACTTGTGAGTCGACTAAAAACTAAGGTAAGAGGTAAAAAACTGTAACTTTTCATGCTGTTAGGTCAAGCTAAATACTATTGAGGAAAATTATTTTGAGTGAAACCGGACAACTTTTGAAATAATCATAGAAGTTAGAAGAGTGGATAGAAAGACGGATGGACGGACATACAAAGAGAAGATTGAGTACTTCGCAACCCTCAAAACCTGTTGCGCGTTGATTGTTACGGAACCCTATTCATATCCTGAGTCCTGACAAGCTCTTGGTTAGGTTATTAATCTTTGGATTACATATTATTATATCATAACAAGACATTAAAATTAAGTAAGATTAAATAATATTATCAATTTTCAATAGTCTAAGCTTTAATACAATCAGCTTACCTACAATAAGTCCTGATCTTAGGATATTTTAACTAACTTAAGATATCTTCAGTACAAAAATATTAATGTGAATTACTTCTACATACTACATTTATTTGTAAAAATATAAACAATTGCTTATTTATTCTAAGACTCGGTTGGCCTTGTAAAGTAACACCTGTAGGCATTTCCTTCCTAGTCGCAGTTTATTCATAACTTTTTAATTTATTACCTTTATAATTATAGGGCAATACGTGTATAAAATATTCGTGTATTATAATAACAATATGTTTAAATAAAGAAACTTAATTGGTTTGATCAAACATTTTTTTCAATAATGTTTCTTCGATTGTTATAGCTCTCTAATAAAGTTAAAATATTCCGGCTTAAAAGGATTGATAGATTGAAGTTATTAGAATTTTTATTTTGCTACTAATACTAACAAAAAAATTAGGAAAACAGTTGATCTAAAGGTCATCCATGCAATTTCCGGATAAGCGCTTTTTGATCTAATGCGTCATTTTTGAGCTTATTGAGCTCAAAAATAAAAAGTGCTTCTAAAATTTTTCACTTTTTATTTTTCTGACTTTTGAGCTCGGAGCGCTGATGAAAGTTTAATAAAACACTATTTTTTGAAATTTTAATTTGTCATAACTTTGGAATGCATCAACCGATTTTAACGCGGCAATCGACAGTTTATTATGTCCTTTGAAAGAATCGACAACAAAAAATTTTTAGATGAAATATTTCGGAGAAATAGGCAAGCAGACTGATTTTTTTTTTATTGCATTAATGAATAGTACTCTTAAATATGAGTAACTTCTCAGAAGAAACTGTATATCAAAAGTCAATATTTTCAAAGGTACAGCGATTTGTATAAAATTTTTCGCGAGCCTCCTAAAAACGCTCTATACTAAAGTCGACCTACAAATGACGTCACTTGTAGGTATATGAAGTAGTATATGATGTATATGGCCGCCGGAATATATTTGTAAATATCTCCCATATTTGTGCGTTTAAGTTCATACTTACCATAATGAATGTTTTTGTATATGATGTGAGTAAACTCATTGATGTAGGTTTTGTTTACCAATTTCGCAAAAAAATTTTTTTTGGTATTTTTTAAATGTATTTAATTAGTAAACTACATATAAAATAATATATTTTTTTACATTTACCAAGTAGTAATGCCTCAATATAATATATGAATATATTAACGAAACTACATCTGAATATGGTTTACTTTAATAGGGATTAAAGTAAACCATTTTAACATATAAAAGAATAGAATAGAAAACTCTTTATTTGCACAAAAAAAACATACACAAAAAATATTTATGTGTATATTATTAGGGACATAATTATGTACCCAAGATTCACTGGTCACTGCCTTCTTAACGCGAATAGCCTATAGTTAGATGTAGGTGTATATTATATAGTATTCAGTATTGTGTCCTGTTTTGTTACACGCGGCCTTGAATATAAAATCATTTCGCGATTTTGAACAAAAAAACCATTTGGAAATTGAGAGTTCTCACGTGTCGCTCATAAATATTTCAATTCAACCAATGCAACACGTTATACGGCACATTCCAAAACGTAGTAAGTATTAAATTTTAATTTTTGAGCTTTTTTTCTTGATTTTTCGATAAAACGAAACATTTTCCTTTTTACTAGTAAGTGTTCAATTTTAATTTTCCAACAGTTAATAAAAATATAATGTAAATAAACAACTCGTCATTTCTCTCGTGAAGGACTTGAACACGATGTATATGATAAGTGATAATAAAAAAAGAGTCCTAACACAATATGTTGGTCTTGGTTCTAATTAGTAATTAGTAGTCTTATTTTTTTTCTTGTAGCCTTTAAATATTTGGAGATGTTTTTAGTATTTTTATAGTTTGTAAATATTTTAAATAGCTAGACATAGATTAATTAACCTGTATTGTTTATTAAAAATGTATAGTTATTGCGCTTGCACTAGTTAAAAATAATAAAATGTATTGATTACTAGCTGTTGCACGCGGCTCCGCCCGCGTAAATATAGTTATTTCGCGGTCGCGGATAAAAAATAGATAAAAACAATCCTTGATGCGGATTATATATCATGCTAAAATTTCAGCTCGATCGGTGCAGAACTTTATGAGTTTTTGAAGCGTACACATACCAACATAACATTTTTATATATAAGAAGATGGTAATGAAAGACGAACGAAAAATGATTATTTTAGGTACTTTTTGCAAGTAAAAAAGGTATAGCTACAATGCTTGTGTTTTGTTATTTTGAGATAATTAATTAACACTTAATTTAAACTCATTTTGCATAGATACAACCAGCTCTACCTTCTAGTATTCGATACTTGTACTACGTAAAAATGCATTTTCTTTAATAAATAAGTTGACAAATTGAAAATTATATATAAAACATTTTCAAGTAAAAAAATTCACAGATTTCGTGCCTCACACGACTATCGAGCACATTGGAAATGAATCTACGGAATTCGAAAAAATATTGTCGCTGAGTGACTAGAAAGTCGGGATAATAGGAAAAGGTTACAATAAAACTACAAAGTTAAATGATAATTATTTTATACCTAGACTAGCTTTTGGCCGCGACTTCGTACGCGTATATATATTGAGGTGATAAATTTTCCTATTATTTTAAGAAAGAGACCTTAATTATTATGCTAAAAATAAATTAAATTAAATAGTAAATTTAAAATTAGTCATCAAGAATAGGAATTATTTTACGCAATGAATAGCTATATTTACATATACTGTACGTAGGGCTGGCCCAGGCCTCATACATTTCTTGAACATCTCTTTTAAAAGGGGGAATGTGACACATATTTTATAATAACATCCATGTATTATCCCGATCCCGATCCCAATCCCAATCCCAATCCCAATCCCAATCCCAATCCCAATCCCAATCCCAATCCCAATCCCAATCCCAATCCCAATCCCAATCCCAATCCCAAACCCAATCCCAATCCCAATCCTAATTCTAATTCTTTAGCAAATAAGTTTTATTTCATACTTTTTTGTACATTTTTACTATGGGAGTCGGTTTTGTTGAAAAATAATATTTCTTCTCTTTTTGTTTTTGTTGAAAAATAATATTAGTTATATTTATTATTTTATTATTAATTAACATATTTTAAGAAACTTATAAATACAGAAACGCCCCCGCTATTCTCACTCTCTTGGCAAAACGAACTCAAGCGTTTATTTTATGCCACGTTTCTGAGAGGTATTTCCCCAAATAAACATTTCATAACTGTGGACCTAATATACAATCACCAGTGATGATAATCATTAGGTACTATAATATTAAATAATTATTATTATGTATTGTAGTAGTCGGTGGAAAAAAAGGAAGTAGCAATAAGCATTAATTAATATAATATAATAGTGATGATGATGATGATCACGAATATAATTTTGCCAATAGTACAATTTCAAAGACCAATATACTGGTAAACAAAACTGATAAGTTGTGAGTGCTTATGTCATCCTAATTCATGTTGGTGTTTCGTGTGATGACGATGGTGATGATGATGATTACTGTAATTGACAAAGTGGTATATATGCTTGTAGTTCTCTAAAAAACGCCGAAAGCCCCAAAACATCTATCTATAAGGAGTCAGGAGTTATGTTCATTACTTTTGGATCCAGGTTATACCTTGGTCCAAATTCTTACTTTTTGGTAGCACACGCTTGGATTACGTCAGAAAAAAATTTAAATCGCCGTATAAGTCCATATAAATTTCGAGGAGTTCCTTTGATTACTCATGGATCCCATCATCATGTCACCACTTTGAGGTCAAAAGGACCGATTTGGGATTGTACACTCTACATCAAAAAAATAAATTTGATAATCGGTCCACAGACGGGGAAGTACCTAATCGTTGAACACACAAAAAAAAATAAAAAATATAAACAGCTGAATGTATATCGCCACTGCACTCTACCGAAACGGCTTGACCGATTCTTATGATTTTTTTTTTTTGCATATTCGGTAGGTCTGAGAATTAGTCGTAATCTATTTTTTACATATGGTAAAACAAAGTTTGCCGGATCAGCGAGTACAAGATACAAAATTAATAGATTAACATAAGTATCCTCGACATAACACGTGTGAATAAACAAATTGCAAAATTTCTACACGCGTATCGAAGTTTGAATAATCGTCGATGTGACGCATAAGTATAAAGCACCTAGGAGCCCGAGCTTTGCTCGGTGTTTTTTAGAACAATAAAATAAGAAAAATAAATAAAAAAATCTTTTTAATATTATACATCTATGTAAAAAAACAAATATAAAAGAAAAAGAAACAATGAGAATTACAAAAATATTTTCTTACCGTGATTCGAACCCATCACATTCTGAATATCCAAACAATGCAAAAGTTACACGTAGGCACGCCCAAGCTGCCAACGAGACTGACGTATGAAAGTCGAGATTATTGATATATTGTTGCACGTCAAAATAAAAAAACATATATTGCTTAAAAATGCGCAGTTTCTAAGGGATAAGACCTGGCTAGATCGATTTTTCACACCCAAAACTCACCGCGTACTAAATTTATGTAAATACTTGTAACCGTTGTCGAGATTCTGAATATAAACATACAAGATGGTCTCGCTTAAAGCATAAAATATTATTTTTTTTTGTTTCAAAAAGGTTAGGCTATAGGGCAAACCCTTAACCCGATCATATTTGTTTTAGGCTCAAATTGTAGCTGACTTAACTATCCAGAGGAGTTTTTCTCAAACTTTTGATATCATTCTTCGTTTCGAAAATATCGAGCACCAAAATCAAAAATTCGGAAAAAATTGAATTTTTTTTTCACTATTTCGGCCTTAACTTTTTTAGTTTTTGACTTTCTCGAAAAATTATTTTTGCACTTTATAGATCTCGTGAATACGCATCTTTTAATAATAATTTTTAGTATCATATCTTTACAACTCTCCAAGATATAACGGGATCGCACTTTTTCGTGAATTCAGCCCCTATACTGAAGCGATCGAAAAGACATTTCCAATGTCAAAATGTTTTCCACGAGGTTAAAATCTGAACCTGAAAAATCAAATAGAAAGAGATGCAGCGGTCAAAATTTACCTCCCGCTCGTCACGTTTTCACTGCCGTGTATAACTTAAAATCATACTTTGGCAACTATGAAATTCAGATATTTTCATGATATGTCACGTTGCCTTCGCAGTGGTTTTCAAGCCCAAGGCCGTTATATATAAATAAATTTCATATCTCAATATACTTACCATAATATTCCTTTCACATCCGCGGAAAATTCCAGAATAAACAATCATTTTCCTGTCAAAAAGTCTGCGTAAGTTTTTGTGTCTATTTTTATGTCCGACTGAATTTTAAAAGCCGGACAAAAGTATATTCGTCCAGACTAACCCGGATGGATGGTAATACTACTTGTACTAATATTTATTCTGTGGTAATGCTAAGGGCGTTTGTGCACTACACTGAGTTTTGGCATCTGATTTTCTATTTAAAACGGAGTAAACTAAGCGAACATAATTTATCTTATACTTAAAACAAGACACTCTTGTATATACATAATATTAGATATAAGAATATAGATATTAGATACTCGTATAATCGTAATCTCAGCAAGGATTACCATGGAATTTAGTATCCAGGGAACTTGGGAGAGAAAAATCGGTTAAGCTAGGTTTTATCCCAAAGAAACTGCGCATTTTTAAGCGTCGTGCAACAATATATCAATAATTTCGACTCCAATGATGTCAGTCCGGTTGACAGTTTGGTGAATTTTTGCGTTGCTCGGATATTCGGAATGTGGTGGATTCGAAGTTCGAACCCCGGTAAAATGTTTTAGTCATTCTCTTTTTTTTACCTACTAAATTTCCAAGCAAAAAGCTCGGTTACCCAGGTACTTTGACTTTATACCAATATGTACCACATACCTTATTGAAATGTACTGTAGTTTCTTGGTGTAAATTCGATGTATCATATTTATTATTTATATTTCCCTATCAATTTCTTTGAGATTTCATTTCAATGAGTTAATAATATGTTGCCGTCCGAGCTAGAAAAAATTGTCTATACCACGGTAACCGTAAAATTCAGAATAAAAACTACCTGTATTTTAATCCTATATTATGTTAATCCACTACACAAACTATATGCGTACCTAATTTCATTAAAATCGGTTAAATGATTTTGCGTGAAAGTTAGTCAGTTCCTTTCTAGTTCCACCGATTTAGCTGTTGCGTAACAGTGGGCCCTAACTTCGATTCCCGGGTTATCTGTTATTTCGTAACGGCGAAGGTCGCGACACAGTTTTCTTCCCTTTATCTTGGAGTACTACTTCAGTATGAACAGATACTATAAAAATTATCTTTATGACGTTTTCTATACGATTTGTGCTTTCTTGCGTAATACTGAAGACATTAAAAGTACTATCAGGGAGGCTAGTTCCTAAGCAGGTGCACCGTTGTCATCATTGGTTCGTATTATAATATTTTTTTGGTTATCAAACTGACATGACTTTGACAATGTATGCCGTCATTATAATACAAAAAATAAATTATGAGAACACTACCAAATTTCATCAAAATCGGTCCAGTACCTAGTTTCGGATCCTATTCAATGCATACAAACAAACTTTTCCTCTTTATAACATTAGTATAGACATAGATAATCCCAGTCACTTTGAAAAGCATGTCTCTGCCATGTCAGAGTTTTCTAAAACTTAATTTGTGACTCAACCAATTACCAATGTCTAGTTATCGCTAGAAAGGCCCGAAATATGGGGTCAATTGATATTGAATTTAGTGTCAAACGAATGTATCCATTTGACGAAACTGGGTTACCCACATTAGAGAGAGTACTGATAAAAGGTTATCGTATGCGATCACCTAATTTTCGAGATTTAGAACTGAATTATTACTTACGGCCAAATGTTCAAAATCTTCTCAAATTAAAAGGTTCTCTGGTCACATTGTCATTCTGAAAAGCAGTGATGTCATATGAGTAAAGTACTGAAACAGCCTCCGTGGTCTAGTGGTTAGAGCGTTGGCTTTCGACTCGGAGGTCGTGGGTTCGATTCCCACATTGGAACAAAAAAAAATGTTGTTTCCAAGTTTGGTTAGGACAATGCAGGCTGATCACCTGATTGTCTGACAAGAAAGATTATCCATGCGTCGGATGGGCATGTAAAAAGTCGGAGCTGCGCCTGATCTCTCGCCAGTCGGTTATCCGTCCCAATGGATTATGAGCGTAAAGGAAGAGAGAGAGAGTGCTCTTATGTACTGCGCACACACTTGGGCACTATAAAATTACTCCTGCGTAACTGGCCTGGTTTCAACGAAATCGGCAACCGTCACCGAGTTCGGTGAGGGGAGTTATTAAAGTACTGAAAAGAGTCAGTCACACACGAAGGGATCCTTACGAAACTGCAAAAAAGTCACATTTGTTGTATGGGTTGTTCCTCAAATATTTTATTCTGTTTTCAGTATTTGTTGTTATGTCGGCAACAGGCATTCATCATCTGTGAACTGACTAGCCATCACAGTTCACGAGATACAGCCTGGTTACAGACAAACGGACGGAGAGACGGAGGGACTTACAGATGGAGAGACAGACAGACAGACAAAGAGACGTAGAGGTGGACGAATGGATAGACGAACATACTGCGAAGTCTCAGTAATAGGGATAATGGTTTAAATAAATAGATCTCCACGGCGTTGAAATTCTTAAAAAGCAACTACACACATAATAATTATGCTCACGCCCTTTTCCTAATTTGGTAGGCAGAGATCATCGAGCGCCATTGGGGAAGGACTTTGTTTCCTCCTTTCGACCACACGGCAACTCTTACGCTACGGGACTCTCTACTTAATAAGATCTTGACAAGATTAATTCATAATGATGATGTCTAATTTATGTAATTGCGATCGTTCAGAGTCACATCTTGTCGGAATCGTTTAATTGAGGCAATCCGGCAGCGAACCGGTCTTTGTTATAATAAGGCTTTAATCTAGCTACCGTATTTTTTTTGCCTTCAAAATATAGGTAAAATATTGCCAAGTTCTAAAGGTAAGTTTGAGATTGTGTGTTTCCCTTGTAGATATTTTAGACTTTACCTGCTAAAGTCAAACAAAAAATGATTATTTTGTAGCGAAATTTTGTAATAAAACAATTAAAAACGTATACCTAATACCTACACTTCTTTACTGCACTTGTTCAGTCGCCTTAAGCAGTGCGCGGACTGGCAACAAAACTACCTCCACCATTTGCATTCCAATTATCGACTTTAGCATACGCGAAATAGAGTATTTTCCTCAAAACATAGGAAAACAGACATGTTTTGCGGAAAGTTAACTCTATTTTGCATGCGCTAAAGTTCATAATTGGGATGCAAATGGGCCCACCATTTCCAGACAGAGTCAATTTTATGCCAGTGCGCAATACGCGTATGCACTTACCAACACTTTGACTTTTAAAAGAATCTTTAATTATACGCAGGAAAATCTAAAGGAACATAAAAATGGCATCCTTTCATGATAAATGGACGTGATAGCAATAAAAATAAGTGCTTTGATATTTGTGACCTTCTAAATTTTTTGCGTACACCCACGCAAAAAATTTAGAAGGTCACAAATATCAGGTTAGAAATAAATTATCTTCCTTCGTTTCTAGAAGGCAAGCAAAAATGAGGTGTACTAAGCGTCTTATTTTTGCATCCCTCGAATGTGGTAAGTACTATTTCAAAACAATCCAATTCTTATTTGTCATTATAATTAATTGTAATATTATCATAAATCAAAACATAATATTATCATGTTAGTTTTGTAGTCATATTGTTTATTATTATTATTCCTCTGATGCTTCCCCTTTTAGTTCGGACTATTTTGTCACTACAATTTTGCTGTCTCTCGCTTTGCTTGGGGAGAGAAACTGGAACACCTCCTACTCCTCCTGCCTTTCATCTAATTAATTTTGTTGCGGGTCCCAAGACAGATTTAGTATATCCCTCGGTCACCTCTGAGATCATATCTAAGGGTTTTGTGATTGGTTACCACTGTAGATTCTACCTACACAGGAGTTGCAGTGTTTGTCCGGTGGGCTTTAAAAAAAATCCCGTGAATGCAAAATAAATGTATGAAAAATTAACTTACAATATATCACATTAGCTATTATCCACGGCTCCGCCCGCGTAAATACATTATCCCGCGGGAACACTGTAGGTACTTGCCCGGGACCCAAAGTATGTCTACACCAAATTTCATAATAAGCGGTTCAGCGGTTAAAGCGTGAAGAGATAAATAGAGAAATAAATAGAGAAGAGAAGAGACATACAGACAGACAAACTAACCTACGCATTTATAATATTAAGTATAGATAACCTATGCTGTTTGTAAAAATTGTTTACGAATTAGCACAAATAGCAGAACGCACACACGAGTGACGGTACTTGAGTGTGGATACTCGACGTAAGTACTAAAGAAGTAACAAAATACGGGTACTGGAGATAGAATCAGGCATTCGGCAGTCTAGTCTATATTAAGTGGTATATCCAAGTGCAGGGATGGACTGATGGGGTATTTAGAATATACTGGTGGTAAAGTTGGAAGACTGACTAGAGTTACCGATTGCCGGACCTACAAAATATCCAGCAAATAGTCGTGAGTGATGAAATTGTAATAAAGTTGGACGGCTTACTAGAATTGTGGCGTGTTTCACATTCCTACTACTAAGTCTGAAAGTTTGCGAGGATTGATATTAGACATAACGAATTTTGATGAAATTTGGTATGGTAGTAGTTTAAGCTCTGGTTTAACACATAGGCTACTTTTTATGATGAAAAAGTAAGAACTCCCGTGGGATACTGTATTTACGCGACGGAGCCGCAGGCAAAACCTAGTCTTCTAATAAGTGTCGTTAAGTTATTCGGAGGTTTTGTCGCTACTTACTTTATATCGAGCGACAGAGAAAGAAAATGCAAGTAAGCTATCTGACACTTATCAATATGCTAAGTGTGAGTTTTTGTCACAACTCACCGTGAAGAAGTTAACTACAATCTGTATGGCATCGAAACAACGCCCCTAGTGGCGAACAATGGCAACTAATTCGATGCCATGCAAATTTTAGTTAACCTCTTTACGGCGAATAGTGACCAAAACTCGCACTCACCATAAAGTAGATTATGGAACAGCCTATTACGGCCGAATACTGGAACGATATTTATATTAAGTCACACTCAAGTCACCTGCTGTCCTTGTCATTTCGGCTAGCAGAGACAGCGACAGCCTGTGAATAGGCATTTAGCGTTTCAGTATTTGGCCGTTAGCCCATCGATTGCCCGACCTATAAAATGTCCTGCAAATAGTCGTACATAATATGGACTACTGTAATAAAACTCGGACGGCTATAGCTCCACGTGCGCGGTGCGGGTGTGACATACAATACGCCTGCCTGGTGTTTCTAAGGTTACGTAATCTAATGCCAACTTTCAATGTCACAGCCATCCTTTACAATATAATCAATCATAATATTGTTCTTTAATAATAGCTTTTTAATTGCATACCGTTTATTGCCCATTACAAACCTAATCAGCTTTGAAAGTCAAATAGTGTGTGAGTAAGTATGCACTATGCAGTATGCATACATGAATATAGTTATAAGTTTACAGAACGTAGGGGTTATCTTATACTTTAAACGAGACAATACTGTATATATAATCGATTTCTCGAAAACGGCTTCAAGAATTGCTATGAAATTTACTGTGCAGGGAGTTTGGGGAATAAAACGATCTAGCTATGTCTTATCTCTGAGAAACTGCGCATTTTTAAGCTAAAAGTGATTTTTCTTTCGTCGTGCAACAATATATCAATAATTTCCTCGGTGATCTAGTGGTTCGAGCATTGGCTCCTGACTCGGAGGTCGTGGGTTCTATTCCCGCATTGGAACAACAAAAAATTTTGCTTCTAAGTTTGGCTAGGACAATACAGGCCGATCACCTGATTGTCTGACAAGAAAGATGATCCATGCGTCGGATGGGCATGTAAAAAGTCAGACCTGCGCCTGATCTCTCGTCAGTCGTGTCGGTTATCCGTCCCACTGGGTTAAGAGAGTAAAGGAAGATAGAGTGCTCTTGTGTACAGCGCACACACTTGGGCACTATAAAATTACTCCTGCGTAACTGGACTGATTTCAACGAAACTGGCCACCGTCACCGGGGAGTTATGTTGTCAATAATTTCGACTCTATTATGACAGTCCGATTGGCAGTTTGGTATGCGTATGTATAATTTTTGTTTTGTTCGAAAATACAGAATGTTGTGTTTGAATCCCTGTCAGATAAATATGTTTGCAAATTGTGATTCATTGTTTTTTATTATATTTGAACTTTAGGAATACAAAGTAAAGACAGATCAGAAGAAGCAGTATATTTTTATGTATACGGCGATTTAAATAGACGTAAAAATTCATCAAACGATAAAAATAAAACTAGCCAAAGGAATTAAGTCATCAAGGCTTTTAATCGATAATCACTGGAAAATCATTTATCAATGCTCAACATAATAGAAGTTAAAGCAAAGAATAAAAGTAAAATTAAGCTAGAACAGCGGGTGTCTGAGGTGACCTCCAGTTTTTGCTAAGCGAAGATCTGTCAGACCTTACTACGAAATTAACTTACTTTTTTGTGGTGTCATGCCACCTTCAAATCTAAATTGCATTTTTTGTGCAATTTTCATTCGTGCATGTGAGAATCTTTTGATATGGAATTGCATGCGAGTAGCCGGATCTACAGAAGGTCATTTTTTGCCTTCCTAAAATAGTCATTCATTATATAAATTTCAAATTCTTAATGATTTTCTGAACAGAACCAACCTTACTTTGATCCAGGAGTCCCGTGTTCCCGTGGGATACTGTAGAGATAGTTAGTTCCTTTTACACGTGAGCGGAGCGAATGCTACTTTTAAATAAAGAGAACAAATTGTCAGAAATCTCAAAAAAATATGTAAAAAGTTACATGGAAATGAACACAAACCTTGCTCTAATGGAAGTGATGGAACCATAGGAAGAACACTTACATAATCGTCCTTTGATAGTATTCCCATCCGTTCCCGTTCTGATAACAATTGTGTTACTGTATCTAGTTTACTGGGTTACTAGTGATTCACTTCTATTCGTAACATGAGCATTTCCAGACTCCGTAGATTTCGAATATCAAGATTCTCTTAGTAAGTTTTGAATAATATTTATTTTTGATATATCACAATCATGCAAGCTATAATTATTGTATTGACAGGAAGAGAGTTATTTGAGCGTATTATTTGGTGCACTCGAAAGGTAAATAAGTACAAATAAGTAACAAAATTAATTGTGAAATATCATAAGAAAACGAACAAAATGAAGGTGTCGAAGATGAAAAAACTGCAAGACAATTTACAACGTCCAGGTCCTTATTAGTAAGATTAATAATGTATGAAGAGTTAAACATTAATTAAAGACAAATTATGATTACCATACTGGCTGTATGAGTATATTTTACGTTAATTAATGTAATTTGGGTCAACTCCGACTCAAATGTTGACGATGTGTGTAACTTGATATTTGAATCGCCAGTTTTATCAAATTTGTATTAGCCAACAAATATAGTTGGGGTAGATAGATTGAAAAAGGGGTTTGATTCCAGGTGGTATAACCCTGAGTTTTTCTTGAGGACGTTACATAAAGCCTCCAACTGAAAACGTCTTTTCTAATAATAAATAATAATATTATGTCTCTGTCGTCTGATTGTAATTGTAGGTTTTTCAGAGTAGGCTTACTATAAACGTTAGCGTGGTCTATCTTTTAATAATTCTCACATTAAGGAGAGACCGTTTATTTCGTTACCTTACTGTCCAGTTTATTTGACTTTTACACGGATGTGATTTTCCTATTTCTCCTGTCTTAATTTCGTTCGTTCTCACTTTTTCTTTACTTTCATTTTCATTATAAAAATAACTTATTTACATGTTTTATTACTTACAAATTATGTCATATTTCTCAGCGGGTATATGAAATGTTAAATTACAAAACAACTGTCGACAGCATTAAATAAAGAAAAACAAGCAGTAAGTGTTAAGTCATAAGTACGGCTCAGTGAAATGTTAGTAGTGAAAGTACTTTCTTCAGCATTGACGTTAAAATCTAGATTCAATTTAAATATTTACCCCCTTAGTAAAAATCTTATACGTTGGAAAAGTAATTTGGCAGACAAGGAGAGCAACATTGTATAGCTTAGCCATTCTGTGAATATTTTTATTATTAAGGGGATATAGCTATTACACATTAGTCATTGGAATTTAAAATTCCTTTTGCGTCCTAGTACACAACACCTGATTTCATTACTTGCAGCAATGTTGGCTTTGGAAGATTCTATAGGCGTTTTAAGTTACTTCTTTTTTTGTTTTCTTCTCCTCCCTGGGGTTTTCCTTCTTTTATATTTTAAATACTTCGTGTACTTGAGCGTAATCCTAATATTCTATAGAAAATTAATTACCTAATGTTGTTTAAAAAAAATAGATGTTTACCTAATGTTCTAATAAGTTTGACTACGGACTTACTAATTCGACTACTATAATCTAGATTTTAAGTTAGCCTACATAACTCTTTCCTGTGTTACTTCTACCTACCTATGTACCGGATTCAAGTTCATTTTGCCGTTTTGGTTTTGTGTGGAAAAGTATTTCATATGGGTAAGCAGTGATGTGGCGCGTCGCTAGTTGTACCTAAAGATCCGTTTTTTTGTGGTCGGAATGTCGATTCTCGTTTTTATCGGGCATCGAGGCATGTTTACATGTATCTATGCGCGGGAGCGGCGGGAGCGACCTTGGGCATGAATCACGGCAGCGAAAGTGGGAGAAATGCTCCCCGCGCGCTCACTTTTACTTTCCACGGTGGCGCAAGCATTGCCACTCGCCCGGCGCTCGCGGCCCGCTGCGCCGCCGCGTCAACGCCACAGACACAGACTCACAGACCCACAGGATTACAGTGATAGTGCACGGATTATATAGTGTGTTGAACCGAGTGTTGCCAGCGCGGAAACCCGGCCCCGCTCCCGCAGGAAGCGCACCGTAAGGAAGTGTTGCAAGAGGGAAATCTGGATACTCTCGTTTCGTCACGTCACATCGGTGAGTTTTCTAAATTAGAACGGTGAAGGGGACTAAATTTCGCGTCGGAAACGCAGTGAAATATCCAAGGACAATAACTTTCAAGTGATTTCACGCCGACAATAAAAACTACGGAACGCTGCGCAACTCTCAGTACCGCGGTGGGAGCCTCCGCTCGCACTTTCGTGGAAACCTATTGCCCAATCGAGAATGAAATTCAAAACTTGCCTAATCTTTAACGACTGCGTTACTTAATTTTTTTACTAAACGCCCGAGCATTAGAAAGTGAATGACGTAGCACGAGTGAGAGGTGAGATCGGAACTGTAGGAAATAAAATCAAGGCAGGCGCAGGCGCAGCGCGGTCGAGCGCGGGGCGAAACAGCTCCTATCATCATTAAGTAGAACTGAAAGGAACGCAATCCAAGGCCAGTTCGATAACGAATTTTCGGATATTATTAATAAATGGTGGCCACGCTTGAATGTGACAATTAAAACTATAGGCTCCTAAATGCGGATAGCTTTAATGCTTTTTAGAACTAGCTAGCAAAGCAAGCGGCTCCACCCGAGTAAATACAGTATCCCATGAGAGCACTGTACTTTTTCGGGATAAAAAGTAGCATAAGTGTTAATCTAGAATTCAAGCTACCACTTGCCAGATTCCATCAGTAGTTTTTTTGAGAAAGAGTAACAAACATCCATCCATCACAAACTTTCACATTTAAATTAATAGTATTAAGATGACTTTCACAGAATGACAATCTCTCATGAGGGTAACGGAAATAAGAAGTGAGTAGCTAGCTTATCAATGTTTGAAAATATAAATACTTGAAAAATATCTCTATTCTCTTCATTTCTTTCCCTACTTCTAGAAAAAAATTGTCCTTTTCTTTTAATGATATTTCAGAATGACTATCTATTTGGACAATCCAAAAATTAATATTTAAATGATCGAAAACTTTTGCTCCTAATTTTGCTTATTCTTAATTTAAATATTCAGAATCAGGTATTGGATATCTAAATTTCGTTTTACACAGATTATATTATTCACTGTCTTCATATTGTACCAGATGTTGCCCGCGACTTCGTACGCGAAAAGTTAATTTTGCTGAAACCGTAAATTTTTCCGCCATATAAAGTAGCCTGTGACCTTCCCCGTGGTCTACTCTACATCTGTGCTAAATTTCATCAAAATTGGTCCAGTAGTTTCGGAGCCTATCCAATGCAAACAAACAAGCTATTCCTCTTTATTTATTTATTATATTATATTTTGTATAAATTGTTAAGTGTGGCGATGCGTTACTGCGTATGTATACCAAGGATACCCTATTAGATATTACAATCAATAACTTAATCTTCATATTAATTACTTATTTACAAACACGAAGGCTTAAACTAATAAGACTGAACGCCGCCTACTGCAGGAGGCGGCGTCTTTAGACCGCCCACAGATTAAGATAGGGGTCTAAATAAATTAGTCCAGGAGCCAAAGTTGTGTTTATACATTCGGACTAGATAATGTCTGTTTAGCAAGATTAAAGTTTCTTCAAAATTGCTTATAATATTGTTAAGTACGTACGTCTAGATTAGTTTTAATTATTATAACTAACAATAACTTTCAGTAACTTTTTACCCGACTGTCAAGGTTTATGTTTTTTGCGTGTATCTTGTATGTATGTATGTATGTTTGTAAATTCCTTTATTTCCACGTATCTTCCAAACGGCTGGATGGATTTCGACGATTAAGATATCGTTAGATTTTTCTCAATAACCCAAGTGTCCTTAGATAGCTGCTCAAAGAAAAAATACAAAACGGCAGATTTTGGCGCCAAATAAATAAGTTAGTTCAAAAATGTTTTAACCAAACCTATCGAGTAGGGTATAAAAATAAAGAAAAATAAAAGGAGATTTAAAAAATATAAGTACATAATTATATGTCACGCATTTAAATTTAATCAGGAATAAATAAAACCATTGTAATTGAATCATTCGAATTAATTTGTAATCAATGCATTCGAATAGTCATATTTTTGCTTTAAATCGACCAAGCGTGTGTTGGTTAAACTGAAAAATCTAAAATTAAATAAATAATAAAAAATTAAATAAAATCCTGACTGCAAAAGACATACCTAAGCAACGCACTAACCATTTACAAATTATAAATCGTACAAAAATATAGGTATAGGCTCTGACTGCCAACAAACATAACGTCAATTATTTCACTTAGGCATTCAGCTCATAGTGTAGTCTGTTTTCTCAATCTTGTTTCGGTCTTTATACTTTATAGAGCGTTGCTTAGATATCTGTCTTTTTTGCAGTCGGGTTTATTTATTGTAGGTGACAGTAGATCCAGAGTACCATTGACAATTATTTTTCTGCTTAAACGTCTTTACATAAGCAATAGATCATTTGCCCAAAGTATCCGTAATTGATTTTACCGAACCTTATATACCGAACCAATGGAAAATGTTGCTAGATAGGTAAAATTACCTTCTAGTGCTATAGTTATCGTGTTGTTGGAGGTACCTATATGTTAATTTCATAACAATATGTACTTGACTACAAAACGATTTAATATGTAAACTATATCAATTATTTAATAATGTTGTATAATAAATATTTATTAGTGTATGTTTAATCGCGGTATGAATAATAAGTTACGAGTTGTTGCCTACGATGCAAAGTGAATTCATTATTTTTATAACTATTATTAATATAAATAAATTAATTTTAAATAATAACAAATCTTTAATTATGAATTAACAATATTTTACAGTGAAATTATAACCAAATTGTGAAAAAGCCTTTTCAGGTCACATAATATTAAAACACGGCCAATTTTCCAGTATTCAAAATCCACTTTATTTTTTACCCGACTACAGGGAAGTCAAAAAGAAGGGTTTGAGCAGTCTATGGCTGTATATTTGTTCCACCATATCGCCTAAACTACTGGTCCGATTTAAATAAATGAGTTGTTACTAGGTTTTAGGTTTTAGCTACGGAAAAATTCCAAACAAAAAAAAAATCCTAATCATATTTCATCAAAATCCGTTCAGTAGTTTTTGCGTGAAAGAGTAGTGAAGATCCGATGTAGGTACTCGGTTCTTCTTGACGTTGTTTAAAAGCCGCCACCGCTTCGTTACTCTTTCACGCAAAAACTTCTGAACGGATTTTGATTAAATTTAGTATGGTAGTAGGTTAAGCTCTAGATTAAAACAGTGGCTACTTTTTATCCCAGGAAATACAGTATTCCCACGGTATACTCGATAGTATATTTACGCGGGCGGAGCCGCGGTAAACAGTAGCGTATAAGTATATTATTTTTCACAAAACGCTCACGGCTCTAGTATTTAGAAATTTTTAAGGCACTTACAAACATGAATAAAAAAATAATAGAGTTTACGCCTTGTGTACGTTATTATACATAATACAATACCATAATATTATGTGAGTGCATTCTAGTCGCTTTCTCAGCGCTCTACTCCGAAAAGGGTTAATTTTACAGATAAATGCGAGAGGTGTTTTTTGTAGATAATTACACGACAAACAATATTTTAATTACCTCTATTGACCTTTGTGACCTTTTGACCTTAATAACTTTTTTAGCCGGCACGACATGTCGATTTTTCACATCTTCATTATAATCCCGTAATAAAGGTGTATACAAAAATTCAGCCCTCTAGGAATTTTTCCGCAGATCGGGATTTAAAATGTCTAAAATTACTGGGGTAGATATGCCAATAGATTATATTAATAGCCCGGTAACAGAGGCGATATAATTTATGGGTTTATAGTTTTTACTAAAAAAATAGAGTTATTCTTTAATTACTAAAGTCTGGGTGTAGGTACATCTGGTATCCCTATTTCGCAAGTTGCAATATTTATTTGTAGATATATATTTTTGTCTGTGCAAACACAATCTACTATAAAGCTATTCATAAACATTCGTGTTTAAGCTTTACCATTCATAACATTAAGTCAATTAATATTATTATTTATTTATGTTTATTTTATGCGCAAATTGCTTTTGCTTTCAAATTTTGCGGTGAGAAGGACAACGGTATAAATAATTATAAGACGATATAAACTATTTTATTCTTATTGTAGCTGTCCCGACACACATTGTTCTGCCTTAACTATGAACAGGAATAATTAACCTACAACTACAACCTACACCTTCTTACCTATCCACCTACAACGCACACCTACCTTCTCCAACATTTCTCCCCGTTTAAACGTTCCCTGAACGATTATTTCAAGACCAAAATAAGCCAAATCAGTCCAGCCTAACTCGAGTTATAGAGTTATAATAATTTGGAATGCATTTTTTATAAGAAGATTTTACGATGAATTTAGTAAAGGTCAGTTGGGGCAAAGCGTAGCAAATTTCCTTTAGGGCCAAGAAGAATATAATACTTGCCAATATTTTCAAACCATCTTGCCCCTATTTTTAAGTACAAAAGGCCTGTAATACTAAGGGTGAATTCTCGAATCTCACGTGGTAGAGCCATGCTTCGGCACGAATTGGGCCGGCTCGACCGGAGAAATACCACGGGCTCACAGAAAACCGGCGTGAAACAGCGTTTGCGCTGTGTTTCGCCGAGTGAGTGAGTTTACCGGAGGCCCAATCCCCTACCCTATTCCCTTCCCTACCCTCCCCCATTACCCTATTCCCTCTTAAAAGGCCGGCAACGCACTTGCAGCTCTTCTGATGCTGCGAGTGTCCATGGGCGACGGAAGTTGCTTTCCATCAGGTGGCCCGTTTGCTCGTTTGCCCCCTTATTTCATAAAAAAAAAAAAAAAATCACGCCAAAACGAAACAACTTTTTTCATTACACAAGAAGAACACGTTTCACGTGAAACTTTCACTGTAATAGTTTATCTACACTAATATAATAAAGAGGAAAAGTTTGTTTGTTTGTTTGTTTGCATCGAATAGGCTCCGAAGGTATTGGACCGATTGTTATGTAATTTGGCACAGATGTAGAGTATACCACGGGGAAGGACATAGGCTACTTTTTATTGAGGCAAAATGTACGGTTCCCGTGAAATTTCTTTTATCTATACTAATATAATAAAGAGGAGAAGTTTGTTTGTTTGTTTGCATCGAATATGCTCCGAAACTACTAGACCGATTGTTATGAAATTTGGCACAGATGTAGAGTATACCACGGGGAAGGACATAGGCTGTTTATTGCGGCAAAATGTACGGTTCCCGCGAAATTTCTTTTAGAGCGTATGAAGTCGCGGGCAATATCTAGTATTAAATAGTTTGAATGTCAAGTTGCACCGCACTGCACAGCGCATGTACAGTGTATGAGTGGTGTCATATGCAACGTGTATCTTTTTGTATAGTGAATAAAGTTCAATTTTGAATAGCTATCTTAAAAATAAATAATTAAAAAAATAAAAAAACCCGACTGCAAAAAAGATATATACCTAAGCTACGCACTAAAAAGACCGAAGAAAACAAGTTTGAGAAAACTGACTACACTATGAGCTGAAACCCTAAGGCCCACTTGCGCCAATCCGGGTTAAAGTTAACCTTGGGTTAAAATATCATGCTTTCTCTTTCGCAAATATGAAGAACGAAGGAGATAACATGATTTTTAACCCAGGGTTAACTTTAACCCGGATTGGCGCAAGTGGGCCTAAGTGAAATAATTGACGTTATGTTTGGTAGCAGGCGGGACCCATTCGCAAATGATAAATCGTACAAAAATATATGGGCCCGCCTGCTAACAAACATAACGTCAATTATTTCACTTAGGGTTTCAGCTCATAGTGTAGTCAGTTTTCTCAAACTTGTTTCGGTCTTTTTAGTGCGTAGCTTAGGTATATATCTTTTTTGCAGTCGGGTTTTTTTTATTTTTTTAATTATTTATTTTATTTCAGTCTTTTCAGTTGCTTTTGAATTGTAGTTATCTATGCAGGCGGGTTTTTGTTTTTTATTATTATTATTTATCGTTATATTTAATATAAAACTGCAAGTTATATACATATTTAGAATCAGTATTTAAAATCCTTCATTTTGATACCCCACTCGATATACTTGGTAGATATTTTTTTTTACCCCACAACATGGCGTCAAACATCAGCCATTTTGTTTTTTTTTTAATGTCACCTATCTAAGAACACTTGGGCTATTAAGACGAATCTAACGATACCTCAAATGTGAAAATCCGTTTAGCGGTTCTGAAGATACAAGGTAATAAAGAATATTACATACATACATACATACATACATACATACAAGATACGCGCTAAACACATAACCCTCCCGGCAGTCGGGTAAAAATGCAGAGCCGCGTCGCATCGAATCATAGCAGTATGAGTTATGACTGACCATTATTTTTGATTTCAGGATTCTATGCATATGTTTATTAACCGACTTCCAAAAAATGAGGCGGTTATACGTTCGCCTGTATATTTTTTTTTGTATGTTAGACCACAATACTCATCCCAACTTACCTGTCCGGTAGTTGTGGTATAGTATACGGGTACGCGACCCCGGCTTCCCTAGCTATTACTGTCCAATCCCTTACCCTCCTGGGCGGTAATATCCTACATTTCCTATTTCCCACTCTAACTTACCAATCTTCCTTTCCACACCGCCTATCCTTCCCTTTCCCTATTCCTACCCTCTCCACCAATCCGTGGAAACGCAATGGATAATTATAAAAATAATTTAATTATCCAAAATGGCGGCGATGTGGTTCACCACCCATCACGTCTCGTTTCTCGCGGAGGTGAAAAGCGGACCATGGAGAGCCGCTTCGCTACGTTGAATGTAAGAGGAGGAATGGATGCTAAGAATGAAAGTGAACGAAGCGAAACGAGTATATAAGGATCGTAGCAAGTGGCAAAAAGCTGTCTCTGCCTACCCTTTTACAGGAAAAAGGCGTGATTATATGTATGTATGTATGTATGTATGTAGACCACAATTCCGCCGTCTGTGGACCGATTTTCATAATTCTTTTTACTAACCCAGTTTAAAACCAAAAAATGTCACTCAGTAAAGAACGGCCACCATTATCATAAAATTCACCAGTACGAAACAAAAGAAACAATGCAACGAAAATGGTACACAAAAACAAAAGTTAAACAATGAGATTATGTAAGTGACTTTCGTTTTTCGGTAGGCGTAAGTCGGGATTATACCAGATAGCTTTCACTTGATGAAATGTATCCGCTTTCGTACAGATCTTGATGAAAAATGTGGCTTCCCTACGAAAAAATACTAGGTTTTAATAATACATAATATTAAACAATATTTTTTCTTATAAAAATAGAGGACAAACGAGCTAACGGATCACCAGGTGGAAAATAATTATCGGCGCCCATGGACGCAACACCAGAGAGATTGCGCGTTTCCGGCCTTTAAAATGTGAACTCAAGAGCGGAAGATGAGTCTTCTCTTTACCCAAATATGCAAGGAGTATTAGGGGTAATCATAGATATATATTATATTAAAAAGAGGGGGCAATTCATAAATTACATCACGTGAATTTCAGAATTTTTTAACCCGTCCCCCGGTCCTTGTCACACAATGTCACATTATACCCTCCCCCCCCCCTTTCACGTGTGACGTAATTTATGAAAAACATGCTACTTGCGATTTACTTCAGATTCTAATATAAGTGTGGCTGCGTAACATTATTATGACATATCTACTAGCTTTTGCCCGCGGCTCCGCCCCCGTAAATACCACATGCCATGGGAATACTGTACTTCTTCTGGATAAAAAGTAGCTTAAGTGTTAATCCGAAGCTTAAACTATAACTATACTAAATTTAATCGAAACCCGTTCAGTGGCAAACAAACATCCCATTCATTCATCCGTCCATTTATCCATCCTCACAAACTTTCAGATTTATAGTAGTAAGATTCATAGCATTCCTCCCACAAGCTTTCCAGGATCGAACACATGGCTGATAAACTGGACACCGGATTTTTATTGGAGAAAAATGTCTCATTCTAATTGCAATCTATACTTAATATTATAAATGCGAAAGTCTGTCTGTCTGCCTGTCTGTAACCTCTTCACGCTTTAACCGCTGAAACGATTTTTATAAAATTTGGTATAGACATAAGTACTTTGGGTCCCGGGAAAGGACATGGGAAATGTTTATCTCGAAAAAGTAGTGTTCCCGGGGGATAATGTATTTACGCGGGCGGAGCCGCGGACAAAAGCTAGTACTTTATACGAACACTTCCTACAAAAAGTCGGTGAAAACAGAACACAATAACCTAACCAAGAGCATGTCAGGACATGTCTAAGGAGGGTTCCGTAACTATAAACGCGTAATATGCTTTTTTTTAATTACTCCAAAAGTTACTGTCCGATTTGGTTCACAATAGTTTTCCGAAAGAGTTTTTAGCATGATCTATCAGCATGGAAATTTGCAAGTTTCTATCTCCTATAGTTTAAAAATGCTAGGGGGGGGGACCAACTTACAAACTACTTTGGAGGCCGATTACTCGAAAACGGTCAACTTTATAAAAAAGTAACGTATGAAACCTTGCCTTTATTTTAAAAGACCTATTCTACGATACCCCACACGATGGGGTAGAGTGAAAAAATATTTTTCATCCCCACTTCACATGTATGGAGAGCCACCCCTAAAATATAAAATTATTATTTTTTTATAATCCCGAAACCGTGATCTATACACAATCTATAACTGTACCAAATTTCATCAATTTATATTCATAATTACAGGAGCTAGAGGCGCGGACAGACAGACAGACAGACAGACAGACAGACATACAGACAGACAGACAGACAGAGCGAAACTATAAGGGTTCCTTAAGTATTACGGAACCCTAAAAACGGAGACCTACAAAAAGTTGGTCGTGTCACGTGTGTGAAGTGAGAAGTTGAGAACCCTTCAAGCCATGTTCAGGTTATTCAGTTAGGCAAAGCTATCGATTAGAATCTATTATATTATTGAATTTGTATAATCATTGTTGAACAAACGTCGAAGATTCGAAGGGATTTTAATGAAAGCCGTGACTGCAATGTCCAAATCTTTCCCATAATGAAATATGCATTTGCACACAGACATAAGGCCGATGTAAACTTAATCTCGAAAGCTCGTATATATGTGTCACCGTAAAATTGTAAAAACCGTTAGATTGTAATATAACTAGTGAAATTGTAAAATGTTAAAGACTTACGACGCGAATATTCTGCCTATAATTATTGGACACATAATTTTTCGTTAGATTATAAATTTATAGTTTTGAATCTTTCGACATATTTTTACAATCTCGTTAGTTATTTTAAAATCTAATGGTTTTTACAATTTTACGGTGACATACCTATAGAATCACAAGCACTAAAATGGATAGATATTAGGTATTCGCGATAAAAAATCATTAGCACGTGTAAAGGAATAAAATTTGACTTTATTTTTAATATTTTAAAATTTTTATCTGTACAAAAACTTGAACATGTAATAATCCTTACATTATAATATACTGTTCTATAAAAATATTCAACATATTATATTTTGAAGTAGGTATTAGACATGAAGTAGGTAGGCCAGTAACGTATAATAAAGGTAGCCGATAATACTTTTTGTGAATGCTCTACTTTCTTTTTGTCTAAGTAACATTATCCCTAGCATACAATAAGACTTTTTTTCTTTTTTTTACCGACCTAGACGCAATCTGAGGTTAGCACCTTGCTTTTATGGAACCATTCAAAAGTGCCTTTCTCTACTTTTATGAGCTTTTCGTGTTTTTTATGTTGCGGCATCTTTCTTTTAAGAAAGATGCCGCAATATGTTTCATATTTACAAAAATATTCAGAAATGTGAAACAATTGTAAAATAAAACTACTTTTTAATTACTAAATTAATAATTGGCATTTAATCTACTTTTCATAATATTATGTACTTGTTATATTACTAGTAGGTACCTTCTATTAGTTATTCTGTGGTTATAGAACAAGTTAAAATTTTACTTTCTAATGTTTATAGTCATCATTAAATTTGAATACTAATTAATGAAACTTAAATTAACCTAATATTCTCGTATAGGTAATGTTACATGACATCTATGCCGTTTAAAAATTCAAATAAATAAAGGAATAATTCAGATGAAAAAAAGTAAACCAACGGTTTTGGATATATTGCCGTCAAAACAAATTCTGATCCTACTACTGTTATAAATATAAAAGTTTGTGGGGATGGACGGAACACATAGGCTACTTTTTATCCTGAAAAAGTACAATGTTCCCGTGGGATACTGTATTTACGCAGGAGCCGCGAGCAAAAGCTAATAATTGAATATGGCGAGAAACACATATTCTTCATTTATTTTTTATCCAATGCGATATACATAATATGTCAATTATTGTCGACCTACATTTTATAACACACCAAAATCAGCGAATTTCGTCAAAATACTAAACAATAGACGTAATATTACATTTACCTCAGAAACTAGGTTAGTTCATGGTTGTCGACATTTCACTCTGAACTCAGATTTTGCAAAACAATTGTTTGAAAGGTCTAATATATTATGGTTTCTTGTAAGACAATTAATTATTATCTGGAAAATGCTTGTATCATGTTACACGCAGATCAATAAATGTTGAAACTTTGTTATTTGTTAGTCGTGAAATGCTTTAAGTTGGAATGGAAAACCTCATTTTAAGCATGGATATAATATTCAAGTTCTAAAAGAAGTAAGAACTAATGAGCTACATGTAAACGACGTAGAAATTAAGCTCGACTTGGCGGGGGCACTACCGTGCCCCCAGATACTAAACTGGTGCAAAATTTATTTAACTGTTGCATAATACTGTAAGTGCCCATACATTTATGACTATGCATTTTTGCCTTTTGGCATTGATTCAAACTAGCACTAAAGTCCTTAGACTAAAGTCATAAAATCTAAACGCAATTACTTCTTTCTACCTTCTATTAAGTATTAATGTAAAATTGTACTTACTCCAAAGTTTACTCTCGAACGGTTTTGATGAAGATGTGTACATAGATTTTCCTTGTACATATTGTACATAGAATCAAAACATTATTTTTCTACATAACTATAATTATATTGATCAATAAAAACTAATATTCAGTATATTATACGCAAAGCAAAACTACTTCGAAGTAATAAATCGATTTCTCAGAGCCGAAGTAAATGCTCGTTTCCGCTATACGATACGTGAAAGTCTGACGGAGTTTTTATATAAATACATAATATCTCAATCGAGACGTCATTTTACTGATGATTATCTAACTAAAAACATTGCAATTAATATTGGTAAACATAGGCTTCTTTCAACTAAGCAATTCAAATATCTATCATGATTTAGGATAGGTACAGATGAAGGCAAGAATCGATATGAATTTATAAACTAAAGGACCAAAGAAGTAAGTAAAAGAAGAGGGTGTTTTTGATCCGCTCTGTTCAAAAAGTGGCGACCGCAAACCAGAATAGAGTACAAGATTGGGGAGAATTCATTCACATTTCATTTCCCGCGATTATTTTAATTCAGATCCATAGAGAACAGGAGATAATATTAATGTTTTATATGAATATATTTTGTTGAAATGAGTTATAATATTACAGCACTTACTCGACCCCCTGCAGATGCGACTTATGTCTGTTTTAATCTAGATGCAATCACGCTTATATGTAACCTAATTTTATCTTTGGTCGCCGTTGCTAATTATTCCATAGTAAAATGTCCTATGTCCTTTCACCGATAATAATGTTTTAAGCCAACCCTAATCTGATAGCCTTAGACAGACATACAAATGTGGCCAAAGGAAATGAATGAGAGAGATAGGGATTAAACAATATGAATATTAAAGTTCAAATAAAAATTAACCTAGAAACTAATTCGTCAAAAGTAGATAAAGAGATCAAAAGATATATTTATATAAAGATGGTACTGAGTTATCCAATAGACAATGTGAACGTACAAATGAAAGTGATTACGTGCCGGAAAGAGTCGGATAAGTTATTCAACAACCAGTTCAGTTCAGCAATAAAATTACGTGTTTTAATTAAAATGATAACAATTTTGTACAATTCACTTTCTGTAGACACGTGGATTTATAGAATCTGGGAAATAGTGAAATATGAATGAAACTGACGAAAATAAATACAAAACAAATGATAATTATGACTTCAGTATATAATTAGTAATAGTAATAATAATTAGTAATGGCGAACTTATAAAAGCTCATTAGCCATAATAATCAACTTTTTTCTAACCGTAGACGAATATTGTTTCAAACAATTTTTGGCACATAATTGGCTATTCTCTACTACTGCACTTGGCTTTTCACTTCCTCAAGGCACGTGGATATGGAGACGGCGTTGTCAAACGCATCCCAAAAGTGGCGGACACTAACATTCATTTATCCCTCACATTGTCCTCAACTATTACGTCAATAAAACCTTGAATCTCATTTACGCGGTGCTCTTTTAAGATCTCAAACAAACATTTTACAGTGTCTTAAACTTTTTGTCGACAATGGGTCGTATAAAAATTGGTTCACTATTTCTATTGTCTATTATTTCATCACTATTGTCCCCCTAAAGTTTTCGTGCAATTGTCTTTCCAATTTAAATAAAACATCGCGCAAGTCTTAAAGGATCTGTTTTCTTTTTTATTTACTCAAAACAAGTTTATTTAAGACGACCTTGTATGTATTATGACGTCAGATTATGTTTAATCAGTTTTATTTTAACAAAAAGTATTTTATGGATTTACCAAATTTCCTTTTATATTATTAATAGCTTTCGGTGTTTTTTTTAATCTATAATTAAACGAAAACACTACATAAAGTGAAGGTCAAGTAATAAAAGGTCTTGATGCATTAGGGATAGAACTAAATTAATGTAAGTTATTTTTATCATGTACTTAATCGAAGGGAATATAAAATTGAAATTAAATTAAAACTTAGTTTGACCACGCTGCCGATTAAAAAAATACTTGACCTTAAAAACTATCTCAATACCAATCTGTGATAAATTGTTTTTATATATTAAGAAGATAAAAGATAGATTATTATTCATACTGTACTATGGTAGGTCACCTCACCTGTCACACAGCCTTAATAAGTGTTATATTTTGTAACAATACAATTGTCCCTACTCACAATACAATGGTAGTGCAATTTGTTCGAATTACCTTGTCCACATATACTATGTCTAATTTTACGATTCGTTTCTAGATTAACATTTTTAGATTGAATTTTAAGTTCATACTTTATTATAACTTCAGAATCATTCTTCAAGAAATAGGTTTTTAGGATTTTTTTTTAATTTATATTTAGTGATATAATTTCTGTAAATACTTTAGTCTTTTTTTTGTTTTTTGTTAATCTGTTAACACATAATGTTTTCAACCTTACTTACAACGGTTTCCTTTCACTAAAATATGAATTCGTCTATCATATCAAGTGGAATCAAAAACCGTGACTAAACTGCAATTAATAGATTACATTTTCCTGACAAAACGTAAACGCTTCAATTGGCGTTTACCTTATTACCTACTTAGTCTAGTTACGTAATGTAATCGTCTGAAAATGTTACTAGCATTTTATCAACTTTCGCTACCTCAACAATTAATTACTATTCAAAAGAACGGACTTTGAATTTCATTACGATTTTCTGTGTCTTCTAGGACAAAAATTTATTAATATAAATTTTACTGTCGAAAATATGGGTTTTTGTTTTGATTCTACTATATAACTTGATAATGTGCTATACTCCGTTTTCATCGTTTAAAATTGGTACCTAAAATAATTTAAAAAAAAATTAAACATCAATTTTTACAATTACTACAGTAGTTACAGTAGATACATAGTAAATAGTTTACTGGCTGTATAGTTCTACAACAGACATTACAATGAAAACAAGCTTATTTTTAAATCAAGAAAGCAACTAAACAAATAAAATGATGTCTTGAAAGACGACTCCGCCTTTAAGACAGTTGCAACGCAATTTAAATAAACTGCAAGAATCATCTTATAATCGTAAGTGTAGGCGACGGTGCCGCTTCGAACCCAAGGCCTTTCCTAGTGGAAGAGAACGGTTTCCTGCGGCCTATCTCCGCACACTAATATTCAAACTGTTAGCACAGTAGACGGTGTTCCACTTAACACGCTTTAATCAGATTCACTAAAATCGTATTTTGGAAATTACATCGTGTCTTAAATTATATGTCTAATATCTTAAAAGTAACTAACAATAAGTAAACATAATATTCCGCATTCTATTACGCATTATTTTCATCCTTAATATTATATTGCTTCCCATCCTTTTCTCACGTACTATTTTAAGCGTTTCTATATATTCTAACTCCCTTTTCATCTACTCCCACTTCAAACGGCGGCACAAAAAAGATGGGATAGTTCCCATTTTTATTGCCTGTTTTGAGTCGGAGCCTTCATTAGGTTATATAGGCTGGGCGATGCGCGCGCGCAGGCCGTCACTGTGTCAGTGGTCGACGCGAGAAGTGGCCTGCAAGGACCCAACCTTTTTTCTGTGCGTGTGATGTTTTCACTTTCGTCATTTCGGCCAGTATCATTCGACGCCGCTCGCGCTCGGTCGTGCCTCGCTGTGTTGTGATCGCTGTGGATTGTTTGTTTGTATAGTGATGGCTGTGCTGTGTTAATATGTTCGATAGTAATTTACTGCTGAATTTCTACAATGAGCTTGCGAGTCGTAGCCTGCAGTTTGCAAGGTAGGTTTGTAGCCTTGTGTCAAACGCTTCGGCCTGTCGCCTTCGCCTCTGCTCGCTGAGAGGTTAATAGGTTCACATTAGATGGTTTGCGAAATCACCTACGCCGAGTTTCGAATGCGCCCGCGCCGCTTTCCACAGGTTTCGCGCGCATTTACCACAGATAATTATGACAATCTTCTGTCTATGAAAAATGTTGCTTGTATTATTTAATTCATAGTTTTATAATATTTATTTACTGTATGGTCTTTAATTTTATTTGTTGTAAGGGTATAAAATACGACATCTTTATTATTTTTTCCTCTTTAATTCATAACATCATACAAATAAACTCAGACAACAATATTCATTATTATTCATCCCTAAAAATAAGAAACTGAATTAAAATTAAGGTTTTGGTAGAAATTAGAATAAATTAACATAACACTATCGCTTTCAGCCAGCCATACATATTTTATTAGGTCATTGATAATAATAATTTAGTAAGTAACTGAGCTAAGCATTAATATCTATTTTATTAATTACTTTTTTAATTTGTTTTAAATAGTTTTTATACCATCGCTAATGAAAACGCTTTTTTTTTTCAATTTGAACTCAAAGGTTAAAATGTTTTAGTTTTCCCGTAACACTTTGGCTTGTTTACAATTTTAGAAAATAGCATTTAAAAATAATTTACTGACCTAACCAAAACATTTCTAATAACAAATTTATATTTTAATAAAAACAAAAATAACATAATTTAAAAAGAATAAGCCGTCAGCAAATATAATCATTTATCGGTCAAAGCCTGCAAAGCTCATGCCAAATTGATCGTAATATTTTGACGAAATTTACCAACTAGTTAAATATTTTAAGAGCAATTACATATTCTTCTTGAATAATAGTAATAGAACTAATTATATTATTATTGTTTCTTCAATTTCTTCTTGTAAAATGCTACATACCTGCTAAAATGAATAATTTAAGTACCTATAGGCACTAGAAATTAATTATTTCTGTATAGTTTTTCTTTTGTAAAATGTTACTTACGTCTACCTATAACCAAATTTTCCTTTCATAGAATGTCTTTTATTTTTAACACTGAACAAAATAATAGTAAAGCATTAGAAAGGGCATTATTTGAAGTAGTTTTTTAGTAATGACTTGTAATCACAATCTTTTTTTATCAGTCGCTAGTCGCTACTTCAAGCTACTTTTGCCTTGGAGGTTTATTTTAATCTTAGATAAATATAGGTATTTAGTTTTGGTGTAACGATCGGACGACATTTAAAACATTTTATTTTATTTTTAAATGACAAATGTTATAAAAACTTACTGGGGTGAAAAACCTTTGATAAATTAATTTCAATTAATGGGTAACACAATATGTTCGACTTACGATTACATTTAACGCGACTTTTACCTAGTTAATTAAAAGAAACATACTTTACGCATTTAATCGGTTCCTGCAAAGTATCCGAAATGAAAGGAAAACTCAAATAAACTGCGTTATAATCCGTTAAGTAGTTCCCATTGAAAAAGAATGCAGTTGAGCAGAAAGATCGCCCGGTGTTAAGTAATTACATGCATTCTTAGACATCCTCAACACCAGAGAAGTTACAAGTGTTGCTCATCTATCAAACCCCTATTTTACCAGAGCTTCCAGTACCCTCCCATTCGCTGAAATATAAAGCAAATCTTCAATCAATCAAATCATTTGTTTGCTAGGAATATGGTATAATAATGTGTTAGCATTATACATTTCCACATATTCTACTACATGTATAGTGTGCAAATAGGTAAATGTTAGTTATGCCTTATATGTCTTATCGATGGTTCCGAAGTTAGAACTCCTTAAAAACAAAAATATCTAAAACTTTTGCCATTTACCTCAAATTACGCGAAATTCAACCTCTGTTAAATCACGAGTATGTTTTAATTTTCCAGTTAAATGTTATTTTCCTCATTTCATTTCACATTTCCTGTTTTTAACCTTTGCTTCATTAACGTAGTTATTTTCTGCCTAATAACAAATGTAGACATATTTTTTGGTAATTATCATCATTATAATATACTGTTGATGATAATTACGAAAATAATATATATACCTAACACTTTCATCATCTAACTTATCAGTTAGGCATGTTACCTGTCAATATTTAGGTATATTATTATTTTAATGGCTTCAAAAGAAATCTTCTCAACATGATCTATTAAACCAAAACTTAATCTTATATATACTCACATTAGATTGAAAGTGTATTAAGTTACTTGACTTTTATATTTATACATACATTATTTTTTTTTTATCAGCACTTTAGAAAAAACTTTCGGTTTTCAAGACAAAATCTTAAGCATAGTAAAAATATAGTACGTAATAAAATGAAGTACCATAATATATAAATTAAAGAAAAATCACAAAAGCCGAGACCAGCTGGTAGAATCACGAATTCGCAACAAAAACTAAAATTCGCCAGAACATTCATAAAGTTTTCACGCGTACATAGTTTTTGTGCTTAAATTTTATATCAACAATGGAAAATTTCGGAAACCAGCTTAAATAACATTCAACCCATGAGGTGAAGGATATTATTTTGTTTCTCACACCTTTTTTTTCTGACCTTTTGTTTGTTTAAAATTGAGATTATCTTAGCATTGAAAATTGTATAAAATCTCACAGCGCTCGAGATTAATCGAAACAATAAATTTTGTGTTACCTTTTATTTATTACCTAAAATCTAAATACATTTTAGAAACAATGTTATTAATTCCTTTAAAAAAAAATAACCTAATATTAGGTACTAAAATTCTCAATTGCATTGTTAAACGCTGAGTTTTTAACATAAATGAACATCTAAGTCGATAATTATGCTGATGTGTAAATACGACAAAAATGTGTTCACAAACAAATAAATAGTGCCTCTAGTCAAGATGCATTCGATAATTTCGACGGCTAACTTCTAAAACAAAATGTATGGGATTTGACATAAAGCATCGCAAGCAACATGTCACTTAACGAGGACTTGTGTCAAATCCCACTTATTTTTTATTTCGAAGTTCGTCGTCGAAATTATCGAATGCCTCTTGACTAGAAGCGCTGGCTTCTTAAGTACGTCAGTATCGAAAACGATAAAAGAAATAGGAAATGTAAAATTGTAGATGATTAAGGAAATACCGAGGAAAACCATAAATAAAGAACAAAATCTGATACAAATCTTATAAGAATTAAAATGTATTAACACTCGCGATAGCATTTTAGATACATGTATTAAAAAATTAACATTAATTAATGTCGTGACATACATAAATCAGAAAACAACGAAAGGATGAAAATGTCTTTATAGAGGCAAAAGTTAGCACGAATTAAAGATTATAATATACTGAAGTGAATATTTATTCTAGAAAAATATGTATGTACTGTGTAAATTTCTTTTAAAACTTCAACTAGATTCAACTAACATGTTTATGTTAACAGCCTCCATGGTCTAGTAGTGGAGAATTGGCTCTCAACTCGGAGGTCGTGGGTTCGATTCCCGCCTTGGAACAACAAAAAATGTTGTTTCCAAGTTTGGTTAGGACAATGCAGGCTGATCACCTGATTGTCTGACAAGAAAGATGATCTATGTGTCGTATGGGCATGTAAAAAGTTGGACCTGCGCCTGATCTCTCGTCAGTCGTGTCGGTATCGTTCACTGGATTATGAGAGTAAAGGTAGAGAGAGTGATCTTGTGTACTGCGCACACACTTGGACACTATAAATTACTCCTGTGTAACTGGCCTGGTTTAATGAAACCGACCACCGTCACCGAAATCGGTGTGGGGAGTTATTATTATTATTAAAATGTTAACAAGTATTTAACCATAAGTAGTACGAGTATAACGAACCCATCAAGAGAATTCATCATGCAGTAGGTCCTCAATATAAAACAAATAAACCAGTTCCCCCAATTAATTTATCTACACGTGTTAAAGTTCTAATTATTCCTCCAATTATAAACATCGACTCATTGGTGCAAATGACACATTTTCCTGTTAAACCACTGTGTTTACGAAGAATTTTAATCTCATCCTCCGTTGTCTGAGTTCTGACCACGATTCCTTTCTAGTTGTTATTTATATTATACAACCTGTACCCAACGAACGTCGTTCAGTCTTGAGTATGAACTTTAGATTAACTACCTATATAAACCTACAGTTTCTACACCAACAAGCCTATACCTTCAACCTACACTTACTACCTACAACTAATGCAAACATCTACAACTACTACCTACAAACTAAACCTACATCTACTACATACCCCTACAATCTACAGGCGATGTGTGAAAGTGTTATCGGCTACTGAGGGTTGAAGATTGTTACAGTACTAATATCTAATAAAAGTTTTGCGGTGGACCACCCCTATCACTGAGGGGTATGAAAAATTGTTTACAATATTCTCGAGACATCTTAATGGAGTTCTGCCACGTGGATTTTAATAAAATTACTGTACCTACATGTGACATGAATTTTTTTTTAAATATCTTATAATTATATTATAAAATGCTCGTTTCCCAAGTTAACGTTTATTGATGTATTTTATAAATTCACATGTAGTAAGTAAGTAGGTATGTGATAAGTATATAAGTATAAATAAATAACAAATTAAAATTTCAATAACCTTACCTAACCAAGAGCATGTCAGAGTCAGGGCATATTGTCTATCTCCCTTACTAATAAACGCTGTATAAGCTTTGAATGTTACACAGTGTTTTGTCTCCTTCTATCAAATTAAACATGTCACTTGTGTGATGTGAACAAAACACTGTATAACTATTCAAAGCTTGAACAGCGTTTATTAGTAAGGGGGTAAAAGTATTAAGGCCTTTCTGATTTCCGATCTATGCGACCGCGACCCGCGATCGCGACCAGCAAACCAGCCAATCAAATTCTCTGGCTACGCTCATCGGTTGTCAAACTATAATGGCTCCTTGTTAAGTTACTATAGAATCTTACAAACTACATCACGATACGATACCCAATTACTTAGTAAACATTCCATCAAGGGATTTCTACAAAAATGTGATAATGTGAAAATATGTATTTCGTTCAAAACTTTATTCTCCGCAAGAAAATTTTACGAGCACTAAATCATATTTCAGCTAAAAATAAAGCTTGTAAATGTAATTCACTTAGCCGTTGACGTTCAAAGAAACTAGGTTTACAACGTTTTAAGCCAAACAGTTCTATCCTAAATGCAAGTGTCGAGTCTGTCGCAATCGGCATTTGCAATGTCGACGCAAATCATTTACAAAACCCGCTGAGATACCGATCACCGAAAATGTGGACTTCATTCCAAACCTCTTCTATATTCATATGGTTTATTTTTTGTATGAATTTCAGTAGATACAAGTTATCTAATTCATGTCTTTCTAATTAGAAAATCTCTTGTTAGAAAAACAGTTTACTAAATTGTCGTTTGCCTCGGACAATATTTTATACTCATATGCTTGCTCCATATTTGTTCTCTCTTCCAAAATTTAGCAGTTGATTGACCTAATTCAAACCATTTGGTCATACCAAGCTTCTGTTGTCGGTAGGTCAAATCATTTAAGGAAGACCTTACTAGACGTTACACAAGTCTTTCTCGACAGTTTTTACGTCAATTGTATTTTTAGAAACATAGTATACTTACTTTTCTCAATTTTTTTTATCTAACTTTGTAACTCATTTGGCTTAATAGAAGTTTTTGAATTTGCCTATGAAATCCTAAATATAACGAAAAGTAACGATCCCAAAATGCGCCTTGTGGAACACCTAATTAATAATTCGACAAAGGTATCTAAAACGACTCGTTTCCTTTGTTTCATTACTAAACGTTTATAAAAAGTTTCTTCACACGCGCTTCGACATTGAACCGAATTAAAAATGTGATCGAAGAGCTCCGTATATCCGTCAATAGGCGACGGTATTGTGCAACTATCCATAATTAGAATACGACTGGCCAAACAAATATGAGCGTTAAGTTTTATAAATAAAACACAATTCAGCTTGTTACACTAAATGTACGCTAGGAGTTAGAATCGCTTGCACATGAACTCGGTACCATCAACAAATTACCTTTAAATGTATTTTCGCTACTTGTGGTCATCTATTAACACACATAACAAGCTTGGCTTCAATTAGAGTCCACGAGGCACACTGCATTTTAACAAAAATTGCATACATTTAATTGAAATCTTTTTTTTTTTTTTGATTGGTCCATTTTTCCTGCTTTCTGTACCTCTGCCTTTGTCTTTGAGTTGGATTGATGGATAACCTACTATTAAATTGCACACAATAGTATGATTTCTTTGCCTAGATAATTTGGTTACACCTGTGTGTAAACAAATTGTCTGATGACTGTACATCTGTATGTAAATTGTGACATTGGATATAGTCCATTAGTTCTTTATACGCACACAACGATTATTCTTATTCATTTTTGATTATGTATATTATTTCTTTATCTTTTATTGCGATTATTATATATAGGCACAAAATACACTTTTGAGAAAATTTGTATTAACAATTTAAAGGTGATACTTGCATTGAAAATTTTCCTTGTGTTATTTTATATTTACATACTTACGTCCCCTTCATATAATTTGAATAAAATTTTACAAAGTTTTAATAAAAACGATATTAACTCTAAAATATTATTTCTTTATTTTGAGACGTAAGTCTTTTCAAAATAGTAGCAACAATGCTATCAATTTGTTGAAATTTCGTAACTAATCCGGGCAGAAGGTCGCAGCAACAATAACCAACAGTACACGTAACTTTACAATAATAAATTAAAGAGTTTGTCAAACTTTCGGCCCTTTCTTGTTCCTTGCGGCACAAATTGCTGAAGGACGTACGAAGTGGGTCACTTCGGAAATAGTTTATTGTTATCGGCTAGTGCGCGCGCGCACGCACACAGCTCTCGTACCCGAACGCATGCACACTCACGCACGCGTATACAAACGCACGCACACGTATCACAGCGTATGCTTATAAGTATCTAAGCTCACGCATACAAAGGGATCAATCACACGCATACCAGCGTAACATTAGGGTTTACGCATCCTTTATATTACCTGCTCACCTTCACCTTTAAACCCGTACTTATGGTTTATCTAACGTCTTCCGCTTTCGTGGTAAAAAAATTGGTCAGCTTTCCTAAGGCCGACCACATTATAAATGTCTAAGATTTATATACTATTTGTTAATATACATAAAAGGTTAAATTAATAATTATTATCATTTTGTCGTCGTTAGCCAATTTCAAAATGTGATTATTAAAAATTTTCCTCAATAATTATTTTTATTAAATTCTTATTATTTTTACTACTAATTTTGCAACTCTGAGTTTTAATAAAGCCGCTTAGTCACCTCCTCAATTTTATAATCATTAACGTTACAACTATTAAATATTAACATCAAAATTCACCAGAACCGCTAGATAGATAGATAGTAAAATTTTGCCATTTTTCTTTGCCACATCTTTATCATCCATATCCTCTGTAAATGTAAAGCCTTTAAATGACTCATGCATCATGACCAACTCATGACCTAATCTTCCAACATTACAAATTGTAATAACAAGTAACATTCCAATATCATCAATATAGAATAATTAATTTCTAACGCTATTCTGCTCAACTTTAAATTTACCTGTGTCAATCACAGCAATAAATTACAAAAAGTAAGAACATCTTATTCAATTAGGTACATACCTTACGTTTTTTTTGCGTGTCCTAAAGTCGTTTAGTGACTAATATAACCATCAAATTATTATTCTTTATTTTATTTTTTATTTTGGTTAATATTAATTACTCAAAAGTATCCTATGAATATTATATTTATCATTTTACTTAATATAGCTTAAATAAAATAACACATTTCAAGTTTTTTTTACATTTACTTGCTCGGTCACTTAACTATTTACAAGTGTTACAATTTCATGTTATAATAATTTACAACAAATAATATAATACACTAATTCTATTCTTTAAATGTTTTAGTTCCTTAAAATGTAATTACTTTGTTTTCATATCTCGCCCAGAAAGCCCACGAAACATTGGACTTATTGTTATACCTAGTTAAAAACCTCAAGGCTTCGGAACAATGCCCCACACATGTAACAAAGACAGCTCACAATAGCGTAGATAACATACTATCAATTTGGTCTAGCATATTCACATACAAATCTGCGTTCACATCCGGACGCTTTGTGTTTCCACCAACGATTATCGCGAATTAGGGGAAATTGGCTTTGGATCTTGCCTAAGCATTTGATATAATGAATTATGGCTATTAAGTAGGTTTTACTAAAATATATGTTTATTTTATAATTTTACTGAAATTATTACATTTTTGAATGAAAATTTATTTAAAGTTCATAATAACAGCTATATAAATTTCAATATCTATAAATACTCAGATGATACATTAAAGAATTAAAGTGTTAGGGAAAATGTTACGTTTAAGGTCACTTGTTAAAATATGTTTTCCATAAGTGTAACACTAACAAATATTCCTCAAAATAGAAATAGTAATAACATTCTGGAATTTGTACTATATACATGTAAAGTTACAGTCGAGTCATGCCTATTTTCCGATGATAAGCTCAACAGAGTATGACTCGTAATTATATTACGATGAAATTATGAGGACTATCAAAGCACATAACCACATTTTCTCTGCTCTTATGTTAATAAAACTGCACGATTGACTATACTATGTAAAATATTATATTTTAAGCGAAATGTCAGCAAGAATAGATCGGTTAGCGTTACGACTAGAAATTAGATAACACAACATTTGTATGTACTACAAATGTCGTAGTAATATTACATTGAACTTCCTTAGTTACTCGTGTAAGTAAAATACGTTATTTTTTTAACAAAGGATACCGAACGAATAGTATACTAGTTCTTTAGTAAACATCGTCAATTAGAAAACACTTCGAAGTTTATTATAGTAACATATAAACAGGATGTTCAGCTATTGACAAATTTAAAAGCCGACACTTTTGCAGGACACGTTATTGGTTTGTGGCATAATATTTGTTCCTTTCTCACAATAACAGTATTTATTTTACATTGATGTATTACTTTCTACTAAACTTTATATTCTATCACACATCTAGTCTAGAATAAAATATTTGAAACCAGCTAAATATTTAATCCAAGACTACATATTGTATGATAGATAGATGCTTCGGAAAACTCGCAATGAGTTTTGTGATTTAATGGCTATTGACATAACTATTTTGATAACAAATATACAATTTCATACATATAATCTGTGCAAGTGAATTTATGTCAAATACTTGTTATCTTTCACTAACTAGTCCAACATGCTACCACGAATTTCGTACAATTGTGTTGCGACATCGTTTACGCAATTATAGCCATTGTTACTCATTCCCAAAAGCGAATTATGCTTGCGCTTTCCTTTTTCATATTTGCTAGACAATGATTATATAAAAACTCTTTTGTAATAATACTTATACATATATTTATTTTTAATAATGGAATCAAATGCAACAAATCAACATCAAAGAGATTTTACCATTTCGAACAAATGTTTTGCAGTAATTATAAAATTATGTTTTTTTTACTCTCAATAGTCATTTTTTATTTATTATTTCATAAAATGTTAACACAAAATATATAGTCGCCTTTATTCTCCAAATACATAAATGAATTCATACTTCCTTTCCTTTGATTATTATTTCCGAGCCACTTATCAATCTTCACTTAACAGATTGAGCTTAGCTTTTCTTATACAAGACTTTGATGACATTACAAAAAAATTTTAGTTTATAATAATTTGTCATTTTGTTTGTTATTATTTATACCTCACTTCATAGTCATGCACTGTTTTGTTTTGGACTGAATACTAATGAAGTATCGAAAAATTTATTTTTATGGGGAACCGATAAATTATTTCGGAATCCAAATGTAAGTTCTTATTTAAATGTTAGCTTTACGACGCAAAATTCTATGACTCATAGGGTCTTTTGATTAGACTCTTAGTCGCATCCTGTTAAAATAAAAGAAAGGAAACCAGAAAATGCTAAATTAGAATGCCAAGGTGTTTTAAAATACTTTTAAATTCACAGACACTTCCACATTTTGAGTTTATTGCCGTTTGGTACACGATACATATCTGAACAGATAAAAAGGTGTCTTTAGACTTTAAAGCTTAGAGCCACTAACAAGAGTTAGTGCTTAGTAGTATATAGTGTATTTCTTAAAGTTTCGTATCGAAAAATTCGGATGCCTTTTGTATAAGTGAGTCAGTGCCGTTCAACAATGAATGATTCAATAGATCCGTTTTGGTGAAAGAAAAGACAGGTCATCACCGAATATAGAGTACTGCGCATTATCTATGTTATGTACAGTACTAATAAGCAAATACATTTACATGTACATGGCACCGCATTTTTTATAAATATTTATGAACAATTACACCACCAGCGGTATGCGCTGGTGGTTTAAAGATCTTAAAAGCTTCTTTTTTATGGCAATGATAATTTTCTATTTCACAACCTCCAATAAAAATAACTTTTATAATTGACGTCATGTTTAATTCCTATAAGAACATATTTAATGAGAACCTAAAAGTATAAATTATTTGCTTAGACTCATACAACAAACTCCAACCGGCCATAATTTTTCCCAAAACAGGCAAATTGCAAAGAATATTAAAGCGGTGTCGTCACAAGACCTCGTCCTCCGTTAAACAATGTTGTGAAAGACGATAACTATCTCGGAATTGCGGAACATCTCTCACTTGTGCAACTGCTCCTAATTAGAGAAATGGGAACAATCGCACTTTCCGACCAATTACGTAATTTGAATAAAATTGGTCACATAACAAGAAAGAGTAATAGGTAAATGAAGAGAGAAAGAAAATATAGTATAAAAAAATAATAGTACTAAACGATCCACAGACTAATAAGGAATAAGTGACAAATAATAAAATCATGCCAACGTGAAAAAAGTAATTTGCTCATTTGTTAATTTCATCACTAATTCATAAAACTAAGTATGTCTCAACGTGGAAGTAAAAACTTTTCCTAACACTAGGAAAATGTGATGCCAAGAATAGAAATTGATATCTTAGATTCCAATTAGTCATCAGTATAAGCAATAATAAAGGAAAAAGGCAATTTTCTCACAAGAACTGATGCAATTCTGATATTATTGTTGCATGTAAATAATTCACATTGTAAGTTCATGTTTACAATGCGAATGAAAATCACAATAAAGATACGGAAGTCACAGACAATGATTATAATCTGTGTACACATATTAAAAATAAAAATTTCGTAATAAAACATTTCACTGCACAGAGAGAGGCTATTGCAAAGGAATAAAATTAAAACGTTGCGTTGCAAAATATTGGGTAATTACAGTAAAAGATCTACTTTTACTAATGCTTTTACTTTGCAGACACAATTTAGTGCTCGAGGTATTTTAGTTGGACATACCTTACTTCAACAATAATAATTTGTCGCGAAATCGCTTTCGATTTCCATGATTCAGTATACACTCTTTGTTGTGGGAGAAGGAAACATCAAAACTTGTTAGTTTTTTAAAATCTTGCTAAGCGCAAGTAACTACGTAACTACTTTTTAATAGTTCATTTGGCACAGTTAGATAAGCTGATTTACCAAAAGAACTTCGCCTTTATTCTGATAGAACAAAATTAGGACAAACCAATTGACCGCTAGCGATTATTAGCATTATTAAATAACAAGTGTTTAATGACTTTGTTTTTGAAGAACTTTCCATATCAGCCGAACTTGTTTCTACAAATCTTATTTTTGCTTATTGCTTCGTTTATTCATTTCTTTTTATCATTAGTAAGTTTTAAGTTTATACTTGATTTTCCTTGTCTTCAAAAATATGGATATGTCTGTATAAGCAAAAATTTATTTAAATTCGTTTTCAAATCATGATTAATTCCTAAAAACATTGTTTTTCTAACCTTGAAACAAAAAAAAACAGGTTTCCATATAAGGTTCATTTTCTTTAGCACATTATGATCGTGTAACGTCATGTTTTCTAGAGAAAACCTCAACATATTGCGTTGTTCCTATACTTCTTACTAGTCACGTACTGGTGTGAAAATATCTAATATTTTCCTCGCCGTATTTTGCATTACGCAAGCGTTGTATTGTTAAAAAAGTTTTAATGTCTTTTTAGCAACTAATTGTTTCTAATTGCGGAAACTATCATCCTAATATAATTATTTAAAACTGTTACATTAAAATAATTATAAACCATCTTTTTGACTCTTCTAATATCTTATCTTCTCCTTTATTTCCCATTTTTAATAATAACTATTCAATTGCTAAACTTAGTTTCTGTTGAACGCTATTGTTAACATATAGTTGAGTTTTAAATTAATTCTACTTTGTTCTCTGTGATTTCTTAATTCCTGACTCTAAAGAGACAAATTATATTAATGTGAATATTTCTATGATTGACATGAAACACAGTCCTCAGTTGAATTGCTATTTAGTTGTCGTTTATTAATAGTAAATGCCATAATCTATCAAGTCTCGATCACAAGAATGATTTATATTCAACAATTACTACAAAAACTTGTTGATGTAAGAACAACAAGAAAATAAATTGCCTTGTATAAAAATTATAACAACAATTAGTATAATATTTTAAATTGCGGTTTGTTCATATTAATAACTTAACTAGAACTATGAGTGATGGCAACATTATTGAATCATTTAGTTTTATTTGGAAGTGAGGAAAGAAAACTTACTGACTATAAAACAAATTATTTTAGAGGCCGTAAGTCATACAGAGAACGAAAACTTATGCCTGTGAGACAGATATAGTGAAAGTTACACTATGAAGGGCGTAGAGTACCTTTCATTTTAGAGTTGTTACAAGATTAATTCGTGGGAAATAGCATACATTCACTCCTTTGCTTTTGAACCGACTTTCAAAAGGAGGAAATAATAACGATAAATGACAATTTACAGTGACAAAATATAAGTAGGTATATAAATCGAAAAAGATGTGACATTAAATCTATGTTTAGACACAAAAGCAATTCCTAGTTGAAAACATTTAAAATATTATTGTAAAATGAAGTCGCTAAAAATTTTGGTGTAGTGAATCCAAATACTTTTAAAGTACTCCAGGCTTTAGTTTTAGTGTTAACTAAATTAAATAGGCTACAATGATAACTAATAACTAGTGATAACAAATTCACCCCCGGTGACGTAATGAACGTAAAAGCGAGGAAATCAAATCGTTACGTGGCGGTTATGTAAACCTTTCGTACTTTCTCCGTCAGCAAAATTTAGCGTGAACGGTTGCGCAACGTCGAAATGGCAGCGGCTAAATTTCGTCATTTCGACAGAAGATCAACACGACTTATACGGCTTGTGAAACGGAGGTTAGGGAGAGTGGAGATTGTACAGATGGCATTGTGCATAATTTTGAATGTAGGGTTTATTATGTATGTGTTTTCATATTTTTTTATATTTGTAACATTGGAAATGTCTTGTCGTTTGCTCCAGTGTAGGCTCCGATATCACGAAAATGCGATCCTCTTATATCTTGCAGTTGTAAAAATATGATATTCAATAACCTAATCAAGAGCATATCAGGACATGTCTGAGGAGGGTTCCTTAGTTACGGCCCATAGTTATGAACGCATAATAGTTTTTTTTTTTTTTTTCAAATCACTTCAAAAGTCACTGTCTGATTTCGTACAAAATAAATTCCTAAAGAGTATTTAGTATGACCTATCAGCATGGAAAATTGCAAGTTTCTAAAACTTATGAACCACTTTGCGGGCCGATTTAAAAAATGGTTGACTTTTTAAGAAAGTCGTGTATGAAACCTTGCCTTTGTTTTGAAAGACCTATCGAAATATGCTATACGATGGGGTAGAATGAAAATTCAATTTTATATCTAGTGGTCACTCTCCATACATGTCGAAGTTGCCAGTATGATGAAAGAAACTACCTTGTAATTAATTATTATATCTGAAGATTGAAGCGACAAAATATAATTTTTATTTTATGATGCCAATCTGAGATCTATACGCAATCTATGGCTATACCAAATTTCATCTTTTTATGATCATAACTACGGACGCTAGAAGTGCGGACAGATAGACAGAAAAGTAAATGAAAAAAGTTATGGCCGAAAAAGTGACAAAAAAAAGTTTTTTCCGAATTTTTGATTTTGGCGCCCGATGTTTTGGAAACGAAGAATCAAACACAGTTTAGTCAGCTACAATTTGAGCCTAAAATAAGCCCTGGATAGTTTAGTCAGCTACAATTTGAGCCTAAAACAAGCTCTCTAGTCTAACCTTTTTGAAAAAAGTCATTTTTTTTTCGAATTCCGTAGATTCATTTCCAATGTGTTCGATAGTCGTGTGAGGCACTAAATCTGTGGTTTTTTTAATATTAAGAAACTTTTACGTTTTCACCAATAACCATCTTATTTGTGAAAACGTTGGTTATTGGTGAAAACGTAAAAGTTTCTGTACGGATCAGAGAAAATTCTTGTATTATTAACTTAAGATCAACGTTTCGTACAGCTTCTACATTCAGTAACTTTTCTAAAAACTTTCCTCGATTTCAAAAGCTTAGAGCGTAAGAAATTTTATTTTATTTTAATTAAAATTTTCCGAAAACCGAATAATTGATGCGTTTCAACTATTAAGTTGATATTTTAAATAATTTAAATTTAACTTTACAAATTTCTTGACTTCTTAGTTTGATCTTTGCATTAGCATTTTTAAGTCATTTGGATTTTTAATTATAATTTTTGGTACGTTATATACCTAATTACTTTTTAAAGATTTTTCTTGTAAGATAACAATATTAACTTTTCTGAATGTCGCACTAAAACGAAATGAATGATTTGAGTTATCAGAACCAGTAGCGATATAAGTTAAGTCACTAGTATATAAAAGTTTAATAATAAATTTTATCTAACACTCGAGTTAGAGTTAGGTAACTTTCTAAAAACTGCTCGAGTGACCTTGAAATAAAACGTTCTTACAAAACCGCGGGCCATTCGCTGGCCCTAGCTCCCCCACCAGTGCATTGCGGATCTACACACGCCACCACACGTACAACACGCGCAACACGCAAACGCATCTGTGTGCGCCACACCCACACACACGCACAACACGTGCTGCGCCTGTGTGCGGACCTAGACCAATAGAAAGGAGTAACCTAGTCCGTTCTCACACTATTATAATATCTTAATTCTTTAGGGACTTCTACGAAATTAAACTTTGTTGACTCCAAGTCGTAAATTCTTAGAGAATGCAACATTTTATTTATTTTACCTTGACGCTCACTAACTAAACGCGCCTTAAAGATTCTAGCTGTTTTGAAATCTTCACCTTCCAAATATGTGAAATCCTTGAACGGCTATGTGGGTCACGACCAGGTCCCGACTTCCAATGTGTCTCGGACTCGGTTATTAGCATTGAGAAGTGTGGTATAGGTATTGCGCAATATGTTGACTTTCATCCTGAAGGTCAAGTACCATCCTATTTCAAAACAGACCTTGACGAGTCTGGTTCACCTCGAATAGTTTGTTGAGTAAACGAAAACTATTGCTATTTAAATATTGTAACAAAAGTCGAAAAGTTCAAAGGTGTGACTTTATAAACTATTTCGAGGCAGAATTTTTAAAACTTAAGTTTAACTTAAGGTTAACAGTTTACGTCGTGAGAAATGCCTGTATGTCTGAACATAATTTTCTGTAATAACTCAAAAGATATTCAAATGACTCTCGACAATCAAATTCGACCTTTTCTTAGACACGTTCTTTATAAATAGTCATCTAAGTGTGGTGATCGTAAAATGCCGAACACGAACTCGATTTGGATACTACATAGAATTGCGTAAATAAGTGCCAAAGCGCATTCACTGAAAATAAACGTAAGAATAAAAAATACACTGATTATAACAAAACAAGCTTTAAAAGCCTTACCTTTACACATTACAAATCAAGCATTAAATGTAACAACAAAATCAGAGCATATATGTATTAATAGATACAATAAGACATTGATTTACAATTTTTCTGCTCACTCGAGACATTGACTGACAAAATAGTAGTCATGATTTGTTCAAATAAATTATAGGTTAGTACAGTTGTTTGCCGTGTCGGTTAACAAGTATCTGGCACAAGGGATCAATCGTCAATCAAACGCAAGGTAAGAGTTGTAACTGTGGAAGCTATTTTAGCATCATCGAAGGTAAAACTCATTCGCGCTTTCGGCCCGAGACTCTCTCGCAAGGGTACGGTGCCATTTATAAATACGTTTGTCAGTTGCCAGCGCTCTGTTTGGACATAGCGTTTGGAATAAACGGAATCAAATGTACATTTGAATACAATTCAGATGTGGTATGTTGTGTGGTACTAGCTACTGGTAATGCAGCAGCTGTCACTCGAAAGAGTATTGTTTGCCTGCGAACTGCCAGCCTGACTTATGTTAGACGACACGCCCTTACGTTTTAGTCTAATACAACAATAAACTTTGCCATTCATTTTGCATATCTCCACATGTCATTGTACTGGTCGTTTGTACCTCGCATTGTCCGGTGACCATTTTCGACTAATATCATTCCTGTTTCATACTACAGACAAGCGAAACCATTAATTTTAATTCATCAATTCTAACGAAGGTTACAAACATTACACAATTCAATATCTAAAAGTTTGCTTTATCGAGAGCGAATTGGACGATGATGAACGAAATTCGGATGATTCCTTGTTTTGCTACGTAGTATCGATAACCTTATCATTTCCGAAGCGTAATTTTATACGGGCTATAATAGTAAACAAGTGGAACGTCGCACAAAAGAGGCGCTATGCCGGAAACGCAGTTAATTGTTTCATCTGAACAATAGTGTCGATGATGCACTTGCAGATTGCTAAATTGACCGTGGCTCTTATGAATGAGTTGAGGAGTTCGCATTACATAATGATATGTGTGGTGCGGCGCGGCGGCACTAAGCATTTCGTCCGAAGGCCGGCGCACAAAGCGTGTGCGGAGTATCGCTCGCCACGCGCGCCCCGCGATTTCCTGTTTGACAACTATCGACTTACATCACTATCGTTTTCTGTACATTGCGCGTTGTTAGAAGCACAAGGGGGATTGTTGCTAAGTACTCGGCTCCTGTTATTCAATTTCAGATATTTAGGTTTAGCACCGAATAGTTTATCATCACAGATTTCAACATCGACAGGCGTGAAACGAAAATATCAATCGGAGCAGGCGTTTCAATTAGATCGATCATTTCAGTCATGTAAATGGAGCATGAATACGTCGTGATCGGTTGTGTTATGGGATATTCTGCGATTGTGGCTAATGGGGCCGTTTGACAGCTAACCTCGAAATCTAAACGCATCGGGGCATGCTGAGAGCTAACCTGGATACTGGACAGTTTAATTGTTCAATAAATCCGAAGTAACATTTATCGGCTGTTGCATTATGCTGCAATGTACTAAACGTGCTCCATATGCTGTTTCGTTCCCTTTATTGATATAAAGTACACGTGTATTTTTTACTTCGAGTATGTCATGTTCAAAATTTTTATCTATGTATTTCTTTACTAAATATGAGAACAATGAAATTTGAGCGTTTCTATTTTAACATTTGTATGATATATCATCTGAATACAGAATATTTTCTTTCTTATCATTGCTTATTATTTTCAAGATATTTAAATACGCATAAATGTTATAAACGCGAAATATACTTACCTACAAACTATTTCAGAGATGGACGGTCAGTTGGTGACGTGCCCCTTTGACCCTCTGCATCGAGTCAAAAATTCTCGCATACAAGCTCATATGGGTTTTTTCACATTTTACAAATGTGAAAAAACCCACCCTGGCTTCGAAATATGCCCGTTTAACGCCACGCACAGGATTTTACCACTGGCTTATAAGGATCATCTCCTAAACTGCCCATCTCGTGCAGATTTTTTCCCAGAGTAACTTCCGCCAAAAGTTGTGGCTAAAGTTAATTTATTTTTTAATATTTTATTTTATTTAAAAACGTAAAATTGTAACCTAAACATTTACAAGTACTTAACTAAATCGCATTGACATTTGTGTTGGTTGTAAATATCATTGCTAAATTGAGATAAACGATGTTGGATTAATTTCAACATCCGTTTATGCAAGATTCCAATAAAAATAATTTTACTCCATCCTATGATATTATATTTTTATTTATATATTAAAATAACATACTTGATGACCTTCTCATCGAAAACTGTTAGAGACAAACCATAATATTTACATCTCAAGTCTACTGAGCTTATTCTTATTGGAATCCGATTTTTCTACATTACCAATCTTGAATTAATTTTTTTCCTTACCTCTCACTTTTATTACTTTAATTTCTAACACCATTGTCATTACAAAACCATCATTAAATAATGCTTATTGACCAATGCTTACACTATTTACACTAATTGTAACGAATGCATTTATTTTACAATAATTTAGCAACGCGCAGGGAAAGTGGAAATTTTTCTCAATCCTACGCTCCAGTAGGTTGGCTACTTCAGTTTACAACACCGGCGTTTCGTAAACTGGTTTTCGACGTTCGACTGTCTACATTTACTTATTGTTTCCTGCGACAATTAACTGTCATCTAGCTTATGAAACTGAGCTATTTGAATACCAACGTTTTGTGTCTTAAAACTCAAGTCAAAAAAGTAAGGCTTTGGGCAGGTAATTAGGTACAAAAGCAAAACTCGACGCTTTAAAATTTTGATTTCTATTAGATCGATAAAACTAGCCAGTAAAAATAAAACTAGCCGGTAACAAATAGCCAATAAAACTAGGTGGTAACAAAGTAGAATTGCAAAGAACGGAGAAATTTGAACTTTTTTGCAACCTACAATAAATTCAACAGGAAAATATGCACATATTTATGAGTAACTTCCTAACAATGGTTGTAGAAATGTGCCAAGCATACAATACAGTGCGAAAGCCAGATCCAGTGGAATGCCAGACGCGTGCCAGATATGCCAGACCAGACCTAACCCTTCGATACCCGGATGGCTTGATTTATTGAGGCTGTAACATTGATTTGCCTATATGTAAATCACTGCAATTAACTGCAATTATATGGTGCATTTATTTACTAACTAGTGTTGCGACATTCTTCGATAATTCAGTAAAATGAATTAAATTACTATTTTTTTCTAATATAATATAATCAATTAATCATATTATATACTTTATGCATCAGCATTAAAGTATGTGCAGAAATTTATATAATTATAATAACTGCATGATATTTATTTATGCTTTATTTATAAAAAAAAAAAAACAAATTCTATATGTTATAAGTAAGACCTGACCTGACGCTGTACCTACGTCAGCTATTTACAAGTTGAAATGAGTTCTTGTTATTTTATTCGGTTTTAATAATATTATACCTTAGATAATAACACCAGTAGGAATCAATTTATTTTCCAAGATAATTCTTAAATGACCCAATTAAAGCGAATTTCAGCAAACGATGATTATTAAAGTCGTCAAATAAAAACACCGATTTATAAGTTGAAAAAATCTTACTCAATAGGTTAAGTTTGCAATTTCCTCCGAATGTAGGACAACCTGAATGTAGTAAAAAAATTCGAACAAATTCAATATACACATCGATATTTTTTTACACAACCGTCGATACATATTTAACCAATTAACGTTAGTAAAAAACCTCGATAAAAAAATCTCATCCCTAGCATTGGCTCCTCCTTTTACAGTGACAGCGATCATAAAAAACCATTAATGGAGAGTTATGCGAATGTATGGAGAGACTTGACTATTATAGGAGTAGGTTTTAATTAATGTATTGGTTATGTAACCAGCGTGTCTTTAGCGATCTAACCTTGGTTCACTTGATTGAGATATTTCTACTCGTTACTTCCTGTTTATTTATAATTTTTATTACACTATGTATTATTTTAATTTGTTTATGATAAGCGTGTTTTGTTGCTTTCGTTATTTTTTATTCGTGTATTTTGTTGCTTCATTTAGTTTTAATATATTGTTTTATTTGTTCTTCTAATAGATAATAGAGTTTTCCCAAGCATTTAAATACTGTCAGTAAAAATCAAAAATATGAAATTCAAAACAAAAAACACATCCTGGTAAAATGCACAGTGAAAGTGCAGTAAACAACTGACTAAATATTACACTCAATTTGGCAAAAGCAAACTTTCTTCTCGAGAAAGCAATATCCACTAAGATTTTAATAAAATAAGGGTAATAACTGGTAGTCCTACGGACACAATAATTTTAGGAAAATTAATTAGTAGAACAGATAGAATACAGCAAATTCCTTTAGAATATATCTGTAATAAAATAATATTTTATAGCACAAAAAAATACTTTAGTACTTATACATATATGTAATTAAATTGTGAATTTGCCAAGATAATAGGACTGGGCTAGAGCTAGGCTGTGGTTAGCTGGTAGAAATTACTACAAGGCATTAAGCCCATCTTTGTTATAATTTTGTGCATAAAGTATAAAAAAATAATATTAGTCTAGGTTATAACTTATAAAACATAATAAACTGTTATATATAAAGCACTTTCACTCACTGAGCGCCATCTGTTGTTTAATCGTGGAAGCGCACAGCTTGGCGCCATCTATTGGCATATAGATAAACTGACCTAACCATATCATGGTCTTCCGCTAGATGGCACTAGTTTTGGAATACTACACTGCACTTGAAAGTTGAAACAAAATATGAAATTCGCGAGACTGGCAGAAAAACAATAAAAACTTTCAAATATGCTTAGCAACTCGGTTCAAGTACAAGCATTTTGTATTCGTTTCGTGTGGTTTCACACGAACAATGGCGGGCGAGCCAGACGCGCATCGCTGCGCCTGCGCCGACCTGAAAATACGAATGTAGCCAGATGAAACTTGTTAAATCTTTCACGATCACTCCAACCAGATTCGAATGATGTCATAACCTTCACAGAATTGTCATCTTTAAATGTACAATAACCAATAGTCAGGTCATTCTAATATATATATGAATAAAATTAAACTGTTTATCTAGATAACAAAAACTTAAGGAAAGGAATCAGTATTGTAATTATATTTTATTAAATAATTAACCATAGAAAACGTCAAGAAACCCTAAACAGTTTACCTACAATTCTTATATTCTGAAGCTCAGTAGCTATTTGGTAATGATGCTAAGCAACTTACAACACGTTAAAACACTTTTACCGAGCAATTACAAAATCGTGACAAAACCGCCTGATATACGCGAGAACACTCTCAAACCTTGCTTCTAGTCTGAACTCAATACGTTTGAGTAAAACCACACAATAGGATTTCAGACAATGCTTCTAAACTGTTGCTAAATATCCGTAAAATGCTAAAGAAACGTTGATCGTCTTTTAAATGCTCTTGCGTCGCTAAACTTTATTAGGCCAAGGTCGATCGCTTTCTACACTTGCTTGATGGTCAGAGATCGCGTTACCTGCTTCATTTACATTCATCTCACCTTTCGACCTTTTTATTTTATTAGGAAATTGATTTGAATCGCCATTGTGATCCAAATCATTACTAGCGATGATATCTATTACAGAGTTCGATGATTTCGACCTTCAATCTTTTCATCTGATTGGGGATTTGGGACTAATGAACCGATAATGTGGCAAACCTTAATTTTATCTGATTTCACTTATTTATAGATTTCTTTCGTGCACGCTTTAACTCACGAAACCCAGTTTGCCCATTCTAATTGATGTATGCAGGAAGAGGCACGCTATTATGCGGATCTTAATACTTATGTAACACTAGATTTCATTTAACTTTCAATTTGTTGCGATGCTCTTGTTTATATTTGCTTTAAATTTATTTCATTACTATTTTCATCGACTTCCCTGAGCTTTTCACGTTAGTTTTGCATAGCCTACGTACCTTCAAAGATTTTTCTCTTCTTTTGCAGTGCTGGAATGATGGGCGAGGGCCTACTAACACTGACGTACGGCAAACACCACGCCTGCATCCTAAACGAGGTGGGCGCGGCATGGAGGGGAGCCAGGTACTCGGACTTGGTGCTGGTTTGCGATGACGCCGTACCGCTGGCTGCACACAGAATCGTCATGGCTGCGGCTAGTCCGTTAATTCGGTAAGTATTATCTAACCTTACTCTAGAGAAAATTAATGACTAAATCCAACTAGTATTTTGCTAAAAAAGAAGTCCAGGAATGCAATTTAACATTCACCATAGCGACCGCCTGTATTAGGAAAATAGCTTTCTGGGTGATAGTAAACTTAACCCAACGTTTTAGTTCAGTCTTCTCGTAAACTGAATGTAATAAGTAATTGTTTATAGTAAACCTAACCCAACGTTTTAGTTCATTCTTCTCGTAAACTGAATGTAATAAGTTGTTTATCATCAAAAAATAAAATTTGCAACAATAAACTTAACAATAGTTTTTTTTTTTTTTTACAGCAAAATCCTCGATGACACACCATCAATAGAAAACCCCGTCACCATTCACATGTCAGGCATCAGCAGCACCCTCATGAAACATCTCCTCGTGTTCTTATACAGTGGACAAGCGTATATTGAGGTATGCAAATCAATGTAAGATTGAACACACTAATGCTGTAGGATTTTTTAATTAAAGATTATTATCAGTAACTAGCATTCATTTTCCGCGGCTTCACCTGCGTGAAATTAGGTTTTAAATAATCTTACCCTATTTAACCCCTTTGGGGGTTGAATTTTGAAAAATCCTTCCTTATTGGATGCCTACGTCATTAAAAATCCTTCCTTATTGGATGCCTACGTCATTCGTCAATACGTCAACGTATGCAAAATTTCAAATTTATAGCCTTATGCCTGTCCGCTGATACATCAGTCAATCAGCTTTGCCTTTTATATATTATATAAATACATAGATAGAAGATATAAAATATACCCATTTTGTACTACTATTTAAGTGCACATAATCTAAATAGGTTTTTTTTATTTCAGTCTGGAGAAATTGATGATATGCAAGAATTGTTTGAGCTTCTAGAAATTAAATCAGATGTATGGAAGTCCACAAAGGAACGACAGCAAGCAGAAGAAAGAAACAGATCGTGTGACAGATTAAAAGGCAAAAATCTCAAAACAGACATAAACAGTAACGAAAGTAGTAAACACGATGCACCATCGGGATCATCACATTCAGAAAGTGAAAGGGTCACACCAGGTGCCAGTTATAGTAAAGAAAAAGAACGGAATGATTCAGAATCATTAAGTATAAAGAAAGAAAGTATGTCCACAAGTAGTAATGATGAAAGAGAAGAGGATGACCAGGATTCAGAAAAAAAGGACGAATGTGGTAGAGTAAAGTCACGCAGACGAAGTTCCTCTAACCCCGTCAATTTATCGGTTGCCAGAACTTCAGAAAATAACAGTAGTGAACATGACGATTCGCAAGATATAGTTGTCGAAGCCGTACCAGCAAAGGTAATCCTTCTTTTTTTATGAAAAAATATATATTTTATGCAGAAGTAAATTATTTACTACAGTACTGAAGTTATTTTTCTTATAAATATTTATAAAATAATTTGTCATTATCCATAAAAACCTTGCTAAAGCACAAAATATATTATAATTATAGACACTATTTTCGTCAGGCACATCTTATGTTTTTATTAATCTTATCTTAAATTTTCACAGAACATTGACAGACGACGGTCTACATCATCAAGTCAAGATGATCCACCACAAGAAACCGTATACAGAAGACAACTGTTAAACGACCGGCTTGGCAGAGGAATAGAAAGAGCAAAGAGAAAGTCACATTATTTGGAACCACCAGAATTGGACTTGAGAACAGTAAAGTTAGAAGATTACGGGGGTCTTAAGCCGCCTGATAGTGAATTTATGGCTCTCGTACAGACTTCTCCGGAAAATTACGTTGTAACCCCACATCGGAAAAGACGACCCGGCTTTCATAATTCACCGTCACAAAATCCACCTTTCGTAGCATTCCCGCCTAGTTACCTTGAAGAAATGGCGCATCTGCGATACGCACAAGCACCAGGAGTAGCGGCCAGTGCAGTTGCCAGGCTAGGTGCTTTACACCAGCTTAGCGCATCTGCACCACCATACTTACCGGAAAGAAGCACGACTCCGCCTATAGCAGGACACGATGATGCTCTCAAATACAGACCACCAAGCGCTGGATCATGGGGACCTTGGCTCTGTCAACCACAAATGGGAGGAGATGACACACCTACAACAGAACACGAACAAGGATCAAGTAAACAGGCACCAGTCCGAGAATACCGCTGCGAGTACTGTGGAAAACAATTTGGAATGTCGTGGAATCTCAAAACGCATCTTCGAGTTCATACTGGAGAAAAACCTTTCGCGTGTCGGCTCTGCGTCGCTATGTTCAAACAGAAGGCACATTTACTCAAGCATTTGTGTTCTGTGCATCGAAATGTTATATCGTCCAGCGAGAATGACGGTAGAACCAATACGCCAGGAAGATTCAACTGCTGTTTCTGTCAGTTAACGTTTGAAGCGTTACCGGAATTAATAAGACATCTTTCTGGACCGCATAACAGCCTCCTACTCAGTAAAAATTTACATGATTGACAACCATTTTCATGACGCGGCTAGAAGCGTCCCCTTGGACTTTGGAAATTCTTTCGGCCGACCGGTCGAGTTCAATTGTGATATGTGTTAAAATATAGTAACTAGAATAAGTATTTAGGTTAAGTGTCACATTATCGCAGAGCGATACTCATAGCGAATCTTTTGCAGAGCATGTTAATGCGATTGCGAATATAATTTATAATTACAATCACTTTTGCCGATGGGTCCAAAACGTTATAATTTGTTTAAAAATTATAATTCGGGACCAAAACCTTCCGACATAGTATTTATTTAAAAGATGTATTTCATAGCATAAATATTATTTAAATGCCACCGACACATTAAAACTTAAGCATAGAAAATAGATGTGTTTGTCAGAGAAAAGTTGCGAAGTAGGTACAGATTAATTAGTAAAAGCGTCACAAGCTACCTCCTAATATAAATCAGTGTTTCATAATTACAGGTGACGCGGTTTTTATTATTGACCATGTTATAAATAGACCTAACGTTATCAAAATATTTGAGGTCAATTGTCTCTAGTCAGAATTGGATTTAGCACAAATCATTGCGTTGTTCATTCACTTTGAATGGTATTGATATTATAATGTTTTATTTTATGTCATATTTTAAATGTAATAAGCACGTGTTACAATAACCTATTTTATATTTCTGCCTTTACTGCATGTCTAGATATAAAGTTCAAAATCAACTTCCTCTTTGTGTTCATGCTTAAAAATTCTGACTCTGTGTTTCGCAGCTTTTCAAGGACATAAAAATCTCAGATTTAGCTTATGTAACTTACGTAACTTTAATATTATATAAATGTGTTCGTAATATTAAAATAAAGTATGCTCTAATTATCATTTCGCCTGTGCCGAATTTTCCAATGTGGATGAACACCAAAGATTTGTAATTGACGTTGTTTTGGTGTACCTATACAATTAAGAAAAATTCTTGGGACCTGAAATGATTTTGATGTGTTATACATATTGTAGGTATCGATTTAATAATCTCATAACATTGCAAATACTTTCTACTGTAAAAATGCACGTCAATCTTACTATTTTTATTCCTTGTTAAGTATTAATTTAAATCTTTGTCACCGTAAGCTTTCTTTAATTGTCCGAAGATTTCTTGGAGGAAATTACTATTGTGGCCAGTTATTTCAATGTTATATTAGTTACTGTGTTCGTCTTGCGTTTGTTTCTTGTTCTTAACGCGCTATAGCTAATCTGAAAAGTGATTCGTATTGTAATTCGAAATTCGTGTTGTAATTCGAAACCAAAAGTAACCTTATTTAGTTTGTTTTTCAATTAAGTATTAGTATTTTGTTGCTTAATGAACAAATATCTTATGTCTAAGTAAACTATCAACTCATAAAACTAAAGTTACCAGAAAATTGTTCAAAACTTAGATTTAGATGTCGAATTTCGTTACCTATCGTTATACCTGATTTTTTGTTTTATTTTTGGAGTTTTGTTTTTATTACGTATTAATTGGGGAACAATTTAAATTTAAGAATTGTGATTTTAATTCGTGTTAAGTTTAAGTATGTGATAAAATTACTACGGCGCATATACGCTGTCTTCCATCGCGTTTTCCATATTCTCTATATTGTACATAATTAGGTTTAACACCGCATGACAACACGTCCGTACTACTGCCTTTCGTAAATACTGAACAAACTATTTTATAAAAAAAAGCCCGGTTACGAAAATAAATACTCTCCTTACAAACACCACCTTTTAGTCTTCAACCTGATCATGGTTATTGTTCTTTGTTACTTCGTTATGATGGTATTTATTTTCATATTCAGGTTTTACCTTTTCAATACTTCCATAGGATGTAAGTTTATTGTGATATTTCGGCAGTGCCTTAATATTTACATTTTCAATTTCCTTTGACATTAGTGTAAATGTTTTAAGGATCTGTGTATAGTTTACATGGATCCGATTTACAAGTATTGTAAAATGTCGAAGGGATGCTTGAAACAGACAAATTTTTCTCATGACCTTTTTAAGAACTAATGTAAATAACTAGATTTAAGTGAAAAGTAAAAGCCTGTTGAACTTGAATATTTTCTGTTAATTGTAAATTTAAAATTAATCTTAAGGTTTCACATAGTGTACAATTTTGTAGATATTTTGTAGTATATTAACATTCTGTAAAAATGTGTTCTTACTTTAGTAAATTAAATAACGAGGATATTTTAGTTACATGAAAGTTTTATTTTTTCCTTGCATAGCATCGGGGTACCCCAGGGCATCATTTAGGCCAGAGCACATTTTAAATATGACCTTTATCCGCTACATAAGAAGATACACTTTTCATTGCAACAGTTAGATGTCAAGTCAATAAAAGTCAATGTGAATTTTGAATACCTAGCCGCGTCGTGTCATGTATCGTCGAGGTGTGTATTGACCCTTAGTTCTAAGACTACAAAGTGAAAGAAGGTAATTATTATAGTATCCTACCGTAATTATGAATAGAAATGGGGGGGGGGAATAAAATCATCTACTGAACTCTGAAGGCATGCGGGGATAAGTATTCAGTAGACAAGAAACGATAATATCTAAATTATATGAGCCATCTTGTAGCGCATAGGTGAACTACGTGCGTTTCATTAAAGCTTTCGCACGTAGCGCCATCTTTTGATGATAAAATGCTACAAGCATAATATCTAAATTTTTTGTTCATCTATTTATTAACATATCAAACGTTGCTGTAGTATTCAATAAAGTATAAAATTTCATAAAAATTATGTAAAAAAAGAGCACAAAGCTAAAAATATATTAAGCAAGTTCCTTATTAGGAGCTACTTTCCTAATAAGGAACTTGCTCAATATATTTTTAGCTTTGTGCTCTTTTTTCACATAATTTTTATGAAATTTTATACTTTATTGAATACCTACTATAGCAACGTTTGATATGTTAATAAATAGATGAACAAAAAATTTAGATATTATGCTTGTAGCATTTTATCATCAAAAGATGGCGCTACGTGCGAAAGCTTTAAAGAAACGCACGTAGTTCACCTATGCGCTACAAGATGGCTCATATCTAAGTAATCCTATTCAATGCATGATAATTATAAAATTACTTCAATTTAAAAATATAAATTTAATGACAAAAAGGACTTTGTAATATATTATTATTACTATATTACTCTTTTATAATATATTACTCTTTTATAACAAAAGTTACATAGTCTGTTAGGAAAAGAAAGAAAGAAAAAGTTTATTCCTTTGAAACAAATGTTTTCTGAATTATCCTCCTTGATAACCTACCACCGGTTCGGGAATAAAAAAATAAGAAACTCTCGCAACCTTTTAGCAAAAAGATGAAGATTGTTATTTAAAAAAAATTACAATATAATAACTTAGTCTATGTAATACGTGTAACAAAAGTCAAGAATCAGGATACATATTATTACACAGTATTATAGTACATACACAGAAGTAGCCTTGCTCAGATTATTCTTAAGGTACAACAAACCCTATAGCACACAAACGTTCTTTAACTACTTTTTTATGGTATGTTGTATTAGGTATGTTGTATTGTTAAACAATATATGTACATTGGAAACATAAATTTTATTTAACTAACTGCTGTCAAAATATGTTATTAACTATGGGCTTAGTAGCCGATAGTCGTTTCTACCGATCGCGATATTAACTCCGTCCTCAAAATTTCGTCACAATGTGTGGTTGTTGTTGCTACTAAAATCTTTGTATCTTTGAAACGACAATGCATTGCTAATCTACTGTAGGTTAACTTCACGGCCTAATATCTAGCTATGGTCGCTTACAAGTTGCACACCACGTTGGGCCATATATCTGTATAATCTATGGTTGGGGCGGGCTAAGTATCCGAAGAACTTTAGTTTACGGGTACCAGACAAGGTTAAGTAGAAACAGTGGCGTAGCGTAGTAGGGGTAGGTGGCGGCGGAGTAGCAGAGCATCGTAATAATTCAAGTTCACTATCATCACTTACAATTACAGGCAATTTTACATACCCCAATTAGCAATGTTTATTGACCATCCAGGCTGAACATTTCGTAACGTTACGCTGCACTCGTCGTCACGCGTGGCCCGATATTATACAGTAACATGACAGTTTAGAGCTGATCGGCAAAGGCGTAGGGTGTTGACTGAGGTCAGTATTTGTTAAATTATTTTCCAGTGGCGTAACTATAGGGTGGCTGGGCTGGAAAAATGCCACGGGCCCCCGACCCGAGAGGGCCCCGGCCCAAGGGGACGCGAGCTCAGAAATAACCTAACATATAAAAATTATATATTTTTTAAAGTATTTAAATCAATCAATGTGAGGTATTGATAAAGACCATGTACAAATTAAAAATAAGCAATAATGCAATACAATCAAAACAAAAAGATGTTGATTTTCGGAACGCATCCATTAGCTGTTGCTTAATTTTTTTGTCGCGGTACATTGGTACGGCATACGTGATACGGCAAAAGGCGTTTTTTTTTTTTTTTTTTCATTAATAAATCGTTAGTAAAACTTTGGCATGTTATAATTTTTTAGAAACTAGAATAAACATTCCACACATTTTATAAAAAGAAATTCAAGAAATATAAAGTTTAATATTCAAAATATCAAATGTGATTTTACCGGGAATTAAATTTTTGTGTCGGTTTTTAAAGCTAAAATATGGTGAAATACTAAGATATACATACCAAAGTTTTTATTTAATTAGTTAAATAATTATATGTTTAAATAACGATTTATATAAAAATATTTGAAAAATAAAATCTTGAAAATAAAACCTATTAGATATTTTAATAAAATACGCACAGTATTATCATAGACTAATCAAATTACTAGTATTATTAATAGTTTCGGGTAAGTATTTAAGTGAATTTATTAAAATTAAATTATAGCGTGGGCTATATTAATATAATAATATATTAAATTATTTTAGGGGGGGGGGGGGGGGGGCGAGGCACCTAAAGAATTGCCGCGGGCCCTTAGATAGTATAGTTACGCTACTGTGTTTTTCATTATTTTATGGCTACTTCCCTATTATCTAATGTTCCCTAAGGCTCACTTGCGCAGATCAGGGTTAAAGTTAACAACGGGTTAAGTATATCTCGTTGTCTATGTTATCTCTCTCGTACTCTATATTAAGTGACAGAGAAAAAACATGCAGTTATGCTACCAGCGGGTCTAAAAAGGCCACTTACGCAATATCATCGCAATATTGCTATTTGACACTAAAGCAATTCTGCTTGTAAATCTGTCAAATGAATGCATTTCAGCCAATTTCTGCATGTGAATTGTATCCAAATCATATTATGAATTGCAATTCAAGTGGCCATTTTACGATCGCTGTCAGTAATTCATAACAAGAATTGAAAATGAATTGCCAAAACGGCCTTTTTAGACCTGCTGACACTTATTTGAAGATTCTCTGACTACATGACTATGGAACTCTACAAGCTGCGCGTTCAAAACTCTAATGATAGCCATATACCATACAGTCTAATGTCTATCATCTAATTGACAGGATCAGATCGATTGGATCAGTTGACAGCAGACCGTGTATGGGCGTGGCTATCCACGTGGCATTAGGCATTGTTTATGTCAATATCGAACTGATCATGTCAATTGGACGATAGACTGTATAGTGTATGGTTATCATAAGATTGTACTTTAGACTCTGGATTAGAGTAATCCGTCCATAAAGTTAAAAAATTATTTCATTACCGGATTAATCTACAATGTTCATTTTGTGACGACTAATGAAATTAGGGTTTTTGAGCACTAGACGGAATTTTATCAGCAGGTAGCCAATTTTGTATTTATAATGCCCTTATTATATACATAGGGCATATTTTAAATAAATAACCTAACCAAGAGTATGTCAGAGCATGTCTAAGGAGGGTTCCGTAACTTTAAACGCGTAAAAGTAATCCATACTAATATTATAAATGGGAAAGTGTGTGTTTCTGTTTGTCCGTCTTTGACGCCAAAACTACTGAACCGATTTTAATGAAATTTGGTACACATTTGGTATTAGAGCCTAACAAAGGAGATAGGCTACTTTTTATCGCGTGATATATATGGTTTCCGTGGGTTACTTTACATAAGCGGGCGGAGCCGCGGGCATCAGCTAGTAAAAAATAAAAGAAATAAAAATTCTTTATTTGAACTTAAACTAAATGAGGTCAATACAGAAAATAATAATAAGTAATAATAAAAAAAAAGTCTAAATTGGCGGCCTTACTGCTGAAGCCGTTTCTTCCAAGCAACCATTTTACAAATAACCGAAAGAAATTAATAGGGAATATGCATGTGACACCAAAATAGATAATATATTTTTATTTGTAATCTTTATCGCTAAAGAAACATACCCGTACAATTGTTTTTTTTTTAATTTATCGTTAATTAATAGTGAAAATTAATCATCAAAAAGTATTGTTTTTGAAAATGCCGTGCAAATTTCAAAAAAGGATATTATTGGCTGGACAAAACGTGACGTCATAGACCGCACGGACATGTGTCAACTTTCAAAACTTTTTTTTTATTTAAGGGGGAAGGTATTAAACCATTACCAATGTAAAAAAATCATTGTGTCAAGTGAAACAGAAAGGCTGGGAGTTGGGACTTTAATATTATGATCCGGAATCCGGAAGGCCGAAGAAAATTCTGAACATTGAAAATTTCTGTTTTCAATTATAATTTTGTATTATTTTTTTAAATTCATGTTATTTCGGTTTTTAACGTGTAGTATTGGTGGAATATTAACCATTAATTATTCGTTGAGGTGCAAAAAGTGATACAATTACAAAATGCGTGCTAAATTGGGTTTCCCGCCAAAACTCCCTAGGAAGTTTCAGTAAAGCGTCTATCACTTTACTGAATCGACTGACTTGACGGATTGACTACCGTGACTATTTATTTGGACTTTGACTAGACTTTGGACTTGACGATTTAGAAATACGTTGATGAAAATATACTAGACAGTGGCAAATGCTGATAAGCCGACGCCATAAATAATAAAAAAAAGTCAAACAATAATTTTATCTGTCAACTATCTATCCAAGTGCGATGACGTTGTGACGTCATAGTCCACAACTCAAGCGCTCGAAAATGGCGTTTTTAAGTCGCCCAAAAATGATTGTGAATTTAAAACATTTTTTTCAGGATAATAAATTATATTTTAGATGTGTTATATATATATTTTGAAATGTTATAACCAGTAGAAACGTTTAAAAGAATAAAAAAAATATATGCATATTCCCTATTGACGATGCAATCATAGAATAACAATGGAAAGAGAATAGGTTTTTTTTAATTACTCCAAAATATACTGGCCGATTTCGTTCAAAATAATTTTCGTAAAGAGTTTTAGCATGCTCTGTTAGCATAGAAAATTGCAAGTTTCTAAGTCTCATAGTTTAGAAATGCCAGGAGGCAACCAACTTACAAACCACTTTGGAGGTTCACAAATCATTTGAAAATTTTTGACTTTGTAAAAAAGTAATGTTTGCTTGCCTTTTTTTTAAAGACCTATTCAACTACAGTCTACAGCCCACACGATGGGGTAGAATAAAATATATTTTTCATCCCCACTTCACATGTATGGAGAGCCGAGAGCCACGCCTAAAATGTAAAATTATTATTATTTTATGATGCCGAAACCGAAGATTTACACACAGTATTTAACTATAGACGGACAGAGCGAAACTATAAGAATCTTTGAGTATTACGGAACCCTAAAAATTTGGCTCCCGGCCGCAGGGTAAGGTGAAAATTTTATTGACTGTTCATTCGCAGTATTCCACCATAAAACTAGTACAGAGAGTTTTAACTGCCCATGTACAACTTTCGGTAGTGCGAGCCATAATTTTGGTCGCATCTTGTCAAAATTTTACAAGAGCCTAAAGCTCTAGTTTTTTTATATTTAATGTCGTTAAATATTTTTAATATTTAAAAATCCACTTTTGGTCCTAGTTTTGTATAACTTAAACTTTCGGATCCAGGTTCAACAAGTACTCTCAATTTTCAAAGATGGCACAAAGCTTATTGTCCTGCAAGCTAGACCAGGTTTAAAAATAGACGAGACAAAAAGTCCGCGCAAAACCGGTACACAGATGCAAGTTTTTGCTGGAACCTTCGTTACCTACATGGGAACATTCCTAAACGCATCTTCAAGCGCACTCACTTAAATGGTTTAATTGTTTTTATCTGTGCTATTTGCACACATAAAAATTCGCGGTCGTTTGCGTCGTTATAATGGCTTAGAGTTACTGGAAACTTTTAAATTAAGTTTAATTCTATTTTTATTATTATTTTTTTTTTGCATTACCATCACTAGCATGCGCTCTATGTGACGTATTTCGGATATTAGGCAATGAACAAGCGTTGCTCACCCTGCGAGTTGGCACACTTTAAGTGCCTAAAATCATTGTTTGATTGAAACTCAAAACATGTTATATGGGGTATGCTGTAATTCGCACGCCAGGCTCAGATACGTTGAATAGTGTTTGTCAGGGAAATGTTATAAGAAAATGTAAGGAAACTATAAGTATGCCCAAAAAACCAACAACCTCCGATGGTGCTGACTCTGTCAACTCTCAAGTATCTTAGCGTGGTATAAAATACACTACAGCCTATTCATGGAAGATTAGAGTAATAAATGATGAGTGACGTTGGAGTAATAAATTATAAGTAAAGATCATTGATGATGAGGCTACTATTGAGTAGACCACACAACCAGAACTTTATGAAGTTTAGGTTAGGTTAAGAAGTTGGCATAATGGTAGGCTTGAAAAGAATAGCGTTCTTGTGGATTTTAAGTTTTCTGAAACCTGATAAAGTTGTAGGCGACAATGTTGGTGTGGACTTTTGTAACAAAATAAGACCAATGCCAAAAATTTAGGAATATAAGAAATAATATTCCTCAATTTTTGCCATTATTTTAGACTAAATGTTGCCCGCGACTTCGTCATTACGCAGAAACCGTACATTTTTCCACAATAAAAAGTAGCCTATGTCCTTCCCCGTGGTCTATTATATCTGTGCTAAATTTCATCAAAATCGGTCCAGTAGTTTCGGAGCCTATTCGATGCAAACTAACAAACCTTTCCTCTTTATTATATTAGTATAGATATAGATCTCCTACTAACCTATTTTATAATTATTAAAATAAGTGTTCTGAATGGAGGTTTATGTCTAGGGCTATAATAACTGTAATCGATGAAATAGACGCCTAGCAGTCTAGAAAAGTGGGCATTCGAGATTTCTAGGATATAATACTTCCAAGTTCGATTTATGCTTTGATAAGTGAATAATATTATAAAAATCACGACAGTAAAATTGTACACGAAAAATAATGAGTTGAAAATTAGAATAACTATATTTTTTTATAAAAAACTAGGCTTTTAGGCAGTTGGGTTACCAACTGCCTAAAAGCCTCTATACCCGGGCTATTAAAACGAATATTTTGACACTTTATTCAATTAATACGAATCAGTAGTTTAAGCGCTACGGTGGAACAAATATACATGCAAATACATATATAAATATATACGTACATAGATCATAGACTGCTAAAATCCTTTCTTTTGTTTTCACCGTATTCCGTAATTAGGTAAAATTATAGACCAAGAATTTGCTTATTTTGACTTATTTGCAAATTCAGGCTACCTTTTCAGTTTGGCTCATCCAAAGAAATACCTATATCCTCATTTAATTCTTTTTGTGTCCTGTACCTCGTTACTAAACTGCATCTTTTGTAAGCACATTAAAGTTTTCTTTGTGCCTATACTGGAGTCATCCAACTATTTCTACCCTATTTGTTTCCGTATATGGCGTTAAAAACATTATCCACACAGGAGTTCCATTAGCAACCGGTCGGGACGGGAGGTTTATAAGGCTGTGCCGGGAGCGATCACACCATTCCCCTGGCAACACTGCCAGACGACAGTCCCAGCAACGGTCAAGCAACAGTCTAGCAACAGTCCCCTGCTAGCAACATGTGGTACCTGCTCCTCCTGGTTTCGGCGGTGTCAGCGCAAATCCCATCGCTGGGATGGTGTCCCGATTATCAGGTAAGAAAATTTTATGTTTCAAACTTATACATTTATTTATTTTTTTATGTTTGTTTTCTGTATTCTAATTATTCAGAAAGTATAAATGTAGATCCATTCATTTGAGTAAAAGTTTGTTCTTCCTTCTTTCTTCAAAAATTGCATTTAACATACCTACTTGCAAAAATCCTCAGCTAGTAAATCTTAGACATCTATCTCATTAGTATTTAGTAAAATGTATTGAAAGTAGATTACAACAAATAAAATTAAACCGGCCAAGTGCGAGTCGGACTTGTGCACGAAGGGTTCAAAGGAAGTCATGTTTGTTGTATGGGAGCCCCACTTAAATATATATTTTACTAGCGACCCGCCCCGGCTTCGCACGGGTACAATACTGATACTAATACTACAGAATGTCACCCACTTCGCAACGGGCCGTATAGCAGAAATCGTAATATTTTAATTTCGCAATAACTTCAAAACCAAACGTCCAATTTTAATCATTCAAAGACCAAATATTATCTACATAAACTGTACTTAGTGATGAAATAATTTATTTTGATAAGGATTAATAGCATGAGTAAAATAAACGCATTTAAATGTAGTCCAAAAAAAATTCAAGATTTCTAAATAAAAAAATGGTTTTTGTGCCTCACTCGACATAGATAGGTATAGTATGTCGCGGACTTTTTTGTAGATATTTATAAGATCTACAATTAATTAGAACATTATATGGTTCTATCTTTTATAGTTTAGGCAGCGTACGCAAAATAAGTAACTTTTCTGGTTGATTTTTTACACCTTGTGTCCGAAAAACCCAAATATCTTACGGAACCCTATTTTTTCCAAAATAAAATTTAGCCTATGTTACTCGTGAATAATGTAGCTTTCGAATGGTGAAAGAATTTTTGAAATCGGTCCAGTACTTTTTGAGCCTATTCATTACAAACAAACAAACAACAAAGTTTTCCTCTTTATAATATTAGAGTAGATTATATTTTTAGTATTTGTTATTAAAACGGCCAACAAAAATACATCATCTATGAAAATTTCAACTATATTGCTATCACGGTTAAGAAGATATACCTTGGGGACAAACAGACGCATTACTTGACACGCCTACATAGTTGAACCCATTGCTATTTAACATCAATTACAATTATTATTAATATTAAATTAGATACAAAATTATTAGTACCTACTAACGCTAATGATGATAATGATGGTACACAGAACTAACCTCAGACAACTCGGGTCACTCTCGGTTTCGTTGGAACCACGCGGTCACCGACCCAAGCGGGTTTCGTTTTCAAATGTGCTAATTTTACTAGTTTTTGTCAGAGATGTTTATATATTACTAGCTTTTGCGCGCGCGGCGCGGCTCCACCCGCGTAATTTACATTATCCCGCGGGAACACAAATTTTTCGGGATAAAAAATATCCTATGTCCTTTCCCGGGACCCAAAGTCAACAGACAGTCACACTTTCGCATTTATAATATTAGTATAGATGGCAAGGCCTCGTAAGCTTTCCTTACGAGGCCTTTTTAAAATAGGTATTAAAAATAGATTTGTAAAAATTCCTAAAAAGTCTGTTTCGTCTCGAATTCCGGGCAACATTAGATATATATGGGTTTTGAATATCATGATCTTAAATCTAACACAAAACTATAAGACCATTACCTACTTTCTTAATTAAATTATTTCGCCAAAATTTACAGCATTTACACAGTTTAAATAGTAATGTTGTAAATACACCAATTTATAGAAATCAAAGTAACACAAAACCGCTAGGGAAATGAACTTTTGTATATCGTAGTCAAAGTCAATGTTGTAGATACACCAATTTATAGAGATTATTAAAGTAACACAAAACCGCCAGGGAAATGCACTTTGGTATAACGCATATTCGTAAAAGCATTGTCAGTAGCAATGACTTTTGAAGAACGTGTGGTTAGAAAATTCCTTGCCGCTATGTACACAAATCTAGGACGTAACGGGCTAGCTAGTGTTAGAGAATACTAAATTACCTGGGACTAAAATACATGATTTAAATGCAAGTGCAGACAAAGATGGCATATCTATTCGTTAGATCTGTGCTACTAATAAGTAGTCATGGTCGCTAGCGGAGTGCTACTTTCTGGGAATGTTTGCTATATTTCTGAAATTTCTCGAAAGTTACAAAAGGTAGCAGAAGATGCAACCTTAAACATAAACAGTCTTATTAATAAAATTATTTACACCACGGATTAGCTAATCCAACATGGCTGTCTCTGTCAGATACTTTGGAACAGTCACTTGATAGACAAAGAGAGCGATTTGGATTTGCTTATCCATGGTGTAAATATTTTTATTAATAAGGGTGAAAAAGTTATTTAAAAATTGTATGTAACCGCTGAATTATCATGCAGTAAGCGATAGCTAAGAACACTTTCGATCATGTTAGCCATCAAACAAAAAAACAAAGTTGACCAAAATCGGTTCATCTGTTTGAGAGCTACGATGCCACGGGCAGACACACAGATACTTCAAACTTAAACAACCCTCTGTTGTCTAGAGTTAAAGGTATATTGTCTATAATCTCTCTAAATTACTCAAGACTCTCAAGGTATTTTCATTTCCATGAAATGTATCCTTAAATAATTTATGTACCTATATAAATACCTAGCTTTTGCCCGCGACTTCATCCGCGTGGAGTTTGGTTTCCATACAAAATGTATTTTTTTCACCCCCTTAAGGGGAGAGTTTTCAAAAATCCTTTCTTAGCGGATGCCTACGTTATTACAACTATCTGAATGCCAAACTTCAGCAAAATCCGTTCAGTAGTTTCGGCTGTGGGTTGATAGATTAATCAGTCAGGTTTGCCTTTTTACCCGACTGCGCGACGCAAAGGAGTGGTAATGTGTTTATCAGCCTATGTATGTATGTATGTATGTATGTATGTATGTATGTTCCTTTGAAGCACTATACAGACCAAACGCCTGGGCCGATTTGTATGATTCACACGTCAATCGATTCCTCTTAGTCCGGCGAGTGTCACTAAAGACATGTCGTTAGTGAAAATTCAATATGGCGACTACTGGACGCCATATTGTGAAAATGAAAAAAATTAAAGTCAACAAACTATATCAAGTGGGGTATCGTTGAATAGGTATTTAAAAATCATTTTTAATTTTCTTTCAACATTTTTCGATTTGACTGACCGTTTAGGGTCTATATCGATTTAAAGTTGCGTAACAACCATTCTCACATTCCAGTGCAATTGTGACGTAGTACTGATGCTGATAGGAAATCCAGTCTGGTAAATAGCTAGCTAGGTACTCATAACTAAAAAATATAAAATAAAAAATAATAATTAAAACAAATTAAAAAACCCGACTGCGTAAAAAGTGAACGAAACTAAGTACATAATGAAAAACTGAAAAGAAAAAAACAAGCACTTAGATGTCCGGTGGTCTAGAATTCTATAATATATTATTGAATGAATACTATTGAAGAAAATAAAATATAATCTAATAATGGAACATTACAACTAAACAGTCGGGATCCATTACTCGACAGCCAATCTAATTTTTCAATGGATCCCGACTGTTTAGTTGTAATGTTCCATTATTAGATTATATTTTATTTTCTTCAATAGTATTCATTCAATAATATATTATAGAATTCTAGACCACCGGACATCTAAGTGCTTGTTTTTTTCTTTTCAGTTTTTCATTATGTACTTAGTTTCGTTCACTTTTTACGCAGTCGGGTTTTTTAATTTGTTTTAATTATTATTTTTTATATATTTAGATTGCTATGAATATTAATAAGCATTACTGTATTATATAATTTGAAGGTAGGCCAAAACCTACCTCTCTTACAGGGGTACCTGCCGGTTAGAAGTAAAATAAAACTGAGCACATAAATATTAATCATCGTGATGGTGACGATTATGAAATTATTAACCTTTATACTTATAAAAAGATAATTAAGCTGTCCAGAGACAGTTTTTACAATCTTTTGAGAGAGAGTGGAAACTTTATGAAGAATTATTATTAGAAACTTTTGGGACAGTTTTCACTTTTGGAGATAGTTTCATGAAACTCTTTATTTATTTTCAGCCAATGGCAAACTTCAACGTGAACCGGTTTTTGGGTTCATGGTATGAAGCGGAGAGATACTTCACCGTGTCAGAACTTGGTAGCCGCTGCGTCAAGACCAAGTATGAGAGCACTCCAGAAGGCAGAATCCTGGTCTCCAACGAAATTACTAATTCTTTGTAAGTAACTAATAGATATTTTGAGGAAAGTTTAGATAAGGAGATATCATTCATAGCACTTAGAGCCCATTAAATAGAAGTGGTACTAGATACATAGTCCGGTATACCGTTTGAGGCTTAAGCCATAAAAGTTCCTAATTAGAAACGGTTAGGATGTCGAAGCATAAGAGATAACTGATATGATACTGTTATATAGCCTTTATGAAGATCTCTAAAATTATTCTGATTTACCTATTTAAATTTTATAACTTTTTGATCTAAAGGAATTAAAAATTGAAAATTCTCTTATAGGACTGGATTCAAGCGCGTGTTGGAAGGTTCCCTGCAGACCATCGGTCGTGAGGGTGAGGGCCGTATCATCATCAAGTACTCCTCCCTGCCCGTGCCCTATGAGAACGAATATAGCATCCTGGATACTGACTACGACAACTACGCCGTCATGTGGTCTTGTAGCGGCATCGGCCCTGTGCATATCCGTGAGTATCTTGCAATTTTTTTTTGATCTCGCAGGGGAAAGGTCCTTACGCCCTTCCCGGGTTGGGGGACCCAGGTGTATGTGGGACTCCCGACGCGACTTGCCAGTTTACCCACTAAAACTGAACCTGCGGATTGCCCTCAGCCTTACAATATTAACCAACCATCAACAACATTAGTTTTATACCCGAGAACAATAATTGAAGTTTTACTGATATCTAGACAATCTTTTGGTTCACGAACATCAACAGAAACAATAGTCAAGTCAATTTCAACATAGTCATTCACGTAAAATTGAAACTAATAGAAATAGAGTTAGGTATATCCATAGGATTTAAATAAAAAGGGTTTAAGAATAGTAATGAGTTTCGAATTAAAACATGTAAGTTTCATGGGTATATATTTAAAAATGACTTTGTTTACAGAAAACGCTTGGATCCTAACCCGCGACAGACTAGCGCCACCCATGGTGATGCAGAGCGCATACGCCTCGTTGGAGAGATACAAGATCTCCAGAACTTTCTTCGTGAAGACTAACCAGGCTGACTGCAATGTTCTTCCATTGCCTGCCGCCACAGCACTGCAGAGTGACGAATTTGTTGTTGACTTAAAGAAGAGCCCAGCTGCTATCGAGGATGTTAAAGAAGAAGTTTTACCTCTTGAGGTAAGCAGCATTTACCAACTCCGCAATAAAAACTTAATTACTTTTAGTACAGAAGAATTTGTTATAGTAAAGGTTCCCTAAACTATTTTCAAAATATATTAGATTTACTTCGATCTTATCTAGGTATCATTTCAAAAGTAAGTACCTATAGTTAATTAAAATCAGAAATAACTTGATGTCGTCGTTTCAACTACAAGACGATCACTACTTGATAGAGGCGTTTAGCTAAAACATAAAGATATAAAACACACCATGGGGAATGACATAGACTTCTTTTAAAAGCGGAAAAATGTACGGTACTTACGAGATTTCCGTTTATGCGCACGATGTCGCAATATAGTAAATAAAGTCCATAGTTCTCAAAAGATGCATTTATTTTACTCCACAGAAAAGCGCTCCAGTAGTAGTCGACCCAGAGGTGGTAGTTAAGAGCGTTCCAGTAGAAAGGTCAGCGGCACCAGAGATCCCAGAAGAACCGAAACCAGCGATGCAAGAGCTCGAGAAGAAAGAAGAGAAAAAACCAGAGAAGAAAGAAGAGAAGAAACCAGAAAAGAAAGAAGAGAAGAAACCAGAAAAGAAAGAAGAGAAGAAACCAGAAAAGAAAGAAGAGAAGAAACCAGAAGAAATGAAAGATGACAAAGAAAAGAAGACTGAAACTAAGGAGAAGAAAGTCGGAAGAAAATACGTCCATAGGAATTATTAAATTGTAAAAAGTATCTAATCAATGGGGCTACTCAACCAAATATTGTATTAGATACACAAAAATGTCGCTCAAATTAGCGTAGTCAATGAAATTTTAAGCAAATGAAAATCAGAACGAAAATAAACTGATAGAAATTAATGTATTTTGATATTATTCTAGTGAACAATTTTTCCCTAAGCGGAATTTAAGTCCAGGGCCAGACAATATTTCAAATATTATAATAAAACACTTGCCAATAAGTGCCCTTAATTTTTTACTTCATTTATATAATTTTATTTGGCAAAAGCAGGTTTTCCCAGATAGCTGGAAAGAAGCCTTAGTAGTACCAATATTAAAACCTGGAAAAATCCCAAATTTACAAACTAGTTATATACCAATATCCCTAACATGTAATATGTGTAAAATATTGGAAAAATAAATTATAAGTAAAAGAATTAGATGGTACATTGAAAAAAATAACTATTTATCTCCATTTCAATTTGGATTTCGTCAATTTCGATCAACTACAGACCATTTAATGAATATTGAGAGTGAAGTACATGACAGTTTTGCTAATGATTATTTCATAGTAACAGTAGCACTAGATATTGAAAAGGCTTATGAAATGGTCTGGAAACATAAAGTTTTAAAATCTCTACAAAATATTAATATTAAAGGAAATGCAGCATTTGTTAAAAAATTTCTGACAGCAAGATCAATTAAAGTAAGAATCAATGACACATTATCAAACTCTGTTTCTATAGAAAACGGTCTTCCGCAAGGCTCAGTGCTCAGTGTAATATTATTTTTATTAGTTATTATTGATGTTTTCTCTTGTATTAACAAGCCAGTAAAAGATTCTTATTTGCTGATGACTTGACAATAACATGTAGTAGTAGAACATTGAAACCCATATTTACATTAATCCAAAAAACGTTAGATAGTTTTCAACAATGGGCTGACAAATCTGGTTTTAAATTTTCAAAAACTAAATCTGAATTCTTAATTTTAACTAAAAAGAGAAATAAAACAAGAAATTTACAATTAACTTTACATAATACAAAAATCAAAGAAGTCAATAACTTAAAAATATTAGGTTTAACATTCGATAGAAAAATGACATGGATAACTCATATAAATCAACTAAAATCTGAATGTTATAAGAGACTGAACATAATTAAGGTTTTATCATCAATTTCTTGGGGATCTGACCGAAAATGTCTCTTTAATATATATCATGCCTTAATTCTGATGGGTCAGTTATGAATGAAAGATCAGGTTTTTCAGTTGTCTCAAATAATAGTAGTTATCGATACAGACTTGGCGACTACCACTCTATTTTTAGTTGTGAATAATTAGCTATACTTAAAGCATTAGAAATTATATGTAATGAACCTAATACGATAATGTTAAATACATTATACGGACTCAAAATCATGTCTTACAGTCTTACAAAATATAAATAATACAAATCCCTTAATTATTGAAATCAAACAAAAAATGTTAAACCTTCTAAGTAATAACTATAACTTTCAAATCATATGGATCCCAAGTCATCAAGGGATATTTGAAAATGAAAAAGCTGATCTTGAAGCTAGAAATGCAACTTATGAAAATGATATTTGCACAACAATAAAATCACCTCCTTGAGAAATTCAAAAATATTGCAAACATAAAGTTAAAAGTTTTTGGGATCAATACTGGAAAACAGGCAATGCAAGTAAACTAATTCATGTAAGAAATTCTATTTTCGATAAATCCCCAATTTCATTCAGCAAAAGAAAAGATCAAGTTATAATAACGAGACTATGCATTGGACACACTAACTTATCACACATACATTTGATAACAAAAACCCCAAAAAATAAATGCAAGTGTGGGCAGGATATGAGTGTCTCTCATCTTTTAATAGAATGCACAGCATATAATAACGAAAAACAAGTATATAAGTTACCTAATTCTCTTAAAGATTGCTTGAATGAAAATGGTTGTAACCAAACTTTAAATTTCCTAAAAATGATTAATGTTTATAAATTAGTATAATATAATATTTTGTTTGTTATAAATTGTGGTCGTTAATGACCTTAGTAGTTAAAAACGACCTTAAATAAATAAATTTTTAAAAAAAGCTAAGCATTTAACACTTTTATAAAAAAAGATTTCCCATTTTTTTGAACTATATGATGTTTGCAAAACACATGTAAGATGTAAAGAAAATCCACATTATTACGTTTTTTTCTTTCAAACTGGTTTTTATAAAATAATATGACAACAACCAGACTATGAGCACGTCTAAAAGTTATGTAGAGAATAGAGAACTGTAATATAAATAATACTCGTAATGCATACCTACTTATTATTATTTATTTTATTTCTCCATGGAGTTGAAATTTCAAGAATTTTAACAAGGTCTGATGACATTATTAGAAATATTTGTACCTACTAAATCCTAGTAGTTATTTAATTATTACTTAACTTATCCGTTCCGTTCGTCCGTTTTATTTTACCTCTAACAGCACCTTTATGCCGATTGCCGACGACATAAGAATCACTCTCAATTCTCATAGAATAATGAATGAAGAAAAAAATAATGTGAACGGACTGTAAGGCTGATGATGATTAGACCGTAGTTTAAGGCTACAAGCAGCGCCATCTATGTCTTAATATGAGACTTGTGCATTACAACCACTTTCCGTAACCGTCAGCAGGTGGCGCTTATCACGGAAACAGCTAATTTAACGCCAAAGAACTAGGTAACTTTTGCAGTCCGAAGTTCAAAGTTGATATTACAAGTAGAATTATTATATTTTTTGTTTATTTGTATGTAGCAATTAATTCTACAAAAGAGACAACATTAGTGTGAAGGTCAGCAGAAATAAAACGCCACGCGGCGCGGCGTGAAATTAGAACCAAGAACTCTACGTTGACTCTACAATACAATGGACTTTGTTTGTAGCCAGTAGCCCTGCTATATTTTGCGCTACAATTTTTTATTTAGACCTAAATTAGTAACTTTAATATTGTGATATTTAATTTAAATAATTATAGACTTGTCGAAAATTATTAAAAAGTGAAATTATTGTCATCTTTGATGGCATAATTTGAACTCACGTCCGTCTCTAGAATCTGATCAAAATTTTCGCCTTAACTCTCGACTGGGAGCGTGGCATCTCCTGTAATCCGGCTACTCGGAGGTCGGGTGCGGAGGATGGTTTGAGGTCGGGAGTCCTGGTGCTGTGTGGCCCATGTTGACCGGACGTCCACACTAAGCCCGGTATTAATATGGACCGCCCGGGGGAGCCCGGGGGGTGCAGGTTAACTAAGGAGAGGCGAACCGGGCCAGGGGGGAAACCCAGCAGCCAAAAGTCTCCGTATCGGGCAGTAGTGGGATAGCGGCCGGGAGTGGGCGCTCAGTAACAGCCTGACCAACACAATCAGACCCGTTCCTTTTGCAGTTTCCTAATCATTTTCCAACTCTACGTATTATATTTAGCTTTAATCGTAAATTTTTTATTAGTATCTTTCATTATTGTAATTTACTTTTAGTAATCCAGAATCCGCCTTTTAAAATTTCGTTAACTAACACATGGTGATAATTGAAGAAGTTACGCCATGAATTCAAACCAAAAAAATAATCCAACAATATTAAGATTTTATTTGGAAAAATCAAAAATAGTCTCCTCATAATCTTCGTGTTTTGCTATTATGCATAAATCTTAATTCATGACAATAAGGTTTATTTTATTTGGTCTCTGTCTAGATTTATTGCACAAAACATTTTTAATAATTTCTTTGCTCTCCATACTCGAGAATCTATAAAACAACTTTTCGTAAACGCGTAAAACAGAAACGGCTTTACGATCCAAAAAGATACAAATTTGAATTTTGACGTGTCTCTCTCCGGCCGAGATTTTTTCCAATACCGTATGCTTGTACTGGTGCAATAAAATCGAAAAACCTCTTTCTTTATTCTGTGGCCTAAGGCTGGGACTATATTGTCCGGAATCTGTAAGGTCGGGGAAAACTCAATGAGTTCCGGCCTAGCATTGCTAATCTTTAATTGATTGGTATTTGGTAGTAAGAACTACCGTAGGCTGTAAGATGCAATATAATTTAAAAAATATACTCCCCACACCGATGTCGTTGACGGTGGCTGGTTTCATTGAAACCAGGCCAGTTACGCAGGAGTAATTTTTATAGTGCCCAAGTGTGTGCACAGTACACAAGAGCACTCTCTCTTCCTTTTCTCTCGTAATCCAGTGGGACGGATAACCGACACGACTGACGAGAGATGAGGCGCAGAACTTTTTACATGCCCATCCGACGCATGGATCATCTTTCTTATCAGACAATCAGGTGATCAGCCTGTATTGTCCTAACCCGTCCTAACCAAACTTGGAATCAAAATTTTTTTGTTGTTCCAATGCGGGAATCGAATCCACGACCTCGTCGAGAGCCAATGCTCTAACCACTAGACCACGGAGGCTGTTATATAATTAAATGGTCAATATCACGCACGGACCTACGGAGTACGGGATAAACTAACGGCAATGATGGTCATAGTACCGTAGTGGTACAGCTGGTACAGTATTTTAGTCTGCTTCATTGTCGATAGCCTCAGTCCACCGCATAACGACCGTCTAGTGCGTTGTGTTTACTATTAGTGATTTTATATCAAGGTGAGCTCTAATATTAGTTGCTAAATTTTGCATCCGCATGAGGAAAAATATAATATGATACTAACTTGATTTGCTTTTTTAAAGTAGCGTCGATTTTTTTCTTGCGACTATGTTATAACTTTGCCGGTTGTTTTCCAAAAATAATTTAGTCATCAAAAATCTGTTAACATAGAGTTAAGGTTTATTATCATTTAATTTCGACATTTTTAAATAGGTACCTAGATGTTGCCTGCGACTTCCTTAGAAAGTTAATTTCGCAAAACCGTACGTTTTTCCGCGTTAAAAAGCCTAAGTATGTCCTTCCCAGTGGTCTACTCTACATATGTGCCAAATATCATCAAAATCGGTCCAGTAGTTTCAGAGGCTATTCAATGCAAACAAACAAACAAACTTCTCTTCTTTATTATATTAGTATGGTATAGAAAACGTACAAGCACTTGACTTCATAACAATTTAAAACAGTGGATAAACAAAAAGAACTTAGCTTATTTGCCGGGTGTCGGTAAACAGTTGGTATCAATCAAATTATGTTTAAGTAGACAGTACCTGGGTAACCGAACTTTGCTCGGAGCTCTAGTAGTAGATTAAAAAAAATATATATTTTTCCAGGGTTCGAAGTTTGAACCCATCACATTCCGAATTTTCGAACAACGCAAAAAATTTACCAAACAGCCATAATCGGACTGACAGTCGAAATTATTGATCTATTGTTGACCTACGAAAGAAAAACATATATTACTCAAAAATCTTCAGTTTTCCAGGGATAAAAGCTAGCTAGATCGATTTTTCTCCCCCAAAACTGTCTGTATACTTTTTGTAAATACTTGCAGCCGTTTCCGAGATTACGATTATTTATATATGTACAAGATTGTCTCGTTTAAATTAGATACATGATAGGGGCGGTCGCCCGGTTCCGGTTCTTTTGACTACGGTACCTACCAGTGGCATGGGGTTCCTATAACTCCATTCCTATCGGCTTCACTTACTACTTACCTTTTGAAGACCCACGTCCAAATCCCTACCTATTACACAGGCTAGGGCTTCCCTATGTAAGAGAACCAGCCTTCGCCACTATGGCAGGATAGATAATATTTAACTAGGTATTGTTTTTTAAATATTTTAGTTCATGCGAAAATCACTAATGCATGTATGTTTTCGCGAATATCTCAACTATTATGTATCTTGGGCTTTTTACTACATTTGCGAAAAACAGGAAACATAACATTATTAACAGTTAGGTCATCGTCATAAATCGTGGACTTGGAACAAACGAAAACAAAAGTGACAATAGCCGTGATATGAGCCGTGAGAGATTATACTTATAGGAGATGTCAAGGAAGGAACAGATAAACTTGATGAGATTTGTGAATAATTTGATGGATATTGTGTGGAAAAATTGTGCGCCGTTGAAGGGGACGTCAAAATTTTCAAATTTTCATCGATTTCGATCGTTCTATGAACGTAAGTAATAAGTATACCACCAAAAACATAATATTCATGTAAAGTGATGCCAAGACGTTACCATGTAACTCGCAGTGTCAAAAAACTATCAGATCTCATGTAAAACCAAGCTTCTGACTCTTCTAAACTTCAAGTCTACATGCCTTGACTCTACAAGCCTAACTTCACACAAAAAGACGACGGAATTATCGTTGAACATACAAAAAATATATACAGCCGAATATGTATCCGCCTCCTTTGTTGGGAAGTCGGTTAAAAACTTCTGCTATCAGCAGGCCTAAAATGGCCACATTAGGGGCCTGTTTTACAATCGCCTAATAAGTGACAAAATATAGCTTATCTTTACTTTGATTAATTATTACATAGATACGTTATATCCTTACAAAACTGACAATATTTTTGTGCCACGATACACATTGACATGGGACGCGTGTCAATGTGTCAACGTCGCATAGTAACACAAAACACGCTATTACTCGCGGAGCACACTAACCAAAATTGGCCCGACTCGGGCCAATTTGAGTCTTCATTTTTACGCGTTTATAACATATCTACCTCTTTTTAATATTAATTATTATATATCTATGTTATCTTTATGTTTTGTGGGTAGTAGTAGGTGTAATTGCAGCGACAAAACTTCCATAATATAAGCTATTCGTCCATAGACAGTATAATATATTAAAGACGAGGCATTTTGAGGCAAAAAGTGTGTCCAGGTAAATGGCCCCACTTTTGAGATTTTTGGGGCTATTTTGACATTTGAGGTATGGTGAAAACCAAGATGGCGTAACTTTTTACTGTATGAAGTTTTATTCTGTCAAATGTACGTCATCGTTCATAGGCCATAGCCTATCTTGAGTTTTGAAATCGTTGTATTCGTAATTCGTCACATATAAAGCAATTGTTGTTTCATAGTACGATTCACTTAACGTGGCCATATTAGATACTTATCAGAATTTTGTAAAACAGGCCCTTAAGTACAACATTACTATTCAATGGCAAACATGACCTAACTCAATTCCTGGCTAGTTCTAGACTTGTAGTGCATCGGTACCGTTAGTTTTACGGTTTACCGCAAGTACCGGGCTGGTGCATGGGTTTTTATGACGACAATCTTACACCTACTTTACTTAAAGAAATCGTGCATTAGCAGCGTGTTTTATGTTATAATATTGTATGAAATTAATAGACATTGAAATATTATAATACAAAGGTAGTACATACTTACTTAGTACTTACAAGTTACAATCTTGAATCTACCCAAGTACGTGGCTGCGTGCTTGTGTAGATTCAAGATTGTACGCAATTACGCACACACGCACGCATACGCGAAAAATACAAGCTTCGGTTTCGGAATACATACTTCAATAATTAAGAACACAAATTGCAGAAAATGCATCTAAAATTATTATAAATAATCAAACATCCTTTAAAAATTTGGCCTTCATATTACTACCAAAAGTCAGGGCTTTCTTGAATTATTTTACCAAGATCATAGATATATAATATTAAAAAGAGGCAAAGACCAAGATATTATTTCAATATTGATCTCTTATGTTTAAACACTAATATAGACTACTAACATAAATACATTGGAAAAGGAAGAGAATATAACAAAAATAAAAGGAAAAATAATTTATAGGCAAATTGGGGACGACTTTTTAAGGGTAGAAAACGGTTTTAAATCTCGATTTCCGGCAAAACTACAAGACCTATGGAAAAAAGTCAATGGCAAAGTTGTAGGTAATAAAAAGATCTACAATTCACTTTTTTCACATAACCTCAAAATTTATGTAAAAAAATTCACTTAACCGTTTTTGGTTTTTATTTTTATCTTGCACAAAAGAAAATCACGAAATTTGGTGAAATTTGGCGGAAAAAACTTGCCTTTTTATGTCCCAAATACACTATAATTTTTTGATTTAAATAATATTTATTTTTCACCTTATTTTGACAAATGAACCCTAATTTTGAATCGAAAATTCTCGCGTCAAAATATTAGCTTTCTTTGATCGTTGAAATCTATTATTTCTGATAATGTAAAAAATATATACATGACCATAGTAAATGTTCTCAGATAATGCAAAGATAATAATATAAATTAATTTTATTTTATTTGTTAGGTTGTCTGGAAGAAACTGTTAATAGCAGAAGACCGCCTTTACTTTGGAAATTATTGCAATGCGTATTTTTTTATGATGCTCATAAAGAGTTTTCTTCTCTATTCTACACTTTGGATTTAATTACAAGAATAACCTATATTAATTTGATAATTATATTACATAAATTATTGTCGAATCACTGTAAATAGGAAAGGTTCGTTTTCAAACCTCACGTCGTTCCAACTTCTGAGTTAGATAAATCTACATGTTCTATGTTAATAATTACATTTTATTTTGTTTATAAAAGGTATGTCATGGGATACTCATCCCAACTTACCTGTCCGGTAGTTGTGGTATAGTATACGGGTATGCGACCCCGGCTTCCCTAGCTATTACCTACTGTCCTATCCCTTACCCTCCTGGGCGGTAATATCCTACATTTCCTATTTCCCACTCTAACTTACCAATCTTCCCTTCCACACCACCTATCCTTACCTTTCCCTATTCCTACCCTCCCCACAAATCCGTGGAAACGCAACTGATAATCATAAAAATAATTCAATTATCCAAAATGGCGGCGATGTGGTTCACCACCCATCACGTCTCGTTTCTTGCGGAGGTGAAAAGCGGACCATGGAGAGCCGCTTCGCTACGTTGAATGTAAGAGGAGGAATGGATCGTAAGAATGTAAGTGAACGAAGCGAAACGAGTATGTAAGGATCGTAGCAAGTGGCAAAAAGTGGTCTCTGCCTACCCCTTTACGGGAAAAAGGCGTGATTATATGTATGTATGTATGTATGTATAAAAGGTATGTTAGAAACGTGTAGATAATATTTTATTTATGTAGATTGCGACAACCCTAAAACTATGACATCATAGCGGTTACTCCTTGTGTAAACAGATAAATCGTAAGCGAATATTGACACAACCGTAAAAAAGTGTAAATTCTAGGATTTTTTGATAACAAATCTATTGTTAAAGTGTTTTTGTCAAAGGTGTGCCATTCTTTTATAAATATCTGGTAAATAATCGTAGTTTTGTTGTTTGTTTCAAACTTTCTAAGGTATAAGAATAATAATTATATCGTGTATTAGTATTTTGATTAAAAAAAAGTTTTAAGGTAAACCCTAGGGTTAGCTAAATATATCTACTTATACTAATATCATAAAGCTAAAGAGTTTGTTTGTTTGTTTGTTTGAACGCGCTAATCTCAAGAACTACTGGTTCTAATTGAAATTATTTTTTTGTGTTGGATAGTCCATTTATCGAGGAAGGTAATAAAACATCATGCTAAGCTCAATACGAGAGGAGCACCAATCGAGCATGTTTCAAAATCATTTTTTTTTCCTTTTTGAGAGGTTTCGCTGCGTACGCTGAGTTTCGCACGGAATATTAAACACAGTAAACGGAATATGAAACCTGTGTTATAAATTTCGTGGTATCATTGATACCTTGAATCCGAATATGAAATTAATTTTTGCTCTAAAGCAGTATTTTTCAACCTGTGGGTCGCGACCCCCTGGTTTTATTTTTGACTAGCGACCCGCCCCGGCTTCGCACGGGTAGAATACTGATACTAATACTACAGAATGTCGCCCACTTCGCAACGGGCCGTGCAGCAGAAATCGTAATATTTTAATTTCGCCATAACTTCAAAACCAAACGTCCAATTTTAATCATTCAAAAACAAATATTATCTACATAAACTGTACTTAGTGATGAAATAATTTATTTTGATAAGGATTAATAGCATGAGTAAAATAAACGCGATTAAATGTAGTTAAAAAAAAAATCAAGATTTCTAAATGAAAAAATGGTTGTTGTGCCTCACTCGATATAGATTGGTATAGTGTGTCGCGGACTTTTTTGTAGATATTTAATATAATATCTACAATTACTTAGAACATTATATGGTTCTATCTTTTATAGTTTAGGCAGCGTAAGCAAAATAAGTAATTTTTCTGGTTGATTTTTTACACCTTGTGTCCGAAAACCCCAAATATCTTACGGAACCCTATTTTTTCCAAAATAAAATTTAGCCTATATTACTCGTGGATAATGTAGCTTTCGAATGGTGAAAGAATTTTTGAAATCGGTCCAGTACTTTTTGAGCCTATTCATTACAAACAAACAAACAAACAAACAAACATACAAACAAAGTTTTCCTCTTTATAATATTAGTGTAGATGAGATTGATTTAGTCTCTTACTTATCTATCTATTTTCTCTATTTTAACAAAAGGATATACTCATAAATCGATCATCGATATCATCGATATAATTGTAAAATAATGTGTTTGACGTAGTATATTATGTACTTATATCTAAATCCTAATTATGGAGACGCATTAAAACGTTGTATGTAATGAATATTTGTAACACTGTAACATACACATACATACATGATAGAAAAGCGAAGGGTCGGGGGGTCGCGAAATATTTTTTCATACAAGGGGGTTCGCATCATGAAAAAGGTTGAAAAACACTGCTCTAAAGTAACAAAGTCATTGAGAAAAATGCAGATTTCATGAAAACTGGGAATTATAATTTCTTAGTCACTCATCTCACCGTGATCGGTATGTCTCCTTTTAAGCGACTTTTCATTAACTCTACAGTGTCCCGTTGGTTAATATAAAAAAAACTCGCTCGCTTCGCTCGTCCAAGTACTCTTAATAGTTTACGCGCATTCCAGATGTCTGTGGTGCGACAAATCGCGGTATTCCTTTGCGGTCTGCTGCTGCAGTGCCGGGCCCAGGTGGTGTTCCCCGGCTCCTGTCCCGATGTGGCTGCCATGACTGACTTCAACCTGGAGAGGGTATGTCACTTAGTAGAGTGTAGGATGTAGACTCCAATGATGCGGAGTTCCTATAACTCCATTCCTATCGGCTTCACTTTCTACTTACATTTTGCAGAACCTCATCCAAATCCTATGGTACAGGCTAGGGCTTCCCTATTAAACAGAACCAGCTTTCACCTTAGTTAAGTTACTTACATTCAGAACTTTCATACAATTTTCAGTACCTCGGCAAGTGGTACGAGAACGAGAAATACTTCGCCCTGTTCGAGCTGGGCGGGCGGTGCATCACAGCCACCTACAGCCTGAGAGACAACGGCGTCGTCTCTGTTGCTAACCGACAGATCAGCAGTTTGTAAGCACTTCCTACCTACTACTATTATAAATGTGAAAGTTTGTGAGGATGGATGGATGTTTCTTACTCTTTCACGCAAAAACTACAGTACGAAGTTTGATGATACTTGGTATGTAATTAGTTTACGTTCTGGATTAAGACATAGGCTACATTTTATCTCGAAAAAGTATAGTATTCCCTTGGGATACTGTTTTTACACGGGCGGAGTCATGGGCAAAAGCTAGTCAAATAAAAATAATTAAAAATGCTGAAAAAAACTAGGCAAATTCAAATTTTTAAATCTTTTTCACTTTCCGTTACTAGATGGCGTTATAGTCTCCTGAAAATATTAGTGCCTTTTATAAACTAAAGAAATTTATTTCTGAATATTTATGAATAGCATACAAATATTTAAATTTATTGAAGTCGGTTAAAAAGCCTTTATAACGTCCGATGATTGTATCCAGTAATACTCATACGACTTTAAGAACCGGCTAGAAAAAAAACAGTGCAAAGTAAACTGGTTGCATAGGGCGACGACACCTCATCTCTATTTAACTTTAAAGTAGAGCTATAAAAACATGAAGGGATTGCAGTACATCGTAAATCGTAATATAGCAAAATATAGTTGTACACAACATAATTTTTCTTAATTACAGCGATCTAATAATTCTAAGAAAGGAACATATAGTACGCTTAAACGAAAATAAAATAAACGTTTTTCAGTACGTATTAATTTTAATTAATAATAATAATTATTTTTTAAAAAATAATTATGAAATTGTATTATGTATATGAGTAGGAATTATGTAATAGGATAACTGGAAAATTATGATATTTGCGAAAATCCTAGGATTGTGATATTTGCGAAAAGCTGGATTATTTGATTGTGAAAAAAAATTTCGCAATCTTCCTAACAATTTTCGGGATCTTCGCAAAAAACCCGACTGTACTAGGAATAAAAATCAGCAAGGTTTAGTTCCATAGAGCAGTGTTTTTCAACCTGTGGGTCGCGACCCCCTAGGGGGTCGCGAAGCTTCTGTAGGGGGTCGCCGCCGCGCCGGAGGTCGAGAGAACTTTTGTAAAAAAGCAATAAAGATTTTTTATTTATTATTATTTATTGATTTATTAAGTATGAGAATTTTAACAAAAGGATATACGTATACGACAGGACTCATAAATCGATCATCGATATCATCGATGTATGTAATTGTAAAATAATGTGTTTGACGTACTATATTATGTACTTATATCCGAATAATAATTATGGAGACGCATAAAAACGTCGTATGGAATGAATATTTGTAACACTGTAACATGTGCATACATACATGATAAAAAAGCGAAGGGTCGGGGGGTCGCGAAATATTTTTTCATACAAGGGGGGTCGCATCATGAAAAAGGTTGAAAAATACTGCTATAGAGTATAGACTATATTTTTTTATTATATATAGCCAATTAGCGCACAAGACGTATAACGGTCGGGTTTTTTGGATGTATGGATGGATGGATGTTTGTTACTCTTTCACATAAAAATTACTGAACGGATTTCGATGAAATTTGGTATGGTAGTAGTTTAGGCTCTGGATTAATCAAACATAGGTTACTTTTTACCCCGAAAAATTACAGTGTTCCCGAGGGATACTATACTTACACGGGCGGAGCCGCGGGCAACAGCTAGTAATATAATAAAAACTGCGTTCGTAACAAAACACGTAATCTCTTACGTTATACGTTTGCCATTACTTATGAGCAATGAAGATAATCCAAACCTTCTTACAGCACGGGCATGAAATCCGAACTAATCGGCGAGGCGACGCAAGTGAGCCGATCCGACGAGGGCAAGCTGTCAGTGCGGTTCCCCTCTCTGCCGGTGGCCGTGGACGCGCCGTACTGGGTCGTGGACACCGACTACGACAACTACGCGCTGGTGTGGAGCTGCTACGAGCTGGGGTTCCTGCATACTCGTGAGTACCATCTCTGTCGATCGATTATATTGAAAACAGTTAAGAGAATTGGGCTTCCGAAACGTTACAGACGTATGCTCTCAACTGTGTTAGAGCCACGTTTCGGCACGAATGGGCCTACTATACAGGATACCTAGGTGTAGGTAACACTGAAAATGTTTAGAAAATGAAAAACGGCTTAATGTAGAAAGTTGCCAATACTTTTATTGATTTTCGAAGTAATCTCCGTTCCGCTCTACGCATCGTCGCATTCAATGGAACCACTGAGAAAAGCAGCGGGCCCATTCTTCCTTAGGGGTCTCTTCTATGGCATTTTCGTACGCTTTCACCGCATCTTCAGTCCTCGTAAAGCGAATACCTCGAATTTTATATTTAGTTCTTGGGAATAAATGAAAGTCGCAGGGCGCCAGGTCAGGCCTGTATGGCGGATGACTCATTATCTTGACACCAGTACCCCAAGCAGGAACATTTTGCGCTATCGTTACGTGTACGTAAGCATTACGTGTATGAAAACCATGAAAACGCCTCTAGCGGACGTAAAAGTAACTAAAATTTGCATACAAAATTTCTCATATTTCACGTTTACGTACACGTAACGATACCGCAAAATGTTCCTGCTTGGGGTACTGCCATAGTCAAATATTCAACAGTCCGTTTTACGGAGTGCGCTGAAGCATTGTCGTGGTGAAGGAGGATCCTGCTTCGAGGGCGCTGCTGTCGAATTTTTTCCAAGGCAACAAGCAAACAGCGATTGATATATCAGTCTGCACTAACTGTCCTTCCATCTTCCAGCACAACTGTCGCGAAATGACCTTTCCGACCAAAGAATGAAGCAATCATGTTTTTTCCTTGACTTCTTCCTTTCTTTACCTTAGTTGGCCGATCCTCGAAAGGAAACCCCCGCTGAGTTGATTGTCTTTTGGCTTCGGGTTCGTAGCATTAAATCCAGCTTTCATCACCTGTGACGATGTCAAATACAGCATTTCAGTCACCGCCGTTGAACTTATCTAACATTTGGCGACACCAGTCCATGCGAAGGTGTTTCTGGTCGTCGGTTAAAGTATGGGGAATCCATCTGGTACAAAGCTTTCTGATACCTAAATGTTTGTGTAATATTTTATGAACTTGACTCATACCAATGCCTAGGCTTGCCCGTATCTGTTGATAGGTCACTTTCTTATCTTCCTCTATCATGCGTCGCACAGCACTGATGTTATCTTCAATAGTCGCTGTTAAAAGACGTTCCTCATGCGGATCATCATTGAAATTGCTACGTCCACGCTTAAACTTGTTAAATCAATTGTAAATAGTGGCACGAGATGGGGCTTCATTAAGAAATGCTAATCGCAGCCTATCATAGCTTTGTTGTTGAGTAAGCCCACCACGAAAGTCATAATAAATCATTGACCGAAAATTTTCTCGCGTTAGGTTAATTTTCACGTGTAACGAGAGTTTTAGATTTGCCGCCAATTCACAAAAACAAATGACAAATGAATGCAATATAATAGAATGCTATATATATAATAGGAAATAGGAAACCTAATATAATAGGTTACCCAAGAGTTCTAAAATTGTAATTCAAAAAAAGTATTCATCACCAATGTTTCGAACTGGACGACTGGAACAGTTCTAAACATTTTCAGTGTTACCCACGTATTACCACCACCTCACAGAAAACGGGCGTGAAATAACGCTTGCATTGTGTTTTGCCGAGTTAGTGAGGTTACCGGAGGCCCAAGGGGATTTTAAGTACCAGAAAGGCAAGTCTCAACACCAGAGGAATTACAATTTACAAGTATAATGTCGAACGATATAATGTCTCCAAATATCAACTACGGATACTTCGGGCACATGATCCACTGCTTATGTAAAGACGTTCAGGCAAAATAGTAGATTGTTAGCCTTGATTCCTGAGGTAGTTAGAGGTAGTTTCCCGAGTAGGAATTCATTATTTTACCCGTGGCATACACTCTACTATTCATTTAGAATATGAGGAAAATAAAACTAGTTGTTTATCTAAACTATTTATTGAAAATAATATTATATTAGTAATTTAGTATCCCGGCAATAGGCTAGTTGACAAAAAAAATATTTTTCGTCTATTCAATGCTAGACAACATGATAGTAAACAATTTAAAACCCAATTTTATAAATCTTAAAAATTAGCGAAGATACAAACAATTTAAATTTACAATAAGAAAGAGAGCGACATATCGGCCTGTGACGTCACGCCTCGCCACCGCCATACAATTGTCTTTATGCAATGTATGGCGGTGGCGAGGCGTGACGTCACAAATCGTTTTGCGAGAAAGAGATGGGCAATACTTTTTATTTGCTTATAATTCTTTATCGCGACAACCTAAATAACTTTTTCTTTTATATTTATGTATCGCTATTCAACAATGTTAAAATTTAATTGGTATGAATGTGATATTCCACTTTAGGACACAACCCTATTTGTGTTGATTTTTTAATTTTTAAATATGGAACTTGCCGTTCGCCGCGGCACTCGCGGCTTATTCCGCTCAAAGAAGTTTGCGCTAAATTCACACTGGCTGTTTAGAAAGTCATGTCATTTTTAATAGTTTTTTTTTTACATAAAACTCTTCACAGCTGACAGCAGTTCTATTTTTGAAGTTTTGAAGATATATTCAAATTCATTCCGGCTCGAGGGCCGCAATGAATTTGTAAGAGTTTTTGCCTCCCTATGAAAGGAAAGTAGCGTTTTCCACCCAATAATCAGATCAAAACAACACTACTTTCCGAGTATGAGAAATGAAAAAATAATTGTCATATGTACTGAAAGTAAAAATCATTTCATGTATGGGTGACTCTCCGCGAAACGCAAACTCGCCTATAATTTTTTTTTTGTAGTACGACAATTATTTTTCTGGTTGAACGTCTTTACATAAACAATAGATCATAATTCATATGCTCAAAATATCCGTAATTGATTTTACCGTACCTTAAAATATAGCCCAGAACAACTCAGATCTCTACTTCATAACTTCACCACATTTACAGGTAGCGCCTGGATCCTGACCCGCGAAAGGAACCCACCGCTCTCTACGTTAGAGAACGCCTACGGAGCGGCCGAAAGGAACAACATCAACAAGTCCTTCTTCATGAGAACTGACCAGAGGAACTGCCCTGATGATGAGTAGAAGTCCAAATTATAGTCTAGTTTAGCCTATAAGTTGTTTTAATAAGCTTTAAATATTATACTTTAATACTTATTTAATCTAAATTAAAAAGTTCAATGACTTAGTTCTATGCCATATTCTAGTTTTATTTTATTGTAACCTTTCAGGTAACTTAACAATTGTTTAACAACATCAATTAACTGCATATTAAGTTTCATTAATTATGATAGATTGTACACGACAGCCGACAGGTCAAGAACATAGCCACTATTGCTATGATCAGGATTCAACATTTTTACATAACATAATTAATATATATACAGTTTATATTATACTAGCTGTCCCAATATACGTAAACGTACGAATGATTAAGGAAAAAGTATACATTTATTAATAAAAATAATAATATCTATGGACGCTGCACAATACGTCAGTCTGGCCCCGTGCTAAGTATCCGAAGAACTTGTGTTACAGGTATAACGGGAAGTATATTTAATACTTTTATACTATACATATATTTAAGATTTTTATTACATTATACACATATTTAATACACATCCATGACCCAGGAACACGGAAAAACTTTTTGTTCCTTCGGCAGGATTCGAACCTGCGATCTCCGGCTTGAGCACCTAAGCGCTGAACCACTGAGCCACAGAGGTCGTCAAATATAACGCCACTGTTAAAAAATAGAATTAAAAATAACTTTATATTGAAAAATCAAAACCTGCTTCTCTTGTCGTGTAGAATTAACATAATATTAATTATATTAGCGGAACTGCATCATATTTGGAATACTAGTTTGCTTTTTTGATAAACAAATTAAAGAGGAACGGGATAGGTCAGTAAAAAATACATTAAATTAATGTCAAATTATTGAACTTTAATAATGAGAACAATTAAATATAACAAAAACCCAGATTCTTTATAAAAATGGCTATCCAACTAAAAAACTCCAAAAACGAGATTTGACTAATTAGAGTGCAGGCTTGAAAACGCCACCTTTTGTCAAATAGGTTTAACATAGTTTTTGCTGCGATAGAGGCGTCCTCTGTTGTCAAGTAGAATTAATCTGTTACCTACACCGGCCCGTTTGTAGTAAGTTCTTTTTTTTATGAAATTAACCGATACTAAAATATTAAACTAAATAGGTAGGGTCAGGTTGGGGAAGACCGTCTACAAGGCAAGACCGTCTGCACGCAATAACTTATATTTATGAATAGCTATGCAGCTTGAATTGACAGTCGGTAAAACAGTATCATACTTTGGTTAAAATTTTTAATCGTAGATGTCGCTGGCAACACTATGATGGGAGAAAATTTGCCGCCATTTTTATTTGGGTTTTGAAGGTCCATTAAATATGAAAACAAGAATTTCATATAAGTTTTAACTTTATTATCCTACAGTTAAAGTGCATATTTGAAGGTAAAAAACACTTTTTAGATATAAGTTGGTATAAGTACATATAACATACCAAGTGACGTGTTAAATGTCAATAGACGGTCTTGCCTCCAATAGCACGGGAAGACCGTCTGCACGCCGAATTTTAAAAAAGGGTTTGTATTTGAAATATGTGCTGTTATATTGTAATAAAATTTATGTAGCACAAAATTGTTACTGTTAATATGTTTCAGCACATGGAATACTTAAGATGGGTCTAGAACATACCAAATATTTGTTTTATTAAATTAAGTAAATTTTTCAATGAAGTATGCCGGTCTTTCCCAACCTGACCTTATATAAAAATTAAAATATCCTCAATTTAATAATAATATAATTTATGTACAAAAACTTACAATTATTATACGAGTGCACATTTTTATTTATTTATTAATAATAATTATTCTTTCTTCAAATTGAAGTTCTTTGAAGAATAAACAATGAGTACAGGAGGTTTATGTCGTTATGCTGGTCTAAATTCTAATAAGCAATAAATACAGGTTAAATAAAACGTTGCCTAGTACTCCCATAGAGGGATCCCATAAAATATGGCGACACTTGGTAGAATTCCGTGTTTAGTTTTCAAATTAGTATTTTTTTCACTGATACATTTTTTTCAAACAGGAAATTTTATTACGTAGGAAATAAGGGCTAAGTAAAGTGTTCCTAAATGTCCCCTCTATTTTACCTACTCATCAAATTATTGGTCTCAAAATATCAAATGATTAATTTTTTGCCCCAAAAAGCAAAATCTTTCACTCACCAACAATTTTATTTAATAGTAGAAAAAGCATAATTATTATCATTATTTTATTGAACTTAGGGCCTGATTCATAATCTTATGAGGAGTCGGATAGCTTATTCGAAAGTGTTGTCGCTGCTTAGTTTAATATCGTGCGACCTCAGATCAAATAAAAACCAAGATAGCGCGTGTCGTTTGTTTGAAGTGAAGCCTAAAAAACTACGCTACTTCAAATTTACACACGCGCTCACGCACACACAAGCAAAAAAGTACGCTACTTTTCGACAGTATCGAATGAGTCGTCGCGACGACTAATCTATACTGATAAAAAGTAAAGTACTTTTAAGTTTGTGTGTGCGTGAGCGCGTGTGTAAAATTGAAGAAGCGTAGTTTTTTAGGCTTCACTTCAAACAAACGCCATGCGCTATCTTGGTTTTTTATTTGATCTGAGCGTGCGACAGACAAAATATGAAAATAAGCTGACACTCGTCTGTAGATTGTAAAACAGATCTTGAAAATTAAACTATACGTAAATCATACATCATTTTTAAACTTAGGCAATTATAGACTTAAGCATGATTTTACATTAGAAAAATCATTAAAACCACACCAATCTGCATTCTTTAAAAAAAATTGGCTATGTAAAAGTTAAAACAAACTAATAGCATTTTGGCATATAAAACTGCGGACTTCAGATTCAGCTGAATGTGCGAAAGCCGAAAACGCTATTACAGTTCAGAGGGTTGACCACATATAGGGTTGCCAATTGCCATCTCTTACAATATATGACTCCCCGGACAAGACGCGTGAAAACCCCGGATTTTGGAGTACAAAACCCGGACATAATTATAACAGTTTTTACCCGACTACGGCAATGTCAAAAAGAAAGGAAGATTTATTATTGCTGCAAATAAAAAAAAAACTTAGGCCTTTCTAATTCTGCCTACAAAAACCCGGATAGCAAATAAAATCCGGCCCAGACGCTCCCCGGACGCCCTTTAAACTAGGACAAATCCGGGGAAACCCGGACGGATGGCAGCCCTAACCACATAAAGTATACAAAAATATTCGTCCTTACATTGATAGCTGTGACGTAACCTAACAATGCTGCCCTTGTAAAACGAACCAACACTACACGACATAAGGCTCGAATTCATTTTACACGGGAGCGGTGATAGGAAATTAAGTTGGAGTACTATCGTCGGAGTGCCAACTTTTTCTCTTCTCTCTGGTTGCCTCGTCGTAAGTGGGGGGTGGTGGAAGGTGGTCGCTCTTGGTTTTCGCTGGTTTCGTGGCAACCAGCCTGTCTTCTTCTGCTTCTTCTGGTATGGAGTCCCTTCGACGTTCGAATTCTACCAAAGCTGGTTGCGATATGTTGTTCCTTTGTGTCAACTTTGGCGCGCTGTTCGCAAACTGAAAAGTAAAAAGTAACTCCTGAAATATCAAAATGGCAAGAAAAGACCGACTAAAATTCATACCGCCTATAGGAAACATTTCAAGAAATAAAGGGTCCAAAAAAACCATATTCGCCTAAAGTCTTTATTAAGAGAAACGAAATATTATTTGCCATATTATACCTACTTTTAAAAAACCTAAAGAACCGTAAATAGTAAAGTAAGTAGGTGCTTATATTGTAAATTTTCCGTAATATCTTAAATAAATATTACAAAACTATCAACAATTCTTTATCAATAAATGTGCGATAACAGCTCAGAGGTAATCAAAGCTATAAATTTCTTTTAAGCTTGTATTAGGTACGTTTGCTTATTGTGCAAATATGATAATAAATAAATCACATCAGGTGATATCAAGTAGATACTTTTAAGTATTTCATATTTGTATTGGAACAAATTTTGTTATAATGTAGCCTTGTATTTGTTGCTTACAATGTAGATTTAGGAATAATGTTCCATGACATTCGTTAAGGCTAAGGTTAGTAAGTAAATAAATAATTCTTACATTAATTATTATTGGTAAATAAATAATAATTAATAAATATTATTCCATAATCCTAATCCAGAACAATCGAAATTCGAAACCTTAAGCACAAATTAAAATAGAAGGATGTTATAAGCTATTATAATTATCGTGATTATATATTATCGCTAGAAAATATAAGGTAAAAATACTACGAGTACTACTACCGTTTGGTATATTTTATGTTTTAATAAAATAAAAAAAAAACAAAATGGCAAAAGGAACGGGTCTGATTGTGTTGGTCAGGCTGTTACTGAGCGCCCACTCCCGGCCGCTATCCCACTACTGCCCGATACGGAGACTTTTGGCTGCTGGGTTTCCCCCCTGGCCCGGTTCGCCTCTCCTTAGTTAACCTGCACCCCCCGGGCTCCCCCGGGCGGTCCATATTAATACCGGGCTTAGTGTGGACGTCCGGTCAACATGGGCCACACAGCACCAGGACTCCCGACCTCAAACCATCCTCCGCACCCGACCTCCGAGTAGCCGGATTACAGGAGACGCCACGCTCCCAGTCGAGAGTTACGGCGAAAATTTCGATCACATTCTAGAGACGGACGTGAGTTCAAATCATTTGAGATACACTAAAAACCAAAATGAATAAAATATAACATCAAACACTTATTTCAATTTGACCAAAAACAAGGCAACAAATTTTTATTTTATATTCAAATTTTAAAGGAATTCTCCTTTTGGATTAGCTAAATTAATAACCAATGAGCAATGAGACATGAGTCATGACTCATGACATGAAGATGTTATATTAGTTTGCAAAAATAAACTAGATGTCGCTACTAAAGTCGAAAAGCGCCATCTATTATCATATCATGACTTAGAATAGAATGTGGAAGTGGCAAAGTCATATACGAGTAACTACTCTACGAACTCGTAGGTAGGTTAATTTGAAAGCCTTATGAATAATATGATTCAACAATTATACGTCACCTAAAATAGTTTATTTTTGACTCAATAATATTGCACATTATTACATAATAATTTGTTCAAACTTTTTATCCCTCCCATACTTATGTGCTTAACTCTATATTTTATGTTCGTTCTGATATCCATAAATTACTCCATCATCCATGCTTATTTACTTATTCCTAAAATTCAGGCTCTCTGAGCGAACAAGCTGATTGTCGCGATTATGGCCGTTGATATAAGTAGGTAATTGGTACGAATCATGGGCGTAGCCAGGATTTAGTTTCGGGGGGGGTTCAAGAAAATAAAACGACTACAAGTACATTAAGTAACCAGGGCCGTCTTTAACCTATTAGAGGCCCTGGGCATATCAGAATTTTTATTTTCGTTTTTACCTGTTTAAGCTTTAAACCCTGAAAGACTGTGTAGGTAATTCGGAAAACTAGAAATATCTATAGTCTAAAACTAAACGTCAGTACTAAATTTTATAATACGTTTTTTAAGCAAAAAACGAGCGAGCGAAGCGAGCGAGCAAATTTTTTTCCTATTTTACAGGTTTTAACGTTCAAATCTGTTCAAACGTTAAACTAAAATATAAACACTACAGTAAATAACGGTGAACTTCGTAAAAATACCATTAAATCAACCAGCTTAAACAGAACATCGATAATAAATAATATAATGGCCTTTATGTTACCCGCGAGCGAGCGAAGCGAGCGAGCAAATTTTTTTTCCTATTTTACAGGTTTAAACGATCAAATCTGTTCAAACGTTAAACTAAAATATAAACACTACAGTAAATTACGGTGAACTTTGTAAAAATACAATTAAATCAACCGGCTAAAACAGAACATCGATAATAAATAATATAATGCCTTCATGTTACCAGTGAGCGAGCGAAGCGAACCAGCAATTTTTTTCCTATTTTAAGGGTTCAAACGTTCAAATCTGTTCAAACGTTAAACTAAAATATAAACACTACAGTAAATAACGGTGAACTTCGTAAAAATACAATAAAATCAACCGGATAAAACAGAACATCGATAATAAATAATATAATGGCCTTTATGTTACCCGCGAGCGAGCGAAGCGAGCGAGAAAAATTTTTTCCTATTTAATAGGTTAAATCTGTTCAAACGTTAAACCCTAAAAGATTGTGGAAATAGGATCATTTTATAATATAACATTAGAATAATTGGCGCCCATTTTTTTCTATTTAACCTATTTAAGCTATTAAGCAAGTTTTTCAGGGTTTGCCCTGAAAAACTGTGTAATTTGAAAAATACAAATATCAAAAGCCTCAAACTGCACGTCGGTACTAAATTTTATAGTAATATGTTCTGTAAGCCAAACACGAGTGAGCGAAGCGAGCGAGAAAAATTTATTTCCCATTCTATAGGTTAAAATCTATTCAATCGTTAAACTTAAACACTGAATAACGGTGAACTTCGGAAAAATATCATAAAATGAACCGGCTAAAACAGAACATCGCTACTAAATAATATAATATTATGTTCTTTATGTTAAACGCGAGCGAGCGAAGCGAGCGAGCAAATTTTTTTTCCTATTTAATAGGTTAAATCTGTTCAAATTTTAAACCCTAAATGACTGTGAAAATAGGATCATTTTGTAATGTAAGTTAAAGTAAAAATTGTGTAATTTCTGATGTTGCAAAATAGATGACATATAACTTATTATGTTAGGTTTGTCATATAATACCTACTTATTTCACACTTTTTTCGTAGATGTACTACGAACGATGTGCCGTGTGTGACGTGCCCAAAATATTGTGTCGTATGCTATACGTTAAGGAATTCGGTGGCACGCGTGCCTTATAGCGATTCGCGATCCCAGTTTTAGGCTATTGATTTTATTGTTTTTTTAAAGTAGGTATGTACAACATTCTTTCAGGGCTTAAAGTATTAAAAGATTTTAACAGGTTAAAGCGTAAAAACATCGCTCGCTTTCTCAGTTTGAACGCAATTAACATAAACACATACCTACATATAAAACAAGTTAGTATTAAAGTTCTGTTTTAGGCTGTTGATTTTTTTTTTCTAAAATAACTCTAAAAAAATCATCTTTCAGATAGGGTTATTGGGGCGGCAAAATATTTTAATTGGCATGGGGCACAAATTTTCTAAATATGCCTCTGTATATGTTATTATAGGTCATCCATATGGACCAGCCGGCCCATTTCGGGGGGGGTTTGAACCCCCTAAACCCCCCCCCTGGCTACGCCCATGGTACGAATACTGATTTAACATGGTTAATTCTAATCTAAAATAACATATCACAATCTCACAATCAGATTTTTTTTTTTTTTTAATAATATCTATGGACGCTTCACACCACGTCAATCTGATCCCGTGGTAAGTTCTCGAAGAACTTGTGTTACGGGTACCAGACAACGGAAATATATTTAATACTTTTATACTATACACATATTTAAGATTTTTATTATACTATAGGTACACATATTTAATACACATCCATGACCCAGGAACACAGAAAAACTTTTTGTTCCTTCGGCGGGATTTGAACCCGCGACCCCCGGCTTGAGCACCAACACGCTCAACCAACTGAGCCACAGAGGTCGTCAATAATCATATTCAGGTATAATTGCGAAAACCAATAAGTACCATTTTCCTTTCGTTATACCTAAAAATGAGAGCCTACTTACTTTGTACAAATGTACAGGCTTATTCGGGCTTGATAACACTGGATTTGATATGTGACTGATCCTCTGCTGATGGTTGATTTCCAATGCTGATCGCAGCATGTCTACTTTGGATGCTGATATCTGCGTTGTTTGGGGAGTTTTGGGTGATATTTCGATGTTACTGCATCGTCTTTGACTGTTACTACCACTGCGACTTCTGCAGAGCTCATTAATGTCGCCTTGAGAGAGCTGAAAATGTACAAAATTATTTTAAATTGATAGCCTGGGGGGAAATCCGATGGGAAACTATTTGCACTATGAACACCAAAAAATTCACAAGTGCTGTATCTCACTTAAAAGTAATGAATATATTTGAGAAAAAAAAGAGAAATAAATTAACTGTAATAATAAATTGCAATAAATAGCTACCCATATTAAAAATAATAAATACATATATTATTCACTATAGACGCAATAAACATTTGACTTTGCTGATGCAACTACAAACATTGAAAAGTAAAAAGTACTTGCAATTTCTTTGTCTAAATAAATTCGGAATTAGAACATTTAATTTACTGACTAATGGTGTACCTACCTACCCAACATTGTTAGGCTAATTTACTTTAATTTACTGAATCATGTGTACCATGGGTGTACCCAACATTCTTAGGCTATCTAACATCTAAATATTTACACAGAAAAGAAACAATGAACGATTGAACAACGGGAGATGAACACTTCTTTTTCTACGTACCTACCTATTTTAAGCTAAAAATCAAAGCAGATATAATTAAAAAATAAGAAATGCAGAAAATTTGAGAGAGTTGCCAAAAAATAACGTTCATACCCTCGCTCTAGATCCTCTGGACAGAGAGTGCAATGATCCGAGTGGGTTGAATCTTGTGATCATGTGCAGCCTTTCCAAGGAGACCATAGTTTCAGCATCTTTACGCAGTGGTTCTCCGTTTAATTTGTCGCCTTCACCACTTTCTGTAAAACAAAAAATTAAATTCCAGTTTTTGATTGAACCAAAAGATGTTTACTTTTCAGGAACCGACAGCCTTACTAAAGTAATGAACAACTTACAAATATATTTTAATACTCAGAATTCGTTTTTAAATATCCTAATTCAAGATAAATAGATAAATAAATTATGGAAAAATATAAAATCCCTGATATTGAATAAAAGTTATTTTGTTGAATATGAATATTATAACAGTAGTCCAACCTGTATCTGGTTCGCAGCTGATGTCATTAATTCCTTTCATAGTGATCTTTCGTAGCCAGAAGTAATGTAGGAGTCCATAGCATACGCCACCGAGGAATGCTATCAGACCCATATAGCGGAACGCCTCTCTAGTTCCCAAGGAGGCTATGAGAAGACCACCACCGAAACTCCCACTACCACGCCCTGAAAAGTTTCAAAATAATTTATTCTATCTAAGAGCATGTCTAACCTAATTATTGTCTAGGCCGATTTTGATCAAGTTTGTTTTAGTTGGAAAGATAATATGATCGAGAGTGTAATTCATCATCATCAGTTCGGTCACTGCTTGAAAATTCGGGGATTACATAAAAATTTTAATTTTGTTTATTTTACTATAATGAAGTGCTTATGGTAACTTATATTAAACATTTCGTAGCAAATTATGTTTATTGTAATTTGTAAATCAAAAAAAAATTTAATCAATATCTAAAGTACAGGGAGAAGGTAATGTGGCCCCCCATTTTGTTTTTAGCTTATAAAAAAATATTTAATAGGTCTATTAATAAACAATATACCTTAAAATGTTAGGCATTTATCTATTTATTCGTGTCTGGGCCTGTATTGAATGAAAAGCGATATTTTTTTTATAAAAAACGTTTTTTCCGAAAAAGTAGAGAAAATGTGAATTGAGATATGAGGATGGTATTATGGACCCCTGGGGCCATTTTAAATGTAAAAAACAATAAAGACAAAAATCGCAGATATAGTGCTCTCCTTCAGCAGGGCCGGATCTACCTAAGGGCTACTTGGGCTGCAGCCCAGGGCCCCGAGGTTACAAGGGGCCCCCAAACCCCGCTAAAAACAATAGGCGATAATTTGAATTTAAAAAATGGTTGTCTGTAAATTCGGTGTACGGGCGATATTTTTACGTGATATTGTCATAAGAAAACACTGTAAAAAAAATTGTATACTTCTATGAATTAAGTTAAGGCGGAAAATACGTGTGAAAGGATGTTTTCATGCTGATTTTCATTAATTTTTTAAGGTATTAAAAATGAATATTATTTATTGAAACTATTTGGTTATTTTATACATATCGCACCTTCAGAATTGAAGTGGCTTAATGTAAAATTCTTGATTTTTGCTAAACGCTTAAAATGTAATTAGAGAATAGGCCATTTTTTTGGTTTTTTGACTATAATAGTAAGTGTTAGCCTTTTAAAAATATACGTTTAATTAATGAGAACCTTTGTTGATTAAACATTGAAAGAAGGTGTCACATTTTTCCAAAATTTTTAAATTTTAATTGGCTTATTTAGCTTTGTGTCTATTTTTTAATAAAGCATTCAAAAATAAAACGTAACTATTTTCAAAATAGGCTATTTATTTATAATGTAAAATTTATTTTTGTTGACTAATTTTGGAATATGCTAGTTTATTAATTTGACTTTTAAAATTAAAGGTAAATTAGAATAGAGGACACTGAAAAAAACTTTTATTTTGTGCGTAATAAAGTTAAACTTATACCTAATTTGTATGTATTAGGTACTTACCGTTTTTCTGTATTTACCGTGTACATAAAAAATAAGGTACATAAGTTACCGTGGCGCCTTCCTATCAAAGTAATGTTAATTTGGAGGAAAAGGAAATTCTATTTAAACAAGCCTTTCAGTATCAGAGGTGAATATTAATTATTATCTACGGGGAAATTTCATCATCATCAGCCTACGGACATATAGATAGCCCACTGCTTAACGTAGGCCTCCACTAATTAGCGCCAACCATCCCGATCTCGCCCTCATCCATCTGCTGCCAGCCAACTTTGTCAAACAAATTGTCGGTCCGTTGTGCCGCAGGTCGTCCTACACTACGTTTGCCTAAGCGTGGTCTCCACTTGTCTGCGCCATCAACTGTCTGTCCGTCTGCATATATGGCCGGCTCACTTCCAGTTTAGCGTGCTAATTCTATGAGCAATGTCAGTGTTTTAATTCGTAGTAGTTGTCCCGGAGCTTCCCGAATGCAACCCAGCCCAAGCTTATTCTTTTATTTGCCTCGTTCTCAAAGTTATGCCGCCTTATTTGAATGAGAGTTTGCCCAAGATATACGTATTCTTGCTTCTTAACTTCAAGACTAGTACCATTTATGACGACAGATCCCTGGAGAATATGTTCAATAGGCATGTGGTTCCCGGTCTGCTCCACTGGCTGAAAGTCGTTGAACTTCTGGGAAGGATGATTCGAGATAACCTTCGATAATAGCTAATAAACGTGGCTCAGGAGCGGAATGGGACGGTAGTTTCAAGTCGTGTTATCGCCTATTTTAAAAATGAAATCACCATGTTCCTGCTCTATGCTTCCGGGGTACTGCCAGTGTGAATGACGGAATTAAGGAGCTCAGTCAAGACAGGTGTTCCTCCTGCCTTGAGCAGCTCTGTGGTTATTTCGTCATCTCTTGGTGCTTTATTATTATGAAGCTGCCTGAGAGCTATTCTAATCTCACCCATGTCAATATCAGGAATCTAATCTGTAAGGTAGCGCATAAGTTTGGCTCGTGAATTATCTGCAAGATGGGTTTGGGGTAGGCTCGTGTTTTAGGTGTACTGTTCCCCATTTCGACTTCATCGAGAATCTTTGATTTCGTAGTGACAATAGTGTCTTGCAAGTTTCGGCTGCGTTTTGTCAAAAATGACAACATGAGTTATTGAGTTTAGCAAATACCTTCGAGCCCTTGTTTCGCACGCAAGCATAGTTTGCTTGATGGCCCTAAATACCCAATATTTTTATATATTTTATAGAAAAACCCAAGCCTTAAATATATTTTATACGTTTAGGTTTTGCTGAAATCATCTTTTCTCGTATTGTATTTCTTTCCTATTATATTTTAATAGTAATATAACATAAATGTCACACACATAACCTGTAAATTCTTTTACTAATTCATAATAAATAAATAAAATTAATTTATTGTTTTTTATATACTTATATATACTTATCACTATTTCGGTTTCTCTCTCATCCAAAGATTACCTGGAAGAGATTGCTACCACAGCAATAAGGTCGCCTTTTGTACAACTATTACTTGCGTAGATTTAAGTAATATTTAACTTTTTTGTGCGATAAAGAATATTATGTAATAATATAATTATAGAAACAGTTTTTTTGACATGGCTATTAGTTGAGTACCTACTTAGATAGGCCCCTAAGTAGTTACAGCCCAGGGCCCCACAAATTCACGATCCGCCCCTGTCCTTCAGGGCCCGCACAAGCGCTATGAGCCCACAGAAGGCAGCTTTGGCACTGTATCCACTCTTCACCTCGACGATCATTGGAGTAAGCAGTTTCACGGTTATCCTGTATGCAGACCGCCGAATATCTTGCCTAGTCTATCCATAATAGGTACTTGGCTTCCATGAACATAGTCTAATAAACTTTTCTCTAAATTATGTGGCAGGATAGACTTGATTCCGAGTGGTTTTTTTCACTGCCAAGTCTAATGATTCCTCAGCATCCTTTACAAGATGTTTCAATGTGGACCTCGGAACAGTAAAAGCTTTGACTGGCTTTCTTGTAACCCATGGGTTTGTTTCGGATGGCCTGAACTGCTTGTTTCATTTTTTCGGGATCTCAGGTTTTCCTTTTTTTATTCGAAGTTGACGTCAAGGTCTTTCATGGCATCTAAAAAAAATAATTCATCATACATTTAATATGACCCCCGGGGTCATATTACATACTATATTAGGGGGTCATAATACCAAAATGAGACATTTTGCGACAACATAATATTTTTTTTTATTGAACAACTATTGAATGATAATTACCTTAAAATCGAAGACTCAGGCGTCCAACACGTTGAATTAATACATCAGATGAACCCAGAATTACTTTTAGATATAAATATTGAATTTTAAAAACGCACACGCAAAGTTTTCGCCCGGACTCAATAAAACTTGCCTGAATAACTAAAAATTAAATACCATCTAGCGGTGACTTTGGGTATTAATGATCATTTTGGCGTGTTATCTACTAGTTAACCTGCTTTTGAACTAGATGACGCTGTTTAAAAACCAAAATATTGAAGGGGGCCAAAATACATGCAGGGGTCACATTACCACCTTCTCCTCTACCTATAGATACTAAATCAACATTCTCTACATTGACGAAATAGCGAAGTAAACCAATATACACAAAATTAAACGAATAGCAACAAACAAATTCAATTTTATTTATCATTACTCAACAATTTTTAACGTTTTATCGTATAACTCTGTAATGAAATTAGCTAATAGCTTGTATATTTTGTCAGAATTTTGCCTAAGTTTGCACTTTTTATTTTGTCAAAATTTTGCTTACACCAATGCTCTTAAAATATAAAAAATCACACATAAAGCAGATAAAAATTACTCTGAATTTTACGCCTGAACGCTTTCAAAAAAACTATTTCAGCACACAAAGTCTGTGTTTCTTCGATCGTACATTTTTCCGCATGCGATATTCGTATATCGCATAGAGAAATCTCGTGTCTCAAATAAATAGTTACTCATGATTCTCCAAATACGAAAAGAAACTGGTTTTATTTAAACACTTGCTAGGTATTCAAGTAATTATGTGATTATTGCCATGAGTAATGGCGCCAAGCTGTTATCTATTTGTCTGTAACTCCTAAATAAACATAATAACTATAACTAGTATTTTATCAATTATGTTTTTAAAAACAAAGCAAAGATATTTTGTTCCCGAAGAACGCTAAACAATAAAAAAACTAAAAAGGACTTAAACAATGTTCTAATTCTACGCCTGCTTCTTTAGACTGTCTTTGAAAATAATTTAACTGCTTTGAATATAAATTCAACGATTTTCTTTAAAATCTTCCTTGTTACTACTTTTGAGTCTAATGTATTCTACGAAATGGTGTTCGAATAATAATTCTTTGAAACCTAAGATTTCAAATATTTTCTCATTACGCTTGACTTTTAGCATTTGTCGCTATCAATGATGCTTTTATTTATAGAAAATGTTTTCTGTTGAAACGTTTACACTGTTCTATTTATAACTATAAATGCATCTTTATTTGTGTCTGAAGTACTATCAACAAATTGTATAATTTTGCTGCTATCTTTGAGAACCTTGCATTCACGACGGGTATTCAGACCTTTTCCGACTCGTCTATGCGTACAATTATTTCATCCATGTACTTATTAAACCATACTACTTTCGAAACAAGCAATATAATTCATATTATAATTTTTTATTTAAATAAAAATATCTATTACGTAATAAACTTTCACACCACGTTAATTTGGTCCATCCTATATGACCCAGGAACATTGAAAACCACCGGCTAGACCACTGACGTGACAACCAACACTGTGCGATACCGATTCGTCAATACAATACCTAAGACCTATTCACTTACCAAGACTAAAATGCGCCATTCCAAGAACTCCTATAAGTGTAGCTAGTAGATTTTTAGGAGCGAGCATCGCGCAGTACGTTGCCGCTGCTACCCACATGAGGTGTACCGATAGAGACTCCATTGCTTCAAATGGGAAGCACCACCATGAGTTTCTGAAGAAAACACAAAATGAGTCAGTATCAATACCTATTCAATACTTAGGTATTCTAAAATCTAACACATCATTCATCAGCCATTTAATCTATACAAACAGATCAATTTAAAGAGTCTGTTAGAATTTCAAATAAATCGCTTTGCATATTTAAATTCTTTTACATACATATGATAGCAGGTTGGACTGATTTTGACCGGACTTTCACTGGCAGATAGCAGTTTTAAAATTAGGGTACCGTTTGTATGAATGGATAATTTCCCGTAAAATGTTGCGGACACAAGCTAGAATGAAAATAATTTTAAAGCTAAAATGGATAATGATAAAAAGGCACTTTCTTTACAGATAAAAACTAGGCGAAATACCAACATGGCGAAATGGACAATTTTATCACCAATCTAGTCGCTAGAGGTTAAGACAATATTAGACCTAAAGAATGTACCAGATCATTGCTGACTGACATTATCTAAGCCATTCTAAGCTTCCTCATAGAATAAACGTTGTCAAGGTTTGTGACAAACTAGGAGTTATTAGGGCGAACTATAAGACATCAGATATTACACCGCCTACTGCATAGTTACTCTTGATTCTTGACATTGTTTACCGTTGTAACTTTAGCCTTGGTTACATCTACCATTGTCAACTCCATTATATTTACTCTATTTACATATCTTACATAGTAGAAAATGTATATAGGTTTGCCGTCTATACCTTCTAAATATGGCCATCTTGAAGCTATGGATAAATATTTTTGGTACGCTAAAATTATTTAGGTCCTGGAGATAATAAAAATTATAGTTTCCATTATTCATCCTTCTGAGATAGAATTTCTTTGTAATATTCTATTAATAATATTACTCCAGTATATTGACCCTTATCTGATAAGTAAACAACAAACTATTGTTTTATCTGACTCCGCAGTAAATATTCTAGATGCTAAGACTATTTGTATACACTATACATTCCTTATTGTATATATGACTTTATAAACGTAGTGGCATGATTCAAAATCATTTTATTAAGTAAAAGAACAGAGATGCATTTAAAAACTTTTGTTCTTTTGGAAATAATCTATTAATGTAAAGAGATAGTTTTGAAATATTCGAAATAACATAATTCAATTACGAGACAAATGCAAATCCTTTAACATCAGCTTTAGTAGCATCAGCTATGCTCACTATTTTACTAAACAAAGAACTTGAAAGATCATAAAGTAGAAAATTACTCACTCAATAAACGAGTAGCCGACGAGCCTCGCAGCGTGTGAGAAGAAGGCAACGATGATGACGTTGACGTGGCCAATGCGGGAGGTGATGGCATCGGCGCCATACAGAAACGGAATGCTGCTCAGTGTGCCCACGGTCACGGTTATTCCTGCATATTACAAGTCTTTACATTCCTGGATATTACAGATTACACTTGGGATAAAAGAAACAGTTGAGCTCGTGGGAGATGCGGCTCAGCGTGCCCATAGTTATTCCTGGATATTACACATTGTTACAAATTACAAAAGATAAAAGCTTATTAAATACCGAGGTTTCTATTCGTTCAAAGTTTAAATGTTAAATATCGTGTAGTAAGTTTTCGTACTCCTGCATATTAGAGTAATTGAACTAATGGAAATATTTATCAAGCATGAATATTCCTGCTTTTAAAACGATACGTAATAGACGCATTTAACAAGTCTTTTTATTCCTGGATATTATACACTTGAGCTAATACACTATACAATGAAGCTAATTCAAGGCGTATTTTGATTACGAAGCACTTTTTCACAAGGAAACAGACAATTTTTCCATCAAATTTTAATGGCAATATACGTAATAAACTCACTGCTCTTAAAAACAATGAGTTTATCCGTGAAAATTGTGTTTCAAATATGTACCTTAATAACTATCATTCTACTATAAATACTGATGTGTCTATGTCAAAAACTTACCTAGTAAGAAATTTGGTGCACCCAATTCCTTCAAATATAAAAACAGGTAAGATTCAATGAAGCCCCAAAAATTGCCCAGGGTGAAGAGAAAGAATATGAATATTATGACGTGGGGCATTTTGATTATGTTTACTAAATCATGTAATAAATTATCAGCTGGCAATTTAGCTCCTAATGGCATAACTGCTACAGTAATGGCCGATATTAGTAGCAAGACATCGTACGTGTAAAAAGCGGCTGAATAGTCTGTGTAACCTGCAACAAGAGGTAAATATTGATTTACATTATTGACATTGATGATAACGATTATAAAATACTACGTACCAACTTGTTTGCTCCTCATATCTATAAGCATGCCGGTGATGGGAGAGAAAATTGCCATTCCAATGCTAGAAAATAATCGTTCCCTCCCAAAGTCACCACCGTATTTCTGTATCATCATCAGGGCTATGGGATCCATGATCGTTACGCCGGCAGAGAGCATGATGGTGCCCATAAAACGCAGAAAAAAATAGATGTAGAATGTTTTATCGTCACTCTCTTTGTAATCCGGTGGACAAATTTCAGGACCTCCTCTCCTGTAATTTGTAAATATTATTTCCTGTTAGTACTTAAGTCTGCACCAAGACATAGTAACTATTTATTAATCTGTGACCAAGATAATTATTATAAGACATACTTGGGGCTTAATGTCTAATATAATAATACCTACTAATAAAAATCTATACTAATATTATAAAGAGGAAAAGTTTATTTGTTTGTTTGCATTGAATAAGCTCCGAAACTACTGGATCGATTATAATGTTTGGCACAGATATAGAGTAGACCATGGGGAAGGACATAGGCTACTTTTTACTTTGGCAAATTGTACGGTTCCCGTAGGATTTCCTTTTGCGAAGACGAAGTCGCGGGTAACATCTAGTATATTATAATATATGTCACAGTCTTAGCTTTTAAATCGATTACCTGAAGTCACATTTTTGAACCATACAATCTGCTGAAAGCGTTGCTAGTCGTTCCTTGGAAAGCTTTGTCATATTATGGACCATCACAAGACCACCACACCTCAGGTCCTCCTTGTCCAAAGCCGTTATATTCACTCCTTGAGCTATGAGAAGTTTCTCTCCAAATCTTGATCTAAAGTCCGTAACTGTATCGTTGTCATCCTAAAACAAACCGGTTGCAAACTTTTAAATTACCTAATACCTTTAATATTTAAAGCTATGGCGGTTATAGTAAAGATGTTGTAAATTCAATTTAAATGTCCTTACCAAACCCGGTAAGTTCATCGTAAAATGCAACTTTCAACCGACATCCAAAAAGGAGGTTATAATGTTAGACCACAGAATAAGAAATAAGTAAAGTATTTTAATTATTATTTCTTCTGTGTATTCGACCGTTGGATTTTCTTGATGAGCTCTTGTGAATATATTTTAATGATTTGAATTATATTGTATCTCTCCATATTATATTGAACTCACCCTTTCCATTTCAATACCAAGCTGTTCTTTGGGTTCGCCTAGATCGTCGTGAACTTCAATTTGAAAGAATGCGGAATCGTTATATTCCTCATCACTTTCATCAGTCATATTATGGAAACTGAAATTAATATTTTTATTCAATATCAAAGACTTGGATACATTAGGTGGCAGAGATCTTATAATCACAAAACTATCAAATAGGCACATACCCCTTACTAATAAAAATATTTATACAATGTTTAAGCAATACAATGTTTTGTCCTTCTCTGTCAAGCGACTTTTCCAACGTATAAGACAAGGACAAAACATTGTATTGCTTATCCGCTGTATAAATATTTTTATAAGGAGGTAAATGTATGATACCATGATAGTATAAGACTGGAAAACGAGCAAACGAAATTCATATTACCTATGACCTATGTACATAGTAGTAAGCGATTACCGCTCTTAGGACAAAAATAGATTATTATTATTATTATATTGCTCGCCTATTCGATTGCTAATTTTGTTCTTAATTATTAATTAATCATAATAGAATACAGATGCGTAGGTTTTTATCGCCACGAAATCCCAGGGCTTTGCGGAAGGCTTAACAGTCCTGAGAATTGCATGATTTTAAACAAAGTTTGCTTTAGAATTTACTACTTCAAACGTTCTGTGACGTATTCGAAAATGGAAGATAATAATAGCTACAGATACAGAAGAAAATCATTCCATAAATTACGTATTTAAAAATAAAAATAAAACTTGTAGAAAACTTAAGATGAAGACCGAAGTATCGTCGAAAGTGCCAAAATTGAGTTGATAGTTATAGGGCTTAGGATGAGGAAAGTCACACCTGCTATTCGACAAATTCGGTGGATGGATCTTATGGGCGATGTGGAAGTCAATATCATCAGTTTCGTCATCATCAGGCGCAGGTGGTCGTTCTGTAGGCCGGGATAGCATGCAATGGTCCACGCAGCGATCCAGGATAAAGTCCACCTGCTCATCCTCATCAGGACACTCACGGCTGGGACAGGGACTCCACCATACCTAAATAATAATTCGATAAATGTTTCCTTAATGATATACTTAGGGGGAAAAAGAGATTAGAGTTGCCAATGGTAAGTTTCTGTCACTTAGTTCGTGGAGATCGAAAATTTACTCATTCTACAGGCACTGTTTTAAAATGTTACATACTTTTCAGTACCTACATATATACTCTATTAACTATCTGTATGCCAAAAATCGATATTTTCAGCAGTTTTTGCGTAAAAGAGTAAAAAATATACATCCATTAACTAAGCCTTACAATTTGTCGCTAGTTGTTACGCACGACTTCGTGTGCGCAAAAGGAAATCTCGAAGGAACCATAAATTTTGCCGCAAAAAAAAGTAGCCTATGTCCTTCCCCGTGGTCTATTCTATGTGTGCCTAATTTCATCAAAATCGGTCCAGTAGTTTCGTAGCCTATTCGATACAAACAAACAAATAAACCTTTCCTCTTTATTATATTAGTACAATATAGTATAGATAAATTTTTTATTTTGGAACCTAAGAAGGCGGACACTGGACAATAATCTCGCCGTATATATAATACGTGAATTTTTCATTCTCTTAACTAATGATTGCGTCAACACTGGACGGTCTCGGACCGGACGGGAGCGATTTGCTCGAATTCTCAAAGGACAAGAGTTGTTTATAGCCATGTAATAGCACCAATTTCTACCGACTATTACGAAACAGTCAATTTACCTCCACCGTGTTCTTGATGGGATGCCGCATCACGTACGCCGATGGCATCACCCCCGGGGTTTCCTGATGGGGAATCAGCAGCAACGAGTGATGGAACGCCGCGTTTAGAATCAACGCAGTTATCACCACTGGCTTATACTCCCCAAAACGATCCACCAGAAATCCTAAAAACCGAGATTCGTCTTAACACATTGGTATTTTGTAACTAGTAACTGAAGCACAAACTTGGTCTACTTACCTGTTATGGGAGGACTCAGGAACGTCGTGAAGGGTAACGCTAGGTACACGAACGAAATTTCGGGCACGGTCAATCCTATGCTTTGCATGTGGATGGTCAAATATGGCAAAAGCGATGCCGTGGCGCCGTACATCACGAACAAAGTCACTTTCAACATTATCAAGTTGGGGTTGATGTGCAAACCCACAATCAACCTCCGAATACATCCCGGGTTTTCCTCGTCGTCCATGTTTTGAAAAATAACTTTTTTATTATCCGAATCTGTCATGCCGTTACATTTCAGACCGTTTTGTCGTGGAGTATCTTATCGACTAGCGCTCCTCGGCACTTACAATTACAGGTTGTTTGTAGTTGGTGTTATTTGATTATGGATTAGGTTGAGACGGGAGGGTACCGCGTTCCCGACTGCGATGCGGTCAGGACGCGTCGCCAATTTACAGATAATGGCGAATTATCCTCGTTTAAGAAGTGTGACGGCTATTGGTGGGGCTGGGGACCTTGCGCGTAATAGCCGGGACAGAATAGCGCAGGTGCCCAGGAAAGTAGGTGAGTTGATTACTTCTAGAATATACTTCTGTATTTATTTAAAAAAAAAATAGGTTTGTTTTTAGTTAGCTCGAAAACTTCGCGCAGTTAAGTAGGTATATCATCATAATCACTACGAATAGTTTAAGTGCCCAGGTGAGTTTTAGGTGAGTTAAATATTTCTAGAATATACTATTTATTTCTTATACGAAGATAAGGTATGCAATTTTTGCACAGAGACCCACGCTACAAAAAGCACATCTGTACTCGAGAAGTAGGTAATTTGAATGCTTCTGGAATCTAGAATACAATAATTATATTTAATAAAAAAATTGACCTAGGTAGTTGGTACCTACTTCTATTTTACATTTTAAAAAAATCAAGTTTAAATACCTTAGGGGTCGTCCATTAATCACGTGATGCCTAAAGGGGTCCGAAAAAAAATCACCAAGTATCACAAGGGGAGGAGGGGGTTTAAGGAGACATCACGATTCACGTGTATTAATTTTTGAATCTAGTCTATGCATACCGAAATTCTTATCGGTTGTAGATTCATAATGTTGTTAATTGCTTAAATTATAAAAAGTTGTTAAAAACATCACGTGATTAATGGGCCGTCCATTAATCAAGTCCTTATTAAGTGTTAACCATAGACCAATAAAACTGCGAAATAAAGTGTTTATTACTTCTAGAGTATGTACTTCTATTATATTTAGGTCAAAATTAGGTAGGTACGTAAATTATATAGGTAATGTACAAGTTGCATAGACCTATCTAACTGCATCGCATATTATGGCATAGGCACAGGATAAAAATAACATAATAAGTATACAGTTGTCTGTACTACATACTTAGGTAGGTATTTAAATCAAAGAAATTTTAACACCTCTTATGTAAGGAGGCTTTGATTTTCAATTTATTTAAGAGGAGATTCATCTCCTGACTCCTCTAATGTTACAGATGTTCATGGATTCGAATAGACTATAGAATATAGACGAATGAAGTTGGTAAATCATAGTAGTTATTCAAATTTTTTTTTACTACCTATTATATTTTAATACATTAAAAATACAAATCACAATAAAAATATCTTAAGGTGAACTCGCACCTATACTTACGCGCCGCAGGAGACGCACGCGCCGAAGCCATTGAATTTTATAAATCTTTGTATGAAATCGTATGCAACCCCGCGCACCTAGCCGCTAGCGCCGCAGGAATCGATTCCTTTCGATCTGTTATACACTTATACCCTTACATTTCAGGAAGATTTATAAAATTCGATGACTTCGGCGCGTGCGGCTCCTGCGGCGCATATAGGTTCACCTTTAAAGACAAACACAGCCTGCATAATGAATAGTAATAATAATAATAACTTATTCCTTAAAGTACCTACTTAATTATTGTCAGCTGTCTGTCCATGTGTGTGTCTCTGTCTGTCCCATTGTAGCTCCCAACGGATCTATCTACCGATTTTGATATATATTTTTTTTTGTTTCAAAGCTGCCGTGATCAGAAGTGTTCATAGCTATCACGGGCGTAGCCAGGTTTTAGTTTCGGGGGGGGGGGGGGGGGGGGGGGGGGGGGTTCAAGAAAATAAAACGACTACGGGGGGGGGGGGGGTAGTATCAAAGTTCTGATTTAGGCTGTTGATTATTTCAAAAATCATCTTTCAGATAGGGTTAATGGGGCGGCAAAATATGTTAATTGGCCTCGGGCGCAAAATTTCTAAATACGCATCTGTATATTGGTCAGATATCTGTATTATATATACCAGTCGGCCCATTTCGGGGGGGGTTTGAACCCCCTAAACCACCCCCCTGGCTACGCCCATGATAGCTATAATAATTCATCTTCATCAGCTCGCTTAGGTGCCTAGGTACTGCTTGAAAATCTCGGGGGTTACCTAAATTTTGTTTTTTTTTGTTTTCAACAATAAGAAAACTAAGTAGGTTTGCCTAAAAATAGCTCTCAAAAAAGAAAATTTTAGTTTTTTCTTCTAATTTGCTTTTAGCGTACTAAATTAAGTACGTTATAAAATATATTTATTTTAACAAAATTTAGGATTCTATAATATCATTATTGTACTACTAGCCTTTTCCCGCGGCTCCGCCCGCGTAAATATAGTAATCTCACGGGAATACCGTACTTTTTCAGGACAAAAATTAGCTTATGTTTTTATTGATCCTAAAATTCCTAAACCATACCAAATTTCATTGAAATCCGTTCCGTTAGTTTTTTGTGAAAGAGTAACAAACATTCATTCATCCATCTATCCATACATCCATGTATCCATCCTCACAAACTGCCATATTTAAAATAGTAGTTGATACTATTATTATAGTAGGTACGTACATAATTTAACCATATATTTTATCTAAGTTTATTTTCTGTGGTTATTTCGTGTTTTAATACTTCTATCCGTCACTAGATGGCACTATCAACTGTGTACTCAGTACTGTGCAGTGCACACGACACCAGCTAAAAGAACTACCTAATTATTATTGTTCAATACCATGGACCAATAAAATTAGTCCATGTTCAATACCTACAAAATGTATATTACGAAAAGTATTATTAAGCTCTTAAGTTAAGCACTAAAATAAATACCATTACATACACATTGCCTTTGAATATCACAATACTGCTGTTCCAATTTTTTTCTGAATATTCCTTTTCGTTGTACAAAATTGCTTCTAGCATCATTCCATTGTACTACTTAGAATTATAGTTTATCATGATAATAATATTCCTTTAGTTTTGCATTAAAATATCCGTTAAAAATGAGAATCATTTAATATTTATAAATGTAGGATGAAACAAGAAAACTGAATCCCTGAGGCGTAATTTTTAAATTCATAAAGCGCCATCTACTTTAGTAATAATTAAAGAATTAAGTTGGATGATTCGCGCCATCTATTAGTATATATTTGAACTTGTAACTAAAGTAGCACAGATAAAACATCATACACTTCATGTGAACTTGTCCAATATAGAAACATTGATAATAATATATTTTTACTCATAAGAAAATATTGTTACGTTACATATCAAACTAAATCACAATTTTTGCTTTTAAAATAATATTCCATTAATATAAAAATGATAATATAATTTGTAAGGTGCTGACATCTATTTAGTAAAGTGATTACTAATAATGAAATTTAGTCTGTAATGCTCTACTGCAAATTGTCAACCATAGTGCATTGCGCATAAATGGCCGCCATGTTGCTGCCGTCTGAAAGATGTTCACATCTGTGTGTGTTTACTAATGAATTTTAAGAACTTTCATAGTTAAATTATCGTGTTTGTGAAATTGTGAGTGTAAAATGTTATCTTTAGATTATATATTAGTGGTTTAAAATTCTATCAAATGTCTGTGAGGCCAATAAACAGTGAAATTTTCATTAGGTAGTCATTCGAGTCGGGACGGCATAATGGCTGACAATCTGATACAAAAGTCTCATAAAACTAGCGAAAAAAACAAGTATAACAACGTCGTTCATCGTACTACGAGTGAATCTCTTCGGCTTAACGAGTCGGAAAAGGGAGTGACTCACCCGACGAGTCTTCAATCCGCCCATAACCAAAGGAAAATATCTTCCTTTCAGATAACCAGTGTCACTGTTGGGTCTCGGGTGAGCACTGATGCAGGCGAGGACTCCGCTGATGATCTGGATGAATCTCACACCGATGACATCTCAAGGGTAACGGACATAGAGAATGAGACACCCAGTTACTCTGAAGACACCTTCTCGAAAGACGATGTGTTTTACAACGCCTCAAGTACATCGCTAGGTTGTGCGCCAGTGATACCGACTAGTTCTCAGTACGGTCTCGCGATCGTCGGCCAGGAAAACAATACCAACCAGGTAGGAGCCAATAGCAACAATACAGAAGTGAATGATATGCACGTCAGTGTCACGAACGCCGGGTCTGGCAGCATTATTAATCTTATTGGTAATGCAAAACCACAAGAAGGTATGAAGGAGATACAAGAACATGTCAGGAACGAGAGATTTAAAGTGGTTAAAATAGAGAGCACGGAACCTTTTCGTCGTGGCCGTTGGATGTGTATGGACTATTTGGATCATACGACCACTCAACAGAACCCCCCAATCACTTTGAACAACAACTTGGATGTGACGGAGAATAACCTACAAGCGCCGGACAGTGGTTGTGTAATAAACGACAATCAATATGAGGATATGTGCAACGATAAAGGGCCTAAAGATATAAGTGTTCCAGTGCAACAAATTGAACAAAATGTCCAGAAGCAATTTCCAATGGCATCCCCTGGACAGTCACTTACTCAGCCGATTAATATAGTACAGCAACAGATGCCCGTAAACCAAGCTGTGTCGGTACAATCGCCTCCGCTAGAAATCCCTCAACAGATGCAGGGACAGAACTTGCAGACGAACCAGCAGGTTGGTCAACAACATCCCCAAAGTATGACCCATATTACTATGCAGAACACTTCACAAAATCACCCGCAGCCGACACAACAACAGCAAGTTCAACAGATCCCGCAAAGCTTCCCGCAGCACCAGCTACAGCAAGTTATTGCACAGTCCCAGGGTATTGCGATGCAACAAATACCCATGCACCAGCAGATGCCACAACAAATGCAACAAATTCCTAATCAGCAAATGCAACAAATTGGTCAACATTTGCCGCAAGCTCAGATCACTAACATGCAAATACAACAACCTTTGCAACAAATGCAAGGTATGCCAAATCAGGGGCAATTGACTCAGGTGGCTGGCCAACAACCACAGATGCAGCAGCTCCAGATGCAACAAATGCAAAGCCAGCCAAACCCACAGATACAACAACAACAAAACTATCAGATGCAACAGGCGCAGATACCGAATATGGGTCAAAGCCATCACCTGCAACAGCAACAACCGATGGGGGCGCAACAGGCTCAGCTTCAACACTTGTCTAGTCAGGCCCAAATGCAGGCTCTACAAAATCAACAAATACCAAATCATATGCAACAAATGCAATTACCTACTCAGATACCTAACCAACAAATGACGCAGATGCAAACTCAGATGCATCAACTTCCATCGCAGGCTCAGCAGTCTGTAGTGCCAGGGATGCATCCACAAATGCAACAACAGGGTATGGCTGTGCCTCAGCCGCAGTACAACCAAGCTGTGAATCAACAGGCCAATCAGTCAATGATCGGAGCAAGTATTTCATCCTCCCAGCAACCGATGGTACAAACTCAACATAATGTACCACAGTACCATACACAACAGTCTCAGATGCCTCAGCATCAGCAGGGCCAGACTCTACCCCAGGAGGTGCTGTCTAGTATTGTTACATCCCAGCAAGGTGCAACTCTACCTTCAAACTTGCAGCCGATGGTATCTCAACCCCAAGGCACAACTCTGCCGACTAATCTTCAGAGTTTATCTGGTCAGCAGCAAGCTCCAGTACATACGATGGCCGCTCAACAGGGTAACGTTCCCCAAGGGAATATACAGATTATGGCACAACAGAATATGCAGATGGCTCTAGACGGGAATCAGCCTAGCATGCAGATACCCGGCTCAGACCCCATATACATGCAGCAAGCCAATGTTGGTCAACAGTTGCCAACACACATGGCCCAACCTCAGAACATGCTCCAAACTCAAGTAAGTGGCCAAGGGCAGATGGGTGGCGTACAATATGTTTCTAATCAGTCAGTGCCACAGGTGACAATGGCTCACCAGAATATACCAATGTCTATGCAACAGGCTATGCCAGTCGGAATGGGCAGCGGAGTCCATGCCAATGTAGTCCAATCCCAAACTAACATGGGAATAAATTACGGTGGTGTCGTTCCTGTGATGTCGCAGGGTAGTGTGGCTTCAGTGGAAGCCGCTGTGTCGGGAACTAACTCTCCAGTAGTGTCTATGCCGGTCAGTTCTACCGCTTACGTGACTAACACGGCTCAGCCAGGCCTCGATAGTCAGGGTTTCGGTAGCCCAGTGAGTGCTGTAGTGTCACATGCGATCAGTGGTGCAGTGAATGTGAATTGTGATAGTGCCCCGGAAGCCACACCGGAGGGAATGCAGGTTGGCGATACAGCGGATGGCAAGGAGGAGACACAGACCACCTCTCAGCCCGAGGATGAAAGGTCAGTTCAATTTTTATCACTTGTGTGCTATGATTTTAAACTGATAATGTCATTCAATTATATAATTAATGAACTGTTGCATTGATAAGCTCCACTGATAAGAGTATTTTTTAAGTGATATTATTTTGTCACTCTGACATGTGACAGTGGAGAATTATGACTTCTCACCTTACCTATTTATAATTTGAGGGTTACTATGTAATTCTTAGATATATAATATAGAAATTTAAACAATCCATAATAATCTTTTATATAATATAAAAGGTAAACCTGATTGGCTGATGTATCAACGCACAGGTCAAATCCTTAAGGCTATAAATTTGAAATTTTGCACACACATTTCTCATATATTTAACATAGGCATCCACTAAGGAAGGATTTTTCAAAATTTAATAAAATAGGGGATGAAAGTTTGAAACCTTATTACACGCGGGCGAAGCCAGAGACAATTAATGCCAGTATTTGTATATAATTTGAGGATTATTAAGTAATTGTTAGATACAGAAATTTAAACATTCCGTTATAACATTTATATAGGTATACAGAATGAATTATTCAAGTAGGTATGCGGCTGTATAAAAATACCTAGGTACTTTGAACTCTTTCAGATAGAATTTAAATAATATTACTTACCTAATTACTATGTACCTACCTAATTACTATAATACTTAACAATTTTATTATCATATGAAGATAATACCTGCTTTTACTAATCATTAATTTAGTAAAATCAGCCACTTGATTAAAATTGTGTTTTCGGTTTTCTCTATGATATCGCATCAGAATTTATTTTAATAATTGAAAATCATTTTTAGTTACCACTTACCAGTAAGTAAGTAGATACATACTTATATGAATAATATAATTTTGTTTTAAGTATTTCAATAATATAATAAAATTGACATAAAGAAGTAAGTACTTACTTAAATTTTCCATTAAATTTAAATGGGTAACTTGATGTGCTGTTTGTCTACTATTAGTGCCAATTGATGTCTATTTTTGGTGGATTTGATCTTCGACGCTGTCATCTTTTAGTGTCTACAACAAACCTTAGAAAATTGTAATTATTTGTTGAAAATAGAACAGTCTTAAAATATTTTATATGAAAAAGTTAATTTCTAAATGTTGCTCAAACAGTAAAAGTAATTGCAACTGTACTTATTTGATAAATACATTTTATATTTGGCAATGAAGTTTGATTCGTCCTTAATGTGTCTAGTATTAGTGCTTTTACCTTAATTATGTGATAATTAGGTAGGTACTTACTTACTGATAAAATGTAAAAATTTGAAAATTTAAGATAACATCATAAATCATAATATAGGTAGGTACTTAATGTTTCTACCGAGGACAATGTGCGATAATATTTCAGCTTACTTCTGCATTTAATGATTATTATAAAACACTTTTATAATTAAATATTATGTACCTAATATAATATTATGTATGTACTAAATAAGTAAATACTGTATTGTAAATACTGCGAAAATAAAATAATCTTTGCGAAAATAAAATGAACAAAATTATAAAACATTTTTGTTAAATAGTGATGTGAAACGTGTCTTACATTTTATCGATACTAGAATGAGGAAGATGTAAATCAAAATTTATTCCCCTTTTTCAGCCCTAACAAAAAATTTAAGCAATAATAAGACTAACTGTGAAAAAATTGTGTTGATATCACGAAAATTGAGTTTTTTATAAGCAAATCAATATGGGAACGCGCGAAAACTGATTGCGCCCGTCGAGTAATGGCTGTGACGTCACATCGCCGTGCGTAGCTAGCTAACTATGCAATGTGCATACAGTATGTTTTTGACACGCGCTCTGTAAACTTACCTTCGTTCATTTCGATTAATTTTTATATATTATTGTAATAAATATGACTTAATAGGGAAATTTGTTAAATTTAAACAAAAAATTAATACCAACTTTCAAAGTAAAAACGCACAAAAGAGTATGAAATAAATTTTATTTTCTAAAAATAATTCTCCTTTTAAATTCGGCTAAAATTTTAACTATTTCCCTACTCAATCTTCTTAATTTTGAAGTCTGTGCCAGCCCAAACAATATCCTGATAAAACAATATTTTATAGAACTCACATTTAAGTTGGCAACCAACTTCAAAATTATGAAAATCGAGTAGAGAAATCAAAAAAACGCTCGCTCCGTCCGTCCGTCTGTTATACTTCCGTAATTATGAATATTGATGGATGAAATTTGGTACAGTTATAGATTGTGTGTAGATCTTAGGTTTGGCATAATAAAATAATAATAATTTTATATTTTAGGGGTAGCTCTGAAGGGGGGATGAAATATTTTTTCATTCTACCCCATTTGTGGGGTATCGTTGAATAGGTCTTTTAGAATTTAGGTAAGGTTTCTTTTAACATTACTTTTTTACAAAGTCGACTATTTTCGAGTAATCAGCCTCCAGTGGTTTGTAAGTTGGTCCCCCCTCCCTTAGAATTTCTAAATTATAAGAGATAGAAACTTGTAAGCTTCTATGCTAATAGATCATGCTAAAAACTCTTTAGGAAAATTATTTTAAGCGAAATCGGATAGTAACTTTTGAAGTAACTTGAAAAACCTATTACGCGATTTCCAAACGTGTGTCTTTAAAGACTGAGTTCTGTTCAATGCTTTTGGATCTAGGGTATACCCTTGGCACAAAATTTTACTTTTTGGTATGATATGCTTAATTTACTTCACATTGGCCAAATTCTTAAAGATGTACCTATACATTTTGAGGAGTTCCCTCGATTCCTCATGGATTCCATCATCAGGTTTCCACTTTAGTGACTAAAGTCTAAAAGGGCCAATTTCAAATTAGGGGCCATCCATAAATAACGTCACACGTTAGGGGGGAGGGAGGGGGTCGACGAAGTGTGACATTGTGTGACAAGGGGGTAGGAGGGGTCCTAATTTTCGTGACGTCACATTTCAAAATCTATTTTAATCTAAGTGTTAATATAGTAATCATAAGTAATAGCTATATGATATTATGATAGCTATTGCCCCAGTGTCGAGACCCCCCAGCCCCAGTGATGTTTAAGAGATCATAATGTTGTTTTTTTATTACATAAGTTATTTTTTTTTCGCCGAGAAAATGCGTTTCAGCATCCCACTAGGGGATAGCGGTCCTACCCGTGAGTATGTGAGACTCTGCTGCACCCGAAAAGATGGTTGAATGGGCGCAGCCCCTACTCAATAAAAACTCGGCGGTACTCCACTCCATACCACCCTTGGCGGGCCACGGGATCGATCGAAAGACGATCCATGCGTCAGATGGGCATATAAAAGTTGGACCTGTGCCTAATATCTTGACAGTCGTGTCGGTCATCCGTCCCACCAATTCAAATTAAACAAATTTCGGAACTGCTGTTTTAATTGAATAATTATTTCTAGATGTAAAATTGTAAAATGTGACATCACGCTAGGGAGGGATGGGGTCTCACAAATGTGACAAGGACGTGAGTGTGGGTCAAAAATCATGAAATTCGTCTGACGTAATTTATGGATGGCCCCTAAAACTCGAGAACGGCTAGACCGATTTGGCTGATTTAGATCTTAAAATAATTGTATCAGTTCAGGGAAAGTTCAAAAGGTGAGAAATTAATATATATATATATATATATATATATATATATATATATATCCTTACTAATATTATAAATGCGAAAGTGTGTCTGTCTGTCTGTCTGTCTGTCTGTCTGTCTGTTACCTCTTCACGCCCAAACCGCTGAACCGATTTTGATGAAATTTGGTATAGGGATACTTTGAGACCCGAGAAAGGACATAGGATACTTTTTATCCCGGAAAAATGTACGTTCCGCCGCGATAAACGAATTTTGGCGCAACGGAGTTGCGGGCGTCATCTAGTATATATATATATATATATATATATATATATATATATATATATAGCCCTAACGTATATCCGCCTCCTTTTTTTGGATGTCGGTTAAAAAATACTAAAATATAATAGTCAATCTATGACATTTTGTTCATAAAGTTTTTTGTCGAGATCTCAAACAAGTGACTACACCATAAACATAGTTATAAGCGAGGGGAAAAAGTAGGTAGGGAGTTTTTTGTATTGTCTTATTTCATCTTTTAAGTTTCATTAAATAGATTAAATATATTTTTTAAGTAGGTACCTAACATATCTGCGTGACTCGTGTTTTATTTCTCTATGTAAAACCCATTGTTTAAAATACATTGTCACTAAAATACTGAATTCATTCTGAGCATATTCTATAAACTAAACATTTAGTAATGCAAAAAAAATGTTGGTAGATGTTTCGTATTTATTTAGGTACCTACTCAGTACTCACATTAAAATATTCTTCGCAATAAATGTCTACTGATTTTTGTAGCTATAACACTTTTTTCAACACTTTACACAACTAATTTTCTCAGATTTTGTCGTTGGGCACATGAAAAAAGTATTTTTCTGGAGTGCTAACCGTTGTATTATACATAAAGGTGTTATACAATTATATCTATATGTTATTTTATCACCATAATTCCAAAAATTTCAATAAAACTTCAAAATTACTGCACGAGTTCCTTACCGCGGCGGTCAGAGCCGGCGAAATGACGTCACGCGTTGAGCGGTCAAGCTCGCGCTGATTTTAAAAACATCCAACTTTAAAAATTAATAAAAAATTCAGTTTTTGAGATATCGAAAAAATTCTTTCACTAATATTTTTTAGATTTTATTTTTGATTTTTATACATTATAAAATAATTACACTCATCTAGCTCATTATTATTGTCGATTGATATTTTATATGAAACTAAATTACAAACTACAACATTGTAATAGTGTCCAAGACATTGGTTCGCACATGCAGATGCATGCTTCTATTTGCGGGAAGAACTCATCCGTAGACAATGGGTGTTGTTTTGGTCGCGTTTGGTCGCGGCGTGCACCGGCGAACGGAATCCGACGTCCCTTTGATGCTGTTTATTTTGCGCTTCGTCCTGTACGTAAATAGGTAGTTGACACGCACTGCACAGTGCATGGTGTGGCCGGTATGCGTGAATCACTCTCGGCGCTCGATTAAGCCGACCAAAAAAGAATGGCATTCTTTTAGTCTGCCTGCGTTAATTCAGACAATGACACAATTAAGCTCAACGGCATGTGTATAGACTATAGATTAGATTACCTTTGTTTGATTAAATATGGCGACATTTCTTTAGATTATTCGTTGTGAAGTTTTGATTTATATCTCGTAGGTTGAACGCCACTCTCCTTTATCACATTTAGGTGTAGGGCAAAGCTAAGCCTAGATGATTGGTTATTCTGTTGAAGTGTTGGTACAACTACATTGTCGTGTTTTTTCTTTGCACTATGATAATTGTAATTTTAATTTATATTATGCGAGTGATTTTTTGTGTCAGTATTGTAAGCACTGACAGAATCACGAAGCGAAGAGGCCGGCGCCAACGCAACGTCATCGGCGCGCGTCGCCGGTAAGCGAGTCGATATCAGAAGGTCGTGAAATTCGACACTCCCCACTCGCTCGATTGATATTGTGCATCACTAAATCATTTAATCTCGTACAGAGAAAACACGCCATTTTTTATCTGATAGTGATGTGCTTGTGCACTTAAAACTATTGACCAAATTAACAATAAACAGCAAGATATCCTATACTTAAAATGATTATATAAATGATATACCTATATACCTACATAATTTGTATAAAATATTCGATATCGTTTTTAAAATTACTTTTTAATACACACCCTGATCGATACTTATTATAATTTATAGGTTGGATTAGTTCAAATAGATTTTTCTAGGTGTACTTAATAATTAACTAATCGGACTAAGTGCTAATTTCATTATCGTTGATTAAATATCATGTTATCTCTCTCGTTCTTCGTATTAATGAAAGAGGAGGTATTGGTGAAATGGGTGGTCACTAAATCTCGATCAAATCAGTTTAACATTCGAACAGTAGACCATAGTTGGTATATAGTTATATACTTGTTATTTGTACCGTTTATTATTGATATTGTCCTTGAAGTCCCTTGAATCAAGGGCTTTAAGTAGGACAGTGATATTATAATAAATAAATAAATATTTAAGATTTTTTATTACATGATACACATATTATTTAATACACATCCATGACCATGACCCAGGAACACTGAAAACTTTTTTGTTCCCTGGCGGGATTCGAACCCGCGACCCGGAGGTTGAACTTGAACGCCAACGCGCTAACCACTGAGCCACAGAGACCATTAAAATCGTCAGTATTATGTCAATGCGTACGTACTTGCTTACTTTATTTGTTTACCATTACTTCCCAAAAATGTTTCCTTATTAGCAACACTATGAAATGCAATAATACAGGTGATCCAACGTATCAGACAAGGACAAAACATTGTATAGCTTATCGATTGTGTAAATGTTTTTATTGGTAAGGGGTGTTTTGGATCAATCAGTAGGTCATGGTCTGTACAGTGTACTTTGTAATCAAACACAGGTGCTAACTGCTAAGTCCGCTAACCCATGTAAGACACTTTACGATGTGAAATTTCTTTTAAGCGATTATCTTCTTAATAGCTCATTGTTTCTGTATCAAGTTACGTTTTCCGTTCACGGAACCCATGCGGCATGCCATCAGTTTGTTATCACTTTATCAGTATCAACAATTTAGTGTTTATTGTGATTTTAAATAATGATACAAGTCTCTGCAGATTATTTTATTATTTATTTATTTGAATTCGACTGAAAAAATACATTATTCAACAAAATAAGTTTAAAAAAAGTAATCAATAAAGGAGATTTTGATTTTGGGCCAACTCATAAGTAGGTACACTACATTCTTGAATGTCATACATCTTTCTTTGTCAAAAGTCATGTCATTGTCAAAATTAAATTCTGTTGGATAATTCTGATATGATCCACCATGTATTATTTTACGTTGTGTTGCTCTCCTTGACGAAGTTATTTTAAATGTACATTGAAACGATGTGAAATTAAGTAAATAAAATAAAGAATAGGAAACAGTTACTATATTATGTAGCTATATTTACATATAGTGTACATAGTGCTGGCCCACGCCTCATACATTTCTAGAATTTTTATTTTATTAACTAGCCTTTCTTCGTTTCGTGTGGAACTTTTAATGGAAACGGAACCCTAACATAATAGGAGCCTAAGTTAGGTACACCTTATAACATAGCTCTATCTGCCAGTGAAGTCCAATTAAAATCGGTCCGGCTGTTTTAGAGATAAGCCGAAACAAACTGACAGACAGACAGACGGACAGACAGATAAAAACGTAACGTAAAAATATCATATGCATTTAGTGCAAAGCTGTTAATTTGAAATTACAAACAGACACTATTATTTGATTTATGTTTAAATGTAGATGAAATGGCAACACTCATGGAAAAAAGGTTGTTCAAACAATTTCAAATATTTAAAAGTGTGTAGTTTCTAAGATGCAGTGTTGGCGTGCCTGTACAGGTGAAAGTGGATGCACAAAATTCCGCAAGTTCTACTTCACATTTGTAACTACGCGATCTTCGCTCATTTACACGTATAGCGGCCCGCGACTTCGCGTGATACTAATGTCTGTTGCACGATAATCATCAGCCAGTAGAGTTCTGTTGGGAGTTGGGTTCCCATCTGACCGGATAAATCCGGAGTCCTGATTAGACCGGATTTTAAGGATACCGACCGGACTTCGACGGGATTTCATTCGAGACCGGATTTTTAATTATGTCAATAAAATATAGTCAAGGATAACTTTTGCGAATCATCTACTGACAAGTGACAACGCTTGAAAAGTATAATTTAAAAGAAGAGTGCGTGTCTTTCACTGGCGATATAAACGCTACTTAATGTAAATTTTGGATGTGCAGCTAGAAATGTGGGTAACAATTTTACACATTTGAATAAAAACTTTGATCAAGAAACTGTTGTGATCGGTTGTCCAGCTCATATTTTACCGGACCGGACCGACTTTTTAACTGAAATCAGGTTTTTTTAACACTTGCAATCGGCTTTTCGATTTTAACTCCTGGTAATCCTAGTTGGGACGGAGTTGGGGACATTATAATATTATTTATTAGGTTAAAAAGTCCTAGAAAGTAACTGTAAGAGCCACGCTTCGGCACGAACGGGCCGGATCGTCCGGATAAATACCACGACCTCACAGAAAACCGGCGTGAAGTAACGCTTGCGTTGTGTTTGGCCGAGTGAGTGAGGTTACCGGAGGCCCGAGGGGAGGATTGGAGTTTTTAAGGACCAGAAACGCAAGTATAAGGTATAAGTTATACTCCACTGGTGTTGCGAGTGTCCATGGGCGGCGGCAATCGCTTACCATCAGGCGATCCGTCTGCTCGTTTCCTGGTTCATGTCATAAAATATAAGGTTTTAAATACCTACTACCAAACTAATTTAGACTCGAGTCGTATCTAAAAAAATCCCAGACCGTGTGACGCCAGCAAAGATCGTTAATCGTCTGTGATAGTTGTTTTTGGCTGTATTTTTTAACGACTACTAATTTCGGTTCTTCTAGATTTCGTAATAGGTAGGGAGCCCATGGTACTAAATGTGTAGTTACTCGATAGTCGAGGAGACCAAGTAGGTTTTCTAGATTAAGTGATAGGAAGAAGTATTTTTCTTATTGCAGACGTGCGATGAGCAGGCACAGCCTTTTTGTGATCCTATTTTCGTTGGTTTCGTTTTTTCCTTTACCACATATTTAATTTTATAATTAAGCTACTCGTTTATAATAAACATTTTCTTGTTTTAATACTTAAAACAAGAAAATGTTTATTATATTACTTATTTAATACTTAAAACAAGAAAATGTTTATTATAAATTAGGGTTCCGTACCTCGAAAGGTAAAACAAAACCCTTATAGGATCACTTTGTTTTCCGTCCGGATGTCAGTCAAGAGTCTCAAGACCCATTTCTCCCCAAACTTAAATAAACTGATAAACCTTAAAATAAAATAAATAAACTGATACCTAACCCTTAAAAAAATCCTCTCCCTCGAGGACTTTTTTCCTAAATTTTTGGGAGAAACTCCGTGGTCTACTCCTCCGGACCAAATCTGTACGTGTGTTAAAGCTTTTAATTTACCCTGACTTAAAACATTTTGATACAAATATCGACGTAGAGCATCGTTTCTCAACCATTTTTATGTCGCGACCCAAGAAAAAGTCAAAAAGTTAAGTAAAAAGTCTTGCGACCCCGTCAATATAAAATTATAATAATATGTAGGGGTACATAGCACGGTATTTTTATCAGCTATAGGTACGTTGTATTAGCCTTCACTGGTTCGAACGATTTTTTCGATATTCGATACAAAAATATTCGTTCGAAAAACTAATCTTTTGTACCTATATATACCTAGTTTGTATTTATTATTTTCAGACTGCGACCCTCTTTAAAAACAAACGCGATCCCCCCAAGGGTCGCGACCCACCGGTTGAGAAACGATGGCGTAGAGTATCGAAAGTGCCGAAGTGTAGGCAGTAGCTTGGTGTCAAATTGTCTTAAGGTGACGCCGCGTTAAAGTAAAAAACCGTGTTTTAGATTGCTTGTTTTCATTTTTTTGCTTGTTTTTGTTTTCTTCAGTTTATATGAACAAACAATGGAACAGCAAGAAATGGAAAGGGCGTAGCGACAAAAATGGTTTTTGTTGGCAAAATAGGAATCTCTTTTTTTACAGAGGTGTTTTTGATTAATTATTCTATGTTATAAAAGTTGACCAATCGTGTTATGCTGTGGGTAATTCAAAGACAAAGACATGATGAATACTGACAATGAACTTTTAATTTCTTAGCTTTAGTCATTGCTGAGAAAAGTCGATATCGCTACAGCCAAATTATCAAGGCGTCGCCTTAAAAATGTCTACCGTGAGTTTTAAGTTAGGTAGGTAGATTCTTATGACTGTTATCTTGATCAAAGCAATGATTTACCGCTGGATGCGCTCTTAATTAATGCCAAAACGATCGAATCCTGGCTGACGGCCAACGCTGCATCAGAGGAATATAATAGGTATCTGTACTATCTAAGTTTCTTGGAGACGTCTTAAAACTTTTGTAATAATAGGCGAGAAGAATGTTATTTGAGCTTAACCCTGACGAAGGTATGTCATTTCAAGGTCGATAATAATTAATCTGAGGGTACAACATCGACGAAGTTCCTGCTCGACCAGTTTCTAAACATTCTCCTCATGCACTAGGACCGTAGGACGCCTCAAAATATTTAAACACTAAGGAAGTAACAGCGACGACTGCAGAGTGCAGACATGGTTGAACTACGTACCTATTTAGTTATTTGCACATGAGTATGTGTCAGTGTCCACTTTTCAACGGCGCTTTTAAGCGATTTTCGTCTTATGCCTGGTTGAGTGGCAACTTATTCAATACCTAGTACCATCAGTGTAGGTAAATTAAGGTTAAAAGAATTAAGGCGTAGGCAAATTAAGGTTATAATAAAAAAAATAAGGTTTGTGAAGTGCAATACGTATACCTAGTTAAACGACTGCAGTCGTTGCGGTCACTCCCTTAGTGTCTAACTATTTTGAGGCGGCAAAGTGCTAAGTAGATTAGGAGGTCATGACATTTTTGGTAACGATATCCAAAATGACTTATTTTAGATTGACATTGATAAAGAGCAACTCTCTGATGCCAAATATGTCGGTCTGCCTGCGTAAAGTAGTTGCGTTCTCTGTATAGGGCGCCTGAAAACCCAGTTATCATGACCAAAAAAAATGATAAGGTAAATGGCTGAGTAAGTTATATTAGGTAAGTACTAGTTGTTCTCATATCAGTAGCGTAAAAACTGACCAAATATTCGGTTACGTTATGAAGCAACGAGCGCGAGCGTTCAAACGTGATTTATCGTGACCAAAAAAAAAACGATCATTTAAATGGCTGAAAACAACATAGTGTAAAGTATCAGTATGTGCTAGCTTAATGACACCAAAACTGACCAAATATTTTGTTGCAATTCATGGGTATAAGGTTGTTTAGGTTACAGTTATTTTTTATCACTATCACTGCATAGTATGCAGTGCATACCTACCTAATTTTATTAAAGTTACTGATGAAAACATTTTGAAACATGATGTCGTTATCATATTACTAAAAATATTCCCCTCCCGCTAATCGGCACAAAGGTTTTCGTCACGGTGCTTTCCTCCACCGTAAGAGCGGCGGTTACTATGACAAGAATGAATATAACTTCTGAAAAACTTATTGGTACAAGGTCCGGGATGGAATTCGAACCCACGACCCTACGATCACGATTATTGGGATCATGATAAGTACATATGTAAATCGAAGAATCTCACCTGTGTGGGTATCTTAACACGCTTTTTTATTAGCTTCACCTGTAACTGAGTCACAATGTAAGAAAATCTTCGAATTCAATTTCAGCCTACTTCTAATTATCGTATCGATTTGAAACTTTGTAAGTTTATAACACATGTCACGACTGGATGAGGAGGGCACAAGATCGCCGTAAAGGATGGAAATGGAAGAGGCCTATGTCCAGGAATGGACTCTTAGTGGCTGACGATGATGATGATGATGAAGTTTATAAGAGTCCGTTGATAATTGGAATTGCTACCATCGAGCTGATCGATGATGGTGTCGTGGTGGGCAATATAACTCTTCCATGGCTGTTGCGAAACCCCTTGAGCTTGGGCTCATTTGTTTTCTACTGATAACCTAATTCGCTACACTTGGTTGGTGGTGAGAGTCTGATGACGGAGCAGGGTGAGATTTCAGATTTTTTAGCGATTAGATATTTTAATCATCGATGAAAAGTTTCCTCACCGGTCATAAAAGCGTGTGTTTTTCGTTTTTAAACCAAGCACTTTACTAGTAAAATACTTAAAGAATATACTCAGACATAGGTCGCCGATAACTATGAATTGCAACCAAATATTTGTTCAGTTTTGGTGCCAATAAGCTAGTACGTACTGACAGTTTACGATTTGTAATTTTCAGCCATTTACCTGATCATTTTTTTTTGGTCACAATAAGTCACGTTTGAACGCTCGTTGCTTCATAACGCAACCGAATATTTGGTCAGTTTTGGTGCCAATAAGCTAGTACGTACTGACAGTTTACGATTTGTAATTTTCAGCCATTTTATACCTGATCATTTTTTTTGGTCACAATAAGTCACGTTTGAACGCTCGTTGCTTCATAACGCAACCGAATATTTGGTCAGTTTTTACGCTACTGATATGAGAACAACTAGTACTTACCTAATATAACTTACTCAGCCATTTACCTTACCATTTTTTTTTGGTCATGATAACTGGGTTTTCAGGCGCCCTATACAGAGAACGCAACTACTTTACGCATACAGACATACAGACTTTAGCAGGCAGACCGACATATTTGGCATCAGAGAGTTGCTCTTTATCTTGTCAATGCAATGTAAGTCATTTTGGATATCGTTACCAAAAATGTCGTGACCTCCCGTAATAAAGGAATATGTTTAGAAACTGGTCGAACAGTAACTTTGTCGATATTGTTCATGATGATGCTGGTTTAAAGTTGGGTAAAGCCAGGACCAGTCTCGACACTAAAAGGTCTGTTACACACTACTGATTCCATATAAAGTAATCTGCGGAACGGCAGTGTAATCAATGCTTAGCGCCAGAGGCCAGACGACCTCCAAGTTACGGCGCAATAGACCACGGTAAACGGTTCTTCTCTAAATGAACTCAAATGACGCGTATCTTTGCCAATGAATATGCTGATCTAAAATGGCCACATTAAGGGTCTGTTTCCGCAATTTACTAATAGGCTTCACATAGCCTATTTTCGTGCTTCGTCTCTGTCTCTCAGTATAAAGTAGCAGCGACGTAAAACTTCCGAATAGGTAAGCTATCCGACACTTTTTACGCGAACGTGAAACAGGGTCTTAGTGAATCGTATAGGATTTCAATAGATGATGTTTCGTAATACGATTTACTTAATGAGTCCATTTTAGACCTGCAGCCTCCTGGAATTAATATCTAAGGCTAGAACGAGAATGAGGAAGGGATAGCGCCAGAATATTAAAATGGTTAGAGGTTAGGTCCTGAGAGTAGACCAGAATTTCTTTCAGGTATTATCCTAAAGAATATACTTAATACATTATATTATATTATATACCTATTCGATTTAAGAAAGTTCCTGACGCTTATGGCCTAACTAGCTGTTGCCCGCGGCTCCGCCCGCGTAAATATTGTTACATCTCTCGGGAACACTTTCGGCATACAAAGTTTCCTGTTTTATTCCAGAGCCTACTACTACTACCGTACCAAATTTCATCGACTTCCGTTCAGTAGTTACGCGTGAAAGAGTAACAAACATCCATCCATCAATCCATTTTAACCAATTTTCACGTTTATAATATTAATAGTATTTAGTAAGATACTGAAACTACCTAATCAAAAATTAAGAGGCTCACGTTCACAGGCTGTCGCTGTCCTGCTAGCCGAAATGACATGGACAGCATGTGACTTGAGCGTCACTTAATTTAACTATCGTTCCAAAATTCGGCCGTTAGCTTATAATATGTACAGTACGAGTTACGACCACGATGCCGATATCTTTCGGCAATCATCGTTTTTCATATGTATGTCATTTCCATAGAACAACGAACATTGCCGAGGGACATTATCAACAAGGCTTTACTGTTCTAGGTATGGACTCTAATAGGTACTAAGAGAAACTTAAGACTACGACGAAGCCAAAACGAAGGGTAACGATTTTGGCCGTCTATGTAAATTTAGCATCGATTTAGATTTGTTCCTACTGCTGATGAACTGATCCGATGATGAGAATAAATGAGATGTCAATAAATTCGTAATAAACAGCCCGGGTAATACAGGCTATATACTTACTTAACGTAGTCGAGTTATAGTTTTTATAAAAAATATATTTATCTAGTTATTATAATAAATTATGTTGGTAAAATTAATTTTTGTATAATCTGGCTATAATTCTGGCATGATAGACTAAAAGTCTCATATTTCAATGGCAATGTAAATTCAATGGCTAAAAATCAAAATGCAGGAATTCGCCTGTGAAAAAAATTGCCAATTGATTTAAGGCGAAAATATACGTAGATGACGTCACAGATTCGGGCGTGGCCTAACACTTCCCGCCGCGCCACCCGCATACACCCCGCAGCGCTCGCGATCTCCGCGCGCGGCCGCGCCACGACTCAAATTATAAACTGAGGAACGGCCCTTTTATACAACTCTAGGATTGATTTAAATGCAACTTGAAAATATTAATTTATTTCTGGTCTGGGAGCAAAGAAAAAACGTAGAATGTATTAGCCGCTTCTCCTTCTTCTGTAGAAGCCGGTCGAGGTTATTCCCGAAATCTGGAAATTATTTGGTAGGCAATGCGGCTTCCAACCCATCATATTTGATTTCATTTTCCACCTCTACGCCCACCAAAATGCAATACTTAGTGCTATTGACAGAATCACTAAAATATCCGCTAGGTGTTTTTTCGCTTTCCTAAAAAAGAAGTTTCATATCGACGCTTGAAAGGTAAAAATGCCTAAGCGACAAAAATACCGAAAATGAGTTTAAATATCAATGAGTTTGTATTTTTTTTTTTGCGTCGATTGGTCTAATCGTCGTCTTCCTACGACGATTTTTTTGTCGCTTAGATATAGTGAAATTTATACAAAATCATGAATGTTATGTTCACTAAGCGACAACAAAAAGCGATTTATAAAAAAAAAATCACTTGGATATTTTGAAGAATTTTAAAAATCAACTTAGTCTATTTTTATGTTTTTACTTTTTTTGTTTGCACAAAAATATTTTTACTTGTTTAAAAAATTCTTTTCGTGGACACTTTGTACATTTTCTTCATACAAATTATTTGTGAATTGTCCTTACAGTGCATTTAATTTGATACCATTATTTTACGAAAGTGCAACTTGTAGAATTTTACCCACAGTGAAATAAAACAATATTGGCGTAAAGATAGTTTTACATATTTGACACAATAACTATTCGTGCTATGTAGATATTTTTATTTCAAACTTTTGTTTTTAAGTATGTCGGTTAGATATTTTTTTTGGTTCCCTATTTTTTCGCATAAAATCATATGTCATAATTTTACTTGGCATAATTTCATTTGACCTAATAGTAGTTTCGCATAGTATTCATTTGGCATAATTTTCTTAGCTTAATTTTTTTTCGCATAATAATTGTTAGGCATACTTAATAAAAGGCATACATTTTTACGCATTATATTAATTAAGAATAATTATATTTTATGCTTAATATTAAAAAGCATAAATATAAATATGCGTTTAATTACCTTATCCGTGTTTTATTTTGTCCTTCCATTTTATGCATATTTGTACCTTGTGACAGAATTACTTGAATTTATTATGACAAAAAATATGCCTAACGAGTTTATGCCAAAAAGCAATTATACCAAAGTATTATTATGACAAGAAAAATTATGCCTTACGAGTTATGTCTCATTAAATTAGGACAAAAAATATTAGTCTAAATTATATTTATGCCTAATGATGTAGTATGCCAAGAAACCATTAAGTATGCCAAAGTTATAGTATGCGTAACAAAATTATGCCAAGAGAGGTATGCCAAATGAAATTATGGGGATACCTTTTTTTTCTTTGAAATGTTCAAGAATGACGAAAAAAAATGTAATTTTTTCCTGTACCCAAAATATTATCTTACGTCGCTAAGATACAATACGAAATCAAAAATGTCGCATGAGTATCAATAAATTCCAATACATATGAATTTATAGACAGGAATAAATAGCTAAATGATCTGAGTGTTTATAAAACTGACAAAATGTAACTTAAAGTATTAAATTAATAGTGTGTGGGAATATAAATGAACGCAAACATTGCTAAATATATTTCTATATTTATGCGCCTAATGTTTCGCTAGTTAGTCCTGTCGGTAGTAGTAAATATCAATATACTAGGTTATGGGAGTAAACTGCGCACATACTTGGACATAATAAAATAGCTCCTAAAGCTGGTCTATATTCAATTAAACTGGCAACAGTCACTGACATCGGCGTGGTTTCATTATTATTCCTTTTTTAAGGTTCCGTAGTTCATGTCTCGGAATCCTTATAGTTTTGTCATGTCCTTCCGTTCGACCGACCGTCCGCCCGTCCGTCTGTCCATCCAAACGGTGGTGCTTGAAATATAAAACTTTGAATGGGTAAGTTTATTTATCACGTCTACACAATGCTAAAATAAATGAAGATAATTTTTGGGTACACCTACACGAAAGGGGGAGATATAATTAGGTACATAGATATTTTAAGAACATTAAGAGGTTTCTGAGATTATATTTTGATGTACGTACATTCCGTTTGCGCGATATTCCACTTTTAAGCGCATTTCTTGTTAAAATACGGCGTCTCCCCTCTAAAAGCCAAACGGCTGGCTCTAAAAATGTGGAAAATTCATGCTGGTAATACATGCAATAAACTTTGAACGAAAACTATAACGGTCCAAAAAACTTCATAAGTTCAGGAGTTATAGAGACTTAAATTGAATCAGTTTAGATGAAGATATCTGATACAGAGCCTACAGATTGTCCTTGTCCATAAAACATCCTAATCTTATAGAGAATTTATTTATTTATTTTATTGTATTCGGAAAACTTACAGCTTACAGATAATTACAATTATGATACATTTATAGACACCATAAAGCCAATTAAAAGTTTTCACTGATAGGTAAGAGACTAAGTATACAGTTGTGACTCAAGTTTTAACCATAAGGTGTTGTAACAGAAAGTAGAAATAAAAGTAATAATAATAATAACATAATACAAATTTAACCATAATTTAAGACTAAGTAAATACCAAGTACCACATCATGCTACGAGTTGCGATTAAAATTAAAAAGAAATAAGGGGCGGCACCAGAAAAGGTCGAGTATAATATTTATATTGCTCTCGTTTGTACCGAACTACTCACACACGCACAGCCTGCTTTAACATCACAAATTATTTCCCATTCACTACATAAAATACGCATCGGATAAAAGTCTACAAATCTTAGATGCTTTTATAGAAAAAACATCTTCGACACGATAATCTGTATAGAATCGATTGAAATGGGCACTAGATCTACAGACAAATGAATTACGGCGATAGGATGTCTTATATGGCGGGACATGGAACGGAACGTAATTACGAAAGTATCTACTGGGCACGTTGAAATTAAATTTACTCAATAAATCAGGAGCATCAATAATATTATTAATTATTTTACTCAAATAAATTAAATCCGAAATGTCTCTACGGTAGTATAATGGGAGAAAGTGAAATTTTTTACATCTCAATTCGTAGTTAGGAAGGTTCAGGCGGCACCTATACTGAAGGAACCTTAAAAAGCGTTTTTGTATAGATTCTATTCTATTTTTATAAATGTCATAGGAGGGGTTCCAGACCTCTGACCCGTACTCTAGGATACTACGCACATACGAACAATAAAGTATTTTAATAGCTTTAATAGATTTGAGATTAGTAGAAGACCTTATGATAAATCCTAATGCCTTTGATGCCTTATTTACTATATAATTTATGTGCTCATCAAACAATAATTTATAATCCACTATTATTCCAAGATCCTTCATTGTATCCCTAAAGACTATCTCATTATTTTCAATCTTATAATTAAACCTAATCAAGTTGGACTTACGGCTAAAGGTATCTCATTATTTTCAATCTTATAATTAAACCTAATCAAGTTGGACTTACGGAGAAGATTAGGATAATTTAGATGATATTTCTGCTACTGTCAATGCTTTCAGCGCAGTCTATCAAAACAATCACACTGCGCTGAAGGCACTGACAGCAGCAGAAAGAAGAAGGGGCATTTCTGTATGGATCCCGTCCCCACTACTGTAGCACTACAAGACATATATCAAATGAAAGGACTTAAAAAGCGTGTAATTTTTTTGTATGACGAAAAATCTCTAAACCATGGGAGAAAAAAGTTTTAACCCAAAGGTGAAAAAAAGTTAAAAAATCATTCTGTATTATTACACCATTTCATAGTGTTGCTAATAAGGAACAATTTTTGGGCAGTAATGGTATACAGCAAGCTTCAGAAAAGTGTTATATTTTGATAAATTGCCTGTGTTTATAATATTTTGATAAATTTTGATAAATGTATGGAATGATAATAAAATGATAAAAATAAGCTCTTTCCTCAATTTTGTCGCACATAATTACATTATAGAAATTGTTTCTTACTTGCGATACTATTGAAAGGATGTATTTTTTTCATAATTTATGGGTTCCAATCCTGTCTTGAAAATTGAGTTATTAAAAATTTTCATGTTTCAAGAGTTTAAGTTTTCATCAAGTCGGACTCGATATTCCGTAGGGCTAAATTGCTATTGCTAATTTTTTTTGACTTCTTTTACAACGCCCAGAAGTATAATTTACCATGTACTATATCTTTTTTTTCTGTACCTAATCGTTTGAAAATTATTTTTGCTATTTAATTATATGTATTTTAATGTTTTATCTGAATTATTTGATTTTATATAAACCACTTTTCCAGGCCAGGATTCAAACCCGCAAATTAGGAAAAAATACATTTTGTATTATTGCGCCATTCGATAGCGTTGCAAGTAAGAAACAATTTCCAGAAGTAATTATGTGCGAAAAAATTGAGGAAAGCTTATTTTTAGTATTTTATTATCATTCCATACATTTCATCAAAGTATGAGGCAGTTTATCAAAATATAACACTTTTCTAAAGTTTAGTGTATACCATTACTTTCCAAAAATTGTTCCATAGTAGCAACACTATGAAACGGTGCAATAATACAGAATGATTTTTTAAACTTTTTTAACCTTTAACCCTCATTAACTTTTTTCTCCCATGGTTTAGAGGATTTTCGTCATACAATAAAATGACACTTTTTTAAGCCCTTTCATTTGATATATTATGTCTTATAGTGCTACAAGGATGGGGACTTTTTGCCCCTTCTTCTTTCATCTAAATAAGTTATGGCTTGTGTTCAAACGCTAAACATGCTAGGACGAGACAACAGCATCAGTCTGGTATGGGTTCTAGGCAACGGCAACATCTCCAGCAACAAAACTGCGGATGAGCTGGGTAGGCTTTGGGCCAATTGTGTCACGGTGTCATGCCCAGAATCGGTATTTGGAATATCTCCCAGCACTACCAAGAGAGAACTCAAGGAATGGGGCCGCAGCTTAAATATAAAGCAATGGGCTGCAAACCTAGGCCTTGAGTTTTTATATTTCTATACTTTTTATTATTTCAAGATCAAAATTAGCTCGTTTTAGTAACTGCAATTAATTTTTATAAACAAGAAGAAGGAAAATATTGTCAGTTAAGAGCAAAAATTTACAATGTCATTGAATAATAAATTTACTAAGATAACTTTAGCCGTAGAAAATTCTTAATGGATGCAACATGTATGTAACTTATCTTGTTTTATTTTATAGGCCATTTAGATGAATACTCCTATATTTTTTTTTTGTTTGGAATTAGTTATTTCTACCTGTTACTACAGAAAATGTATCTATAGCTTATCTATTTCTACAAGTTGCTGAAAACTTTTAAAATAAAATTTAGGCAATTTTACTTGCTATTACATAACTTTCGTTGATAGCTTAGATAATTTTACCTATTTTTCGAATTAGGACTTTTTTACCTAAGCGACATAAACTGCCTGTAATTCGAAAGCTATATGATTCGTTTTAATATCAAAAATTGCTATAAAAATAAGATACACGTTGTATTTTATTGATATATAGATGTATGTTAAAACCATCTAAATCCGACTATTTTGTGATTTTTAATGATTTTTTTTTCTAAAAATTTTAACTTTAAATCACTCTTCTGTAAAGTTTACTAAATTTATGCATCATATGTGTCTTTTTTAATTATTATTTCTTTAATTATTATTTTTTATCAATTATTATTATTTAAACTGGAAATATCATAATATGTATTATATTATAAAATATGAATTTGCTTTCCTACGCTATCGAATTGGATTTTGTCTGTAATAGTAGTTGTATGTGTGTTAAATAAATAAATAAATAAATAAATGTCGCTTAGGCATTTTTACCTCATATACTATATAGCTCAAAGCGTTGATATACTAAATAGACAATTAAAAAAGAAATAATATAATATATCTATGGACGCGTCACACCACGTCAATCTGATCCCGTGGTAAGTTCTCGAAGAACTTGTGTTACGGGTACCAGATAACGGAAGTATATTTAATACTTTTATTATACTATCGGTACACATAATTAAGATTTTTATTATATTATACACATAATAAAAATCTCCTCCTCTCCTCTGTGGCTCAGTGGTTCAGCGCTTTGGTGCTCAAGCCGGAGGTCTCAGGTTCGAATCCTGCCGACGGAACAAAAAGTTTTTCTATGTTCCTGGGTCATGGATGTGTATTAAATATGTGTATAATATAATAAAAATCTTAAATATATGTATAGTATAAAAAGTATTAAATATATTTCCGTTGTCTGGTACCTGTAACACAAGTTCTTCGGATACTTAGCACGGGGCCAGATTGACGTGGTGTGAAGCGTCCATAGATATTATATATTATATTTAATACACATCCATGACCCAGGAACACAGAAAACTTTTTGTTCCGTCGGCGGGATTTGAATCCGCGACCCCCGGCTTGAGCAACGACACGCTCAACCAACTGAGCCACAGAGGTCGTCATAGAAATAGAACTATACACTTTCTGTGAAATTTACAAGTACATATATACAATAAAATATTATACTATAATATACACTATATAATTTTATATTAATATATTATTAATTTCAAGTAAGAAGTTGAAGGAACAAAAAAGTACATTCAACGATCGAACATTTTCATTCTATCGCAGGCAGAGTGCTCGCTAAGGTTTTCATAATTTATTTTTTACGGCATGTTGTTCCCTATTATTTCAAGAGTAAAATAAACGATTGCGAAATAGCGGCACCGCGGAGAGTGACACAACCTCCTCGTACGAAAGTCAGCGGCTCACTGTCCCGCGCGCCCGCGCACGCACCGCTTACAAATATTTTCACAAAATAATAGTTATTTACGTATATTTTGAAAACAAAACGGTATTTCCAAAAACCCAACGATGAAATGTTAGATAAATATATTCTTCACATTTTCGTAAAAGAACCATCTTTATAGCCGTAGTAGGTAGTAAGTAGATAGAAAAAGAAATCTGAAAACAGGGCTACTTAATTTTAATTTATTTAATATTAATCTTCGTCGTATTAAAAAAATTAACGATGATATTAAAGATGAAGGATTGAAGTGTGAAATGTATATTTTTTTGAATTTTTTTATTCCCATTTTTCGGAGTAGTTAGCACTCAAACTGAGCGATTTAGGGGCTATTTGCCCCTTAACTAAGTTCAGCTCTGAGATTACTCCCAGCGCAAGTCATATCATTACATCTTCATTCTCAACGCAAGTGCAGTAATAATTAGGTACTATAGAATGTCGAAGGCCAAGTTCTAGTCCACTAGAAGAACTGTAGATTTTTAGAATAATGTGTACTATTTTAAAAATTCTCGCGATGCAATGGTATTAGGCGGACTAGTAGGGTTGGCTATCTCTAAAATTTGCCAACCAAGACGCGTGAAAACCGCGGATTTTGGAATCCAGAAACCGGATATGTCAATACTTGTCTACAGGTTTTTTACTCAACATTCGCCGTATGTATTGTAGGTATGTCTCCGTAGCGCCTATTAACTGATCCGATTTGAATAAATTAGTTGTCAATAGATTCACAATTATAGCCCGGGTAGCATATTTTAAAATTAAAACATGAAGTTGAAAATGTAATTAGTTTTTTCGTTTTGGTGCTATTCTTTAGAGTTTAGACTATTAAATAAGGTCATCTTTTATCATCATTTTATAAATAAATCCAAACAAATTTATTACCTTTGACGACCTTTGTGGCTCAGAGGTTCAGCGCTTTGGTGCTCTAGCTGGAGGTCGCTGGTTCGAATCCTGCCGACGGAACAAAAAAGTTTTTCTGTGTTCCTGGGTCATGGATGTGTATTAAATATGTGTATAATACATATAATAAAAATCTTAAATATATGTATAGTATAAAAGTATTAATTTATTAAATATACTTTCCGTTGTCTGGTACCTGTAACACAAGTTCTTCGGATACTTAGCACGGGGCCAGATTGACGTGGTGTGAAGCGTCCATAGATATTATTATTATTACCTATATTTTGTTGCAAATAGATTCTCTTTTTTGAAATTGTTCAACCCAGCTACAGTCTCCCAGTTCCCGGATGCCCTCCTAATCTAGGACAAACCCGAGAAGACCCGGACAGATAGCAACCCTAACCCTAGACCAGTCTTAACTCTTTGTTTTGTTTAGTGTAACAATGTACATAATTCACTCATTAAGGAGCGATGAACTTAAAGGATATCGCGCATTCCGCGAATGCCTCCACGCCGACTAATTAATTTCGACCTTAGCTCACTGCCTTCAATTAAAACACTTTATTTCATCTCGCATTAATGTTTGGCACCAAGCTAACTAAATACAATACCTAGTGGACTAGTTTTATTAGAGCATCACTTTTTGTTGAGGAATGTTGTAGGTACCTTTATAGGGCATTACAGGATGTCCTAGAAAGGTTTCCCTATTTTTTCGCATAAAATCATATGTCATAATTTTACTTGGCATAATTTCATTTGACCTAATAGTAATTTCGCATAATATTCATTTGTCATAACTTTCTTAGCATAATTTTTTTTCGCATAATTACTAAAAGCATAATAATTGTTAGGCATACTTATTGTAAGGCATATATTTTTTTACGCATAATATTACTTAAGAATAATATTTTTATGCATAATATTAAAAAGCATAAATATATTTAAGCATACTATTATATTTACGCATACATCTTTGTAGCATTTTTTTCACAAACTAATGAATGATAAATTCTACTGGGTGTGCGAGTTAAGACGAAATAACAATTATAATTGTATTTTTCGACTGATTACGAAATTAAACTCGGACAAAAAACACGAACTGCTCTCTAAGAATATGCCGAGCCATAACCACGACCCCAATGCACTTAAGGATAAAGTAAGTTTTATTTTCGCATTAATAACCTTTCGTATTTAATATTTTTAACATGTTAGCGGCTTACGGGTGGCCCAAGGGCCACCCCGCCGCAACTTAACCTACTGTTACACATTATACACTAGGTATAATGAGTGTAATACCTGATTTTAATGTTTCATAAATATGTGTTAAATTACCTTAACCGTGTTTTCATTATATCGTTCCATTTTATGCATATTTGTGCCTTGTGAGTTGTGACAGAATTTATTATGACAAAAAAAATATGCCTAACGAGTTTATGCCAAAAAACAATTATGCCAAAGTATTATTATGACAAGAAAAATTATGCCTTACGAGTTATGCCTCATTAAATTAGGACAAACAATATTAGTCTAAATGATATTTATGCCTAATGATGTAGTATGCCAAGAAACAATTATGCCAAATTAATATTATGCGTAATAAAATTATGCCAAGTGAGGTATGCCAAATGAAATTATGACAAATAAAATTATGCGAAAGAAGAGGATCCCCCTAGAAAGTAGTGTGAAACTTAAGTTTAGAAATAGAGCATACTTTGAGATACCCGTAACCACAGGAGCGTCACTTTCTACGAATGATAACTCAAGCACTAGCGAATGTCATCTATGTTGACGTAAGAAGGACTAAGGCCAGGTTGAGACCGAAATAATTTCAAACAACGCATCTGACATACCTTTATCATATAAATATTATGAAATTATTTTGTAAATTTTTGTTAATATGTCAAAGCACGATACAAGCATGTGAATGCCTAGTGTCTACACACGCACGGATTTGGTGCGGAGCTGTCCATGATATATAAAAAAAAAACTATCTGTACTTTCCGAGTTATGATGGTTTTTCTAAACTTGGGCTTGACCACTTTATACTACCTAGGTAGGTAGGTACTTTTAGGAAATCACCCTTTAAATTATTAAGTTAATCCTTTTTACAAGCTTTTATTTAACTTGAAATGTATCTTTTGTTTGGGTGGAATTTGGCAACTCAATCTTTAACCGATTGAGCTAAAATTTTGTATACACGTTTAGTTTGGATGGCAATGCATGATGACGCGGAACGGAACACACAAGATGACCGAAAAGTTATTTTAATGCACTTCTACAATATGGGTATCAAATATTATTATATATTCTACTAGCTTTTGCCCGCGACTTCGTCCGCGTGGAACAATACTTTGGGATATCGCTGAAATTTACCCGCGACTTTATTTATGACTAACGAAAGCGGAATCCTATTTTTTTAAACGGAACCCTAAAATAAAAGTAGCCTAGGTATGTTAGACCCTATAACATCAGCTATCTGCTAGTGAAAGTCCCGTGAAAATCGGTCCAGCCGTTTCAGAGATTAGTCGGAACAAACAGACAGACAAACCGACTGACAGACAGACAGACGGACAGACAAAAACTAAAAAAAAATGTATTTTATTGTAATTACCGAATATACTTTCAGATTCATTATGTAAAAAGCTGTTAATTTGAAGTTACAAACAGACACTTAAATTGTATTTAACTGTATAGATGTATAGATATTATAATGTATTATATTTTAAGATATTATCAATTTGATGTTTATAAAATAACTAAACTATTTAACTAAACTAAACTAAACATTAACCCGCACGCGCACCCCGCCTTGGTGACGCCCACTTCGCAACGGGCCGTGCAGCAGAAATCGTAATATTTTAATTTCGCCATAACTTCAAAACCAAACGTCCAATTTTAATCATTCAAAGACCAAATATTATCTACATAAACTGTACTTAGTGATGAAATAATTTATTTTGATAAGGATTCATAACATGAGTAAAATAAACGCGTTTAAATGTAGTCCAAAAAAAATTCAAGATTTCTAAATAAAAAAATGGTTGTTGTGCCTCACTCGACATAGATAGGTATAGTGTGTCGCGGACTTTTTTGTAGATATTTATAAGATCTACAATTAATTAGAACATTTTATGGTTCTATCTTTTATAGTTTAGGCAGCGTACGCAAAATAAGTAAGTTTTCTGGTTGATTTTTTACACCTTGTGTCCGAAAAACCCAAATATCTTACGGAACCCAATTTTTTTTTTCAAAATAAAATCTAGCCTATGTTACTCGTGGATAATGTAGCTTTCGAATGGTGAAAGAATTTTTGAAATCGGTCCAGTACTTTTTGAGCCTATTCATTACAAACAAACAAACAAACAAACAAACAAACATACAAACTAAGTTTTCCTCTTTATAATATTAGTGTAGAAAATTAAATATCTACACTAATATTATAAATGCGAAATTGTGTCTGTCTGTCTGTCTGTTACCTCTTCACGCTTTAACCGCTGAACCAATTTTGTTGAAATTTGGTACAAACATACTTTGAGTCCCGGGACCTTTCCCAAAGGATACTTTTTATCCCGAAAAAGTACAGTGCTCCCGAGGGATACTGTATTTACGTGGGTGGAGCCGTGGGCAACAGCTAGTTATAATATAAATTATTTTCGTGTTGGATAGTCCATTTGTCGAGGAAGGCTTTAAGCTATATAACATTACGCTGCGACCAATAGGAGCGAAGCATCAGTGAAAAATGTTGCAAAAACGGGGAAAATTATTCATATTTGAGGGCTTCCGTTCTGCGTAAACGCAAGATCCAATTCTTCATAATATTGTTATTCTGCTACAAGAAAATAGAACTAAAAATATCATTTACGCAGAAGTACTTTAAAATATATTCTTTTAAAAACCCAATAATCGCGATCATAATAACAGAAATTGATGCGGACGAAGTCGCGGGCAGCAGCTAGTATCATATAAATTGTGTCATGACGTCATAAGTTGATAGTAAAAGTTTTAAAGGATAAGATTATTTTATTCTTTTGGCGCATTCAAATAAAATGTTGTTTTTTCTTAATTTACTGTTAATTTGTTGTTACTTTTACTCGTAGAAGTCAAGTCCTTGAATCCACTTACATATTTCCGCGGGCACTTATAAAATATGTTTTGACGCAAATAAAAAGTCATGAATGGTATGTTTTTTCTGTTACTTTGGACCGGTTTTAACACGTTCATAAATAATTTCATTACCTACTTCTTTACGTACGGGACTCGGGAGATAAACTACCATTTTTAACGGACGGATTTAACGGACATCTTTTAAAGGACACCTGGCACTAAATAGAAGTCCAATAAGCCAATAACAAATCCTATTTATTCGGCCAATATTTTGCCAATAGCGTCATTCTTTGCCCCCCGTGTATACACTTCACACTGTAAGTGTTAAAATTGATCAAATCAATCTGGCTATTGTGTTTACTCGGAATAATTGTTGTCTCGGTTCGTTAACTAATAGTGCAAACTGATAATATGTAATCGATATAGCTACTTGAGGTTTTTGGCTTTGATTCTGTGTATTATAGGAAGTAGGAACCTAACCGAGTTTGAAATGAGTACTTTTCAAAAAATTTCATAGGTCGTTCAATCGTTTATACCATCGGGTCTATCGTAGTGTTTATGTGTGAGAATGTTATTTAAGCATGAGGATTTTACGACTTTTAATAAATGAGTAATACGCTTTTAAGTATGTGTTATTATTTATAGATATTGCGAAGAGTCCAAATACTCAAGACAACTTTCTTCACAAAAAGTTATCTTAATGTGCCATCAGGATATATTGCTTTTTGCGTAGTTTAAAATAAGCTCACAAGCAAATCCAAGAGAGATACCATCTGTTTCATAATTCAAATTCGTGTCAGATGAAGCTACGGCTGCCATAGTAATAAAACACGGTCAAGTACTGTAACTTCACACTTGGATTATTATCGTGTGTAGATACCTACATAATCAGTGTTTTAAAATAATAGTTAAAGGCTGAATACTTAATCGCGTCTTAAATTAAGAAGCTATCAAGTCACATGATGCTCTTATAAAATCACAATTCTACGGAGCAGAAACAAAAACGGCTGCACTAAGAGACATTTAATGCTCACTTGAGAAGCTACTTAGTACAGATTTGGAAATAAAGTCCAGTTTCTATCAAATCTCTGCTAAGTAGCTACCTAAGTAAGTATTAAATGTCTCTTGAGTGCGGACTGCGGGCGTAACAGGAAGTCATTTGGGAGCGTCTTAACTTTGAGAAGCGTTCAAGTGTTCGGTCGTTAAATAAAATATAGAACTATGAAACCTACTCGGTAATCAATTAGTTTTGTTCGGAGGACATTGTCGTCTAAACCATTGAACTTAGAAAAGCTAGCGAACGTATCGTTGGTCACATAAACTCTTGGAATGGTAATATTTTAACTCGCGAATAAATTCTCAATTGCTCGTTTTAACCGCGAGCTATAAATAACATATTAAATTGCGATTATCGTGATCCGCGTGGAGTATATAAAGGTTCATTAGTCGCATAATAATCCATTATGAGTAGGTACAACGAGCCTTTGAATGAAACGTTGTTGACCTCACCGCAATGTTTAGATGCATTATAAATGTGCCGCTATTTTTACACCGCCATGCCTTTTTATAGAAATACCTACATGCGCTCCGAGTTTAATGTAAACAACTTGTGAAACGATTCATTTCCGCACCCAAAGGGTAAAAACGAGACCCAATTACGGAGATTTCGCTGTTCGTCCGTCTGTCACCAAGCTGTATCTCCTTATCCGTAATAGCTAGACAGTTGAAATTTTTACAGATGATGTATTTCTATATTGAAAAACAGAATAAAATAAGTATTTAAGGATGCTCCAATACACCAAACGTGATTTTTTTGCCGTCTTGTACGGTTTTTTAAAATATTAATCATTGATTGATATTTAGACTCTTAATAGTAATCAAAGAATTACTATTTAGAGTCTAAATATTAATCATCTCAGAAAGATGGTCTAAATTTGAGACCATCTTTCTGAGATGATTAATGTTTAGACTCTAAATAGTCAATTATAAAAAAAGGTATAATTATTAATTAAGTCATCAACTTCGCTGTCTTAACGGGATTTACATGGCTTGGGTCGTTTTCCGCCGTGCGGCGAGTCGCTTGACAAACTTGCCTTGTCATTTTTGCTGGCAAAATTTCCTAGTGAACTAGCCATTCGGCTAGCCGTTAACGGCTAGACCGTTTAGGCTGGGACTATATGAATCGGAATCCGGTCGGTCCGGAAAAAATCAGACCACTGTAAATAGAACTCTGCACTAGTACAATAGAGTTGCAAAACGAAGTTTCAAGTGTTAAATGCCAGATTTTACAACTCTAACCACCGAATACTGGAACGATAGTTACTATAAATTAAGTGACGCTCAAGTCACATGCTGTCCTTGTCATTTCGGCTATCAAAGACAGCGACAGCCTGTGAATATGAGGGTTCTTAATTTTGATTTGCTTTCCAGTATTCGGCCGTAAATGATTTAAAAAGGTATAGGCCGGAATCCGGAAAGCCGTGGAAAATTCTGAGCATTGAAATAGATCCGTGCACTAATGCAATAGAGTTGAAAATCGAACACATGAGTGTCGAGTTAAACGTCATTGTCATATATGACAGTTAGACACCTGACACTTCGATTTTCAACTCTATTGTATTAGCGCCGAGTTCTATTTTCAATGCTCAAAATTTTCGATGTCCTTCCGGATGCCGGTGCATATAGTCCCAGCCATAAAAGCTAAATAATATAGCCTGTAACAAACCCTGTATGTAATAAAGGGACAAGGCTCCGCCATATATCTATCTGTCTGGCATGTTAGAAAATGTAATATGAATAAAAGTTTCCAAGTCGTACGACGGCAAAGTGGAAAGCGTGGGTGTTGATAAGGTAGGGTCTAGTTCAGGTTTCGTATCGGCTTATATCTCGGGCATATTACCCACTTGTTAGACCGGGAGAAATTCTACAAGTATTGTTTCTACAGTAATAAAGCCCTTTCCAACTGCAGTGCTATATGATTGTATATTGACACGGTTGGAATTCGGATCGTTATTGTCACCATACTTACAAAAGCCAAAAGTAGATAAACCTTAAAGTGTTGAGTAGTACTAAAATGAAATGGTCCTCTAGTACCTAGTACCTACCTACCTAGTCAAAGTCCGCTTTTAATAATATAAGTTTTAAGTTTATAAGGGTAGTACAATAGTATAGCGTAGTCTGAAATAAGCTTTAGCCTCTCAGATATAAAAATAAATAAAAACGTTAAATAAAGTATTGAATATGAAAGACAGATTGACAAACATAATAATAATATTTTTATGTACCTAAGTATTTATAACATTAGATATCCTCCACCATATAAACTTAAACTGCCAAATTTCACATTCCTCTGTTTTCATAATTTTTCGTAATACCTAAGAGGTACAAAGTTTTTGCTTCACGTATTAACATAAATATATGAGGCAAGTTGGCCAATGGATATAGATTAAAGGTAAGTATAAATTAAGATGATAATATGGACGATTGCATATGGTACGTGTTTGGCATTCGCGTGTGCCCTCCAATTTCGGTGCGATAAGCTCTTACGTGCTTACTATGTGACAGTAGTCACTGTATATCCTTATGCACTATCTAAATGCATTACCTACGTCACAAGACCGTCCGCAAACAAATCAGAGAAACGTCAAGACTCAAGATGCTAAATTAGTCAAACTTCATTCTGCAATTTAAACCATTTTGAACAAATTAAAGAATAATTTGTACACGCTACTCGGTAAGCGTTTTCCTTAATCGCAATAAAATAAAGGACAATCATAGAATGACCTAAAAATAAGAAATCTTAAAAACTGCGAGGACAATTACATTTGGGTACATGAAAATAAATTCCGGAAGCGATTTTAGGTCGCAAAAATTAGGGTATTCGATAAATTGATGAATGAAGCACCTACTCCAGTTTTCTTGCTCTGTGGCCTGGTGTAGTGCCGGAAACGTCTTTGGAATGGCAGCTGGCCAAACCAAACGAATGTATCTTTTCAATATACGCAACGAACTGATTGTTATTTAATAGAGTATCGCGACATTTCCGAAAATATCCGATTACGGCCGGATCCATGATACACTCCGTATTCATTACACCAATGAATGTGAGAAGGCAATTAAATGATTTGCATTTGTGTAGCCCTTGTATCCTGCTCATGCTCCTCTCTGAACTAGTTTTGTATATTTTGCTTTATTGTTTGCTTGGTTTCATTTTAATTAAAACGCACTAAGCCCAAATGTGAAATTGTCTAAATTGGTTTTTCAAAGTTTTTTAGATGAATGTGATTGTAATTTAAACAACGTTCGGGTGCTTCTCTCAAAGTAGCTTCTATGTTTTTAACGTTATTGGAAGATATACTAAAGGCAAGAGAACTACGAAATAAGCAATTATTATTTTCCAATCAGCACATCTTGCTTTATCAGTTCTGTTGTGGCAATGATTGTATCTCTAATCGAAATTAATGTTTCTGTGAGACGCAGATAAATGGGATTGCCACCTTATTATCGTTGCGGTTGAACGAGATCTCCTATTTGCAATCAATGAGGATTTACATAAATCGCGGAGCCAGAGCGACCTCGCATGCGAAATGCGCATTTGAAATTTCTATCTTGTACCGTTTTGTGCAAAGTTGCAACGTCGATAACGGCGAATCGTCGATGCGGTTTCGGTTTTTTGTTGTTTTCAATTTAATGGGAATGTATTCGGATACATCTTGAAATTCCGTGTTTCGTTGCCATGCCAGTGTTTTTATTATACTTTAATGGAATATCCATTCGAGGTTTTTTTTAATTTTTAATGTTTTTTTAATGTCATTGGGCATGTTAATGTAAATAACCCCTATTTATAATGCAGGAACCATCGTACTTGAAGATACTAGCTACCTATGTAGCTAGTATCTCCAAGTTCCAAAAACCTCAATATATTTCTTTGTTATTCATTATGTATTTTGAGGTTCAAAGCTTGCATGATTGTTAGATCTCGTTTCAAAGGTAAGTTTATGAATATATTTTACAGGCTGATCGATTTCTTAGATTTACATCCACTAGCGTGCCAAGGTCAGGGTGCCGCACCAGCTGGTACCACGTAATTTACGTTGCTCCTTTACCCGTTCGTTGACATGAACTTTAAGAAGTTAACTGGCTGATCCTGATTTAAACTTGTACAAACACCTAATGAGTAAAAATTATAGTCTAATTGATTAACAACCTAAAGACCCAAAATTTAATGAACTATATTCTGACTTCATTTCATTCAATTAAGTAGGTGGTTATTCCATTCTTCGTTATTGGTCTGTTAATTTAGTACCTAATTACTGCGCCTAGTATTTATTAAGTTTTGTTGTTAAATAACTCTAAAAATCTTACAATTCCATCACTTAACAACAAAATTGACTAAAGTAATAATATTAACATTGCAAATATTCGAAATATGTTAAATCCACGTTAGAGAGCGTATTCGCGTGTTCTACACCAATATTCTCTTCCGTAACCAGCAGTAACGAGATTCTTGAAACGTTTAATATAAAAAATCTTGCCTATATGGCTTTGAAAGTTATATGCAAACTTTTTTTTGATGTAGGTAAGATACAATGTAGTACTTAAAGTAACTTGTAATTGGCAAAAGCGTCAGATATTGTGGTATGTTTGAGTCGGAAGTAAAATAATAAGTTGTTAGTTGGAAAAATTAAATAGTTAGGACTTTTGAATAAAACTTTTTATTGTGTCTCGTATAATTGAGTACTATTGATTTATTTCTTTAACTCTGTCTAAAAAAGTCACTTGGCTGCCATGGGACTTCTCCGTTTAATGTGAGTTTTCTTGATTATTGTTCAATCTGTATACTCTATAGTTAAGATTAATTTAAAACCTCAGATATAGTAATTTATTTCAAAATTAGTAATAGCATTAAAATGTATTACTTAATATATTTTTTATGAAAGACGTGGTCGTCGATTGAACTAAAAATATTGTGAGTCGGAATGTATACGGCCGGTCAGGAATGCGATCGTGTGGAGCCAACGTTGATGCATTGTAGTAAAACAACACGTCGTAAATTTCAGCCATCGCCTGCTCTTGGTGTGTATCTCCCACAATAATCACAAGAGGAATGCTGTTCCTAAATATTGCCCTGCGAATAGAAGGAAATGTATGCAAATGCACACGATAGCATACCTACCCTAACGTCATATATGTACATAGGATAGAGATAGGTAATGAAAATTACGTATAGGTTAGTGATGCATGGTTAGTGCATGACCCTAGGGAGGGTCATGCAAAAATTAGGTTTTTGAAAACTCCTACTAAGTATTATTATTAAATAATAAAGAATGAACTCTTTGGAATGTTTTAGTTTAATTCCATAGACATCAGTCATAGTTTCTTTGCTTAGGTAATTAGGCGCAAAGTGTCTGTGTAAATTGAGTGTTTGGTCGCTGGCGTTTGCATAAAATAAGATTTTTCAGCTTACATAATTTACATAGGTAGGTACTTAACCTATTTTTAATGTTCGACGCTCGGTTGCAAAATCTAACTTTTTACATAACGCTCCCGGTGTAAAAACATTAAGATACAAATCGATGTGTTAATTTGTCATCTTTTAATTTACTTCAACAAAATTTACTTCATCATCGTTGATGACTTTAGGTTTAGGTACCTACTACCTATGTGTCTAATACCTGTAGTAATAAATAAATTAGTCAAAGTTTTATTATCATGACAAAGTTATGATATCTTTCAATAATCTCTTAGAAACAGTAGCTCAAACTAATGCGAATTTCGCATTGTTGGGTAATTATCATGAGATCCATTTAAATTATACATAAAATTTTTAAATAATTTTTCAAAGAAAGTTTTTAACAATTGACAACGCTTAGTGACTAAGCACCTCATTAAAATCTTTATTTTAAAGCATTTCTTTGCATTACATTAGCATAAGATTACACCGAACACCGTCGTTAATTAAAACGATATATTAAACGTAGTAGCGCTGCATTTCTCATTTCAAACTAGGCAAACAAATTTTAAAATGTTTCAGAACTTTGAAAATGTGCTGCTAGAGTTTGCGGTTGATTGCTCTAGCTAACGTTATCAATTTTACAAGACATAAGGTTCAATATAAGAAAAAACAGCTGTACTTTTCAGAAGATTTAGACAATACTCCCAAAGAATCTAGAACACAAAATATATTTTACGTTAAAAGAGATTGACAATTTTCTATGGAACAATTTGCCACGGCGGCGACCAAAAAGGTTGCATATCTGCAGAAGGTGGGGTAAATTCTCTAAATATTTAATCTCGTTTCAACGAATATTCATAAAAAATATGATTTGACAATTTGTTGAAATCTCTACTTCTCCATTCATTTGAATTAAAATAATTGCGGGAAATGAAATGTTAATGAAAATTGTACAATCTAATAGTATTTTGGTTTGTGGTCGACACTTTTTTAAATAGTAGGTCATAAATTCCCAATGTCTCTTAACAATTTTATAAAACTGTGAGCGCTCGCAACTGTTTTCAGCCAAATCGATTTGTTCAAATTCAACTCTAGCCCTCGTGATATAATTACCTACGAGATTACTTTATTAATTATTTTGGCAGTATTTCATTTAACGTTGGCAATGTATAATAATTCTACGTACCGGTGTTATCGGTTAGGATATTTAAAGATTTATCACTTTGTATTTTGACGCCAGCGCGCAAGAAACTAATTAGTAGCTAACGCCGTCTGTGTTCATTTCCAACTTCTACAAGGCGCCCTGCATGTAGAAGTTGGAAATTTAAATTTCCCTACATGTGTATAATATAATATATTAAGTATATAGGAGCTGTTTCTTGTTTAGCGTCAGTGATACTTTTATTTTATTTGTTGTCAGCAAATCTGCCCTTTTATTAGTGGACAAAGTCAGAAGGTTATTTTTGTTCACGTTTAAGCCACAATTTCTCACCTAACAGCAGGTTGATGTTACATGCATACCAGTAGAGAGTGGCGTTCCTATAACTCCATTCCTATCGGCTTCACTTACCTTTTGAAGACCCTGACACATATTGCAGGAGGTATCTGAACAATCAGCTACTACGATAAATTGTACACCATCTACTATTTAAAAGATAACTGCTTGTGACGCAGTAATACCAAAGCTCATTTGTAATTTATAGATATAGGTCTCGTTATCATTTTCATATATTAAGACAATGTACATATAAAACGCTATAATATTTAAATCGCTGAACTTATATACTTCAAATGCAAGTTTTGCGTACTGTTTATTTTTGCAGTAAAAATACAGTCTTTCGACAATAAAATAGTTAGATAACATTTTCTGAACCTTTTGTTAATATTAAGAAAATGGCTAGTTTTTATATGTGAGTGTATCGTTTACTGAATATACACTAAATCAAAATATTATATGTATTAACTCCATATTCTATTCCGTTACATGCAAGACAAAAGATACTCCATCTCAAACTTGAATCTACCTTCCATATTCACACAATGTTGGCTTTGCATAGCTGTCTCTTTAAATAATTTAAATGCAACGAATACCGGTCCATTAGTAATGCTATTCAAGTTGCAGTACTGAGTACAGTATGCTCATGCATCGGCTTGGGCGGGGCTGACTCAATGCATAACAATGCTCACCGGCTTTATTAAACCTTAAACATGCCTAACTAAATTAACTTGTCGACTCGCATTGCCATACGGCATAGGTACTGGCTACTAGGTACTATGGTGAATGGATTCTTTGGAGAGTCACACATATCGAAGTTTGAGTAAGCCCTGCAGAATAAGCCCCGTGGACGGCCGGAGGCCAAAGTTGATAATGAAGAATTGAAGGCTATTGCGGAAGCGGATCCATCGCAAACCACGTCCGAGTAAACTGCAGGTGGTGCTGCAAACTGTGGTGTTAGTGAAAAAGCTTGAAAGGTAGCTTCAATTGGAATGTCTAAGACATCCACCGTACTCCTCGGAGAGTACGGTTCCTTGCTCCAACAGATTACCATTTTTTAGTAGTTTTAGTAGTAGATATTACGTTAAAATATCTTTAAAAGCTATTCTGTGATTACATTCATAATAACAGAAGGGATAGCACTTAAAAATATGTAGGAACCGAGATGCTGTTACATATAGGTATCTAGGCTGCAAAAATCATCTCGGCAAACCTCACAACGTTAATGTAGACCATTAGACCATAAGTACGGGCAAGTCTTCAAACTGATCTATTATTAGAAACAAAAAAGCGTTTCACTCTCACTGTGCCACTTTTTAGGTGTTAGCAAAAAATCGTCTGCGATTTCCTGTCTGAATTCTCTATAAGCCGAGCTTAGGTGGCTTATTTTATTTATCGTTATTGACCTCTTTAGAGTAATATTGTTTGCGTGAATAGACACGCTATGTTAATTTGGGATAGTGTGTTATAACGAAATTATAATAAGTTTTTGTGTTAAGTGGACTGTAATAAACATATTACAGTTAGTTCTTGTACAAACAAATAATTTTTATAATTAACCTGAGACGCTAGAAAGGGCCAATAAAAAGTTGTCGGTGTAGTCGAAGTCATTTTATTGAATGAACCTTTTACGACCGATAAATTATTGTGAAAAGATTAAAGAGTTATAAATTTTAATATCAATATAGGTGAACTGTACGAGTTGCAATTACAGGGCGGAGTCTCGAACCGCGCCGGTCATCAACCTCAGCCAAATCTAAGACTTTCTAATGGGATAAATGCTAAATTACTAGCAGACGCAAGATGTCTCGCCACTAAATAGCGATATGGTAGTGGTGGGTTCGGATTTATTTCATAGAATTGAAATCCACAATTGATCGCCACTATAGCCAGCATAGAAAGATATGTCAACAATTTTAAAATTTAAATAGTAACGAAAATATTTTTAAAAATCATACAATATTTTGATTAAATTAATAAGATTACTGTGAAAAGTTTTAAAACTGTTAAATTAATAAGAAATGTGTTACTAAATTGCAAAAACACCCTTTTACCTAATTCAATGTATCGAATCACAAATGTTTATCCGCAGAGCACAATTTTTAGTCACGACAATAATGTATCTAGATGATACGAGAAGCTTCATGAAAACTAAATTTTATGTTCTACATTTTTACCTCCCACATTATCTTCCAGTACATTAGCCATTAGGTCTTTGTTTATTTTATGTGCGCGTTATTTCATTTGGATAGTTTATCTCTTACAGTGCTGATACACAATGATTGATATTATTAATTTAACCAGATACTACTCATTGGGATGTACATACATAGCAATATTCGCTTTGCTTTATTGGTTCTATGAAATCTCGCTCCGGGCCACACAATATGTGCAACAGTTTTCTCCTAAAGATCATAGGGACAAGGGACGCAACGGGCTTTCGCTTATTAAGATCGATGTTTCAAATGAAAACTATATCTATATATAAAGCTTAAGATTCTATTCGGTCTGTCGATTTATTGCAGTCTGAATCAGCCTCTGAGCACTGTCTGTTTATTGAAACAGCTTTTACTGTATTATGAGAGTGTTTCTTATCATCACCACCACTCGCATCATACATTTTGGATTTGTTGCCTTTTGCCACGCACTCGATAAAAATTAAAATGTAACGTTCATTCGCAATGATCTCGTCTACTTGTGGAATGACGGTACACAAATATACATTTCATTTTCTTTAAATAGTCGCGTGTTTCCTTCTCGTTTGTCATAATTGTTTTGTGATAGACCTAGATATGTAAATTTATAGACCATATTTTTACAGACCACAGTATTTATGACTGGCTCTCGGTAATGACATTTAATGTAAATTGCATTGATGCTTTCAAATGTTATTTGTAGAATTTTAAAGATTGTCTAACATAATAATATGTTTTGGAGTAGGAAATACTACATAAATCAGATGCGGAACAGGTTTTAATTGTATCTGCGCAATAGGAAACTTTATTACTTGAATTCCGCTATGATAATGCGATTTAATGTTAAATATTTTTTAAGTCAAAGATTTAGTTTGCTTTAATCTATTAATACTTAGTGCAATAATTAGACGTGTGTAGTTCGCGAATGAGTCGCTAAATTGGACTATATAGTTCTCTTGCGGCATGTGGTTCACTCATTCATTCAGTTTCAATACTATGGTTCAGACCCACCGCCCATCCCTGCACTTGTTGATGTGGTCAGTACACAGTGAACAGTGGTCAGTACTCAGTACTAACTAGTACGAGCAAACGAGAGAAAATCTTTGGTAAAATCTTAGTTCTACTGAGTTCTACTATATTTTATTCGGAGACTAATAATTCACTGCGGTCAAATGTGGAACTGATTGCGAGAATGGCCAACCTGCTAAAGGGTTAGATTTTCTGACAGTTCACTTATTACATTCAATAGTTATACCTATTTATAGAAATAAGGTTCAAAATGGTGTAATAATGTTACGATGTAAGGTGCAAAAGTAGACCTAACTACCTATAAGTTGAAAATGTGTAATGTAATTGGGGTTACCAGATGATAAAATCAAAAGTCCGGAGAAAAGGACTGATTTCCTAGAAAAGTCCTGAGATTTTCTACAGCTTGAGAATTTTCTCTCAAAAACGTATTATTATCTTGCGCACGCGTTTTACGCGACTTTTTTGATTTTAACTGCAATTGTTACCAAAAGAAGATTATTTTTAGTTTGTTTCACTATGATAAATAAGTATTGATTTTAACTCCAATTGTTACTAAAAGAAAATTATTTTTAGTAGGGGTCCATCCACATAATATTACGTCACACCTGATGGGGGAGGGGGGGGGGTCATACAAAGTGTGACAGTACATGTTAAATACAGGTACAGGGATACTAAAAAGCGTGACATGGGGGGGGGGGGGGGTGGATGTTCACAAAGTCGAAATTTTGCGTGACGTAATATGTGGATGGTTCCTAGTTTAATAAGAGAGATCTTTAAAATGTAACCTGTGTTTTATTGAAAATCCTGAGCTATCACTAGATTTGCTAAATCCGGCCGGAATCCTGAGAAGAGTCGAAAAATCCTGAAATCTCAGGACAAATCCTGAGATATGGTAACCCTAAATGCAATGCACTAAGCGACCTTTTTTTTTTTTTGTTTCCGGGGGGGAAAATGCATTACGCATACCACCCAGGTGCAGGGGGCACCCGAGTGGTGATGTGGGACTCCCGTATAGGCTAATGAGACCCACGGTATACCCACTAAAAACCACCCCCCACCTTCCTCCTCGCCGCCCTGTGACGGGGCCACGGGAACGATAACACATCCGCGACCCCGCCGGCGGCAGCCGCCAAGCGGCTCCATCCTAGGCCCGAAAGCCCCAGGCGCACCAAATGGTAAGGTGCGCCTGCCTCCTCGGCCTCCACTAGTACTGTAGCAGACTCCCCCCGAGTCTGCTACTAGGAGGCTACGGATACCAGCCTTCACAACCGGTAACCGGTGGCAGATCTGGTATATGGTTCTGCCACCGACCACACCTCGGCCGCAGAGGATAGGGCAAGCGGCGCACCGTAATACCAACTTGCCTCTTCCTCTGCGGCCCCACCAATGCCGTTAACACACGGAACAGCCCCGCCAGTTCGCAGGGGGGTAGGGAAAGTGGCACAACACCACCACGCCTCTCCCCCTGCGATCCTTCCACGGCCGCAGAAGATAGGGAGTACGGCGCACTGTAATACCGGCACTCCTCTTCTTCTGCGGTCCCAGCTCCTAGCGCGTCCGCAGCGGACTCCTCCAGCCCGCTGGGAGCGCCCTCCTCGGGCCAGCCGTTGGCAAACCAACCGGCCCTGGTTGCCTCTTCGCTTCACCGTGGGTGTCCAGTCCACGGTTACTAAGCCCCACCGCCACGACAAGGCGTGCAACCATCGGGGGGTGCACTAAGCGACCTAAGCTAACGCGAAGCAAGTTACGTTAAAAAAACTTATTAAATTAAATAACGGGAATAAGTAAAAACCAACAACATCCAACTATTCTGAGAAGAAAACAGTGGAATATGACTTGAGCTATTGCCCATTGGACAGTGCTCAGTGGACTAATAATAATTAAACTACTGAACTAAAAGAATGATGATCAAAAATGTGAACAATGTCATTCTTTCGTACGTCATATCTTATATTTTTAGTGATACATTTTGCGTACCTCTAATTTCAATAAATGAAAGAATTGGTTGGTTTTGCAGAAATATTTTTGCCATAATATTACGTACGGCGTAGGTACCCATTTTCACAATTTTCGTATCTCTGTCAATTTTATTCTGGCGTTTCTCGAAAATGTAATCATAAAGTAGATGATGAATCCCAAATCCCAATGCTTCAAAAATTGCACAGCTGCCAAACGTTAAAATTGTTAGTATAAAATGTATCAGAATATATTATAATAAAATATATGAGTCTTTATTGAATATTTTCTATCAGATTCATTTGTTTTTATGTGTTCTTATATTGTGTTATATATTTTGTCTGATCTGATTTCTACTATCGCCCGTATCGGTTGGTGCCAATATCATGTTTAGCTTTTCCCTTTCGATTTCTTTTATATAATTAAAAAAAGGCCTCAGACGTTATATTTATTAAGATGCTTAGGAGTATTCAACATGTTTTGTTCAATTTATTACATAAAATGTTGTTTTGGCCTTGGAAAAAATGTTTTGATGTGGGAAAATGGCTTTCCCCATCATTTTTTTGTCAAAACAAAACGCTTTGGCACAAATGTTGCAACCAGATGAACACCGTAGCCTCAGAAAACTGGCGTAAAACAACGCTTGCGTTGTGTTTCGCCGAGTGAGTGAGGTTACTGGAAGCCCAAGGAGGGTTTGGGATTTCGAGGACCAGGAACGCAAGTATGCTACAACAGAGGAGTAACTCCTTTGGTATTATGAGCGCGGTAATTGCTTACCAGCAGGCGATCCGTCTTCTCGTTTCGTGATTCATTTCATTAAAAAATATATAGTAACGACATGCAAGTTGGGATTCATTAAGGCGGTCGATGAAAGCTCCAAGTGTATGTACCGACAGATGGTGTAAAGCGGTTCTCCATTACGTCGTCTTCCGGCGCCTCCAATGTCGTATCTGAATCGACGTATATGTATTTATCGGTGTGCTCGAAATAGCCCGTATCTCGTCCACGCTGAGGTCACTGGGCTCTGGGCACACGCACAATCATTAACGACTTGTGATTAAAACTACGACATGTATTGGCCACACAAACGCCTTATCGGATTGTGAACTTCGAAGCAACTTGCAAGCATGAGTGCAGCAGGTCTAAAATGGCCACAATAAGTGAGTCGTATTATAAAACATCATCTATTCCAGTGTTTTTCAACCTTTTTCATGATGCGACCCCCCTTGTATGAAAAAATATTTGGCGACCCCCCGACCCTTCGCTTTTTTATCATGTATGTATATGTTACAGTGTTACAAATGTTAATCATTCCATACGACGTTTTTATGCGTCTCCATAATTAGGATTCGGGTATAAGTACATAATATAGTACGCTAAACACATTATTTTTACAATTACATATGTGCATCGATGATATCGATGATCGATTTATGAGTATATCCTTCTGTTAAAATTCTCGTACTTAATAAATCAATCTTTTTAATCTTCATTGGTTTTTACTAAAGTTCTCTCTACCTCCGGCGACCCCCCTACAGAAGCTTCGCGACCCACAGGTTGAAAAACACTGATCTATTCAATTTCAGTAGGTGATGTTACATATAGGGCATCGAGACCGGTTTTACCCGAAACCGAAAACCCGGGTTTTCCCGGGTTTTCAGGCCTACAATAAAACCCGGTTTTCAAAATATTGAAAACCGGTTTTCGGTTTTTTCGAGCTTTTTTTCATTATGAAATTCTACAACAGTTTATAACAGTTACAGTCACAAATCGAACGTTATAGTGACTTGTGATTGTCAATGTAGAATTTTAGAACAATAGTTATAATGTTTTCATGTTGTATGTAGTACATTTGGGGGCACGGTAGTGCCCCCGCCCCGCCAGGACGAGTGAGCGAAGCGCAAGGGACCAGACTACCTTTTCTCGAAGCGATTCGTCGATTTTTTGGACTTCATAACTTGGTATAATTTATTATTCGGTTCCATCAGCGCTCAGTGCGAATTGCTCTCCGTTCCCATGATACCCAAAAATCAAGTGGGCCTAACGGAATCCGTCCCATTGTGTTAAAAATGTGTGCTCCAGAGTTGGCACCGGTCTTAACGCATCTTTTTCGGCTTACCTGCTCTTATGGCACAGTCCTGGCATCTTGGTAGACAGCTCTGGTGTGCTATCGCCTACCCTGTTCATACTGCATATCAATGATAATATTATGTGATGACGACAGTACGGGTGATGCTTTAGGTCACCCGAACATCTCTCGGCAAAACGTCATTGAGAGTCGAAACGCAAGTTCGTTTCGACTCTCAATGACTCTCAAATTAAGAATTCATTGGAGAAGATCTCTGAATGGGGAAGACTTAACTTAGTCCAATTCAACACCTTTAAGACACAAGTTTGCGCGTTCATCGCTAATAAGTTACGGATGGTCGTATGTCCTCGTTTTGAAAGCATACCCATAACTGTCTCCTCCAACATCGGAATACTTGGTGTTAGCATATCGGGCGAGGTCTAGTTCCGATATCATCTGGAGGGCAAGGCCAAGTTAGCCTCCAAGAAGCTTGGTGTTCTGAATAGGTCAAAGCAGTATTTCAGTCCGGTCCGACGCCTACAACTCTTGGCGCAAGTTAGGCCTCACATAGAATATTGTTCTCATCTCTGGGCAGGAGCGCCAAAGTACCAGCTTCTCCCTCTGGATCGTATCCAACGAAGGGCCGCTCGAATTGTCGACTGCCATAGTATTTCAAAGTTCAAACAGGCTTTACTCCTTAGAGCTACGTAGAGATGAGCATCGCTCTGCATCATATATCGGTTATATTACGGGGAGTGCTCCGAGGAATTGTTCGGACTTATACCTGCTGCAACTTTTCGCTACCGTTCCAAGGGACAAAATATTTATCATCCTCATCACCAACTGTCGCCAACAGTATTTCCGGACCATTACGACCTGCACACCTTCAAGAAGGCAGCATATTCCCTCCTAAAAGGCTGGCAAGGCACTTCTGTTTCTACACGCCTTAATTCTACAAGCCTAATTTTACAAACTCTACACTTTAGTCAAATTATGTGGCATGGCCATTTCGTCAGGCAACGTATTTTGACTAAGGTGTAAAGTTTGTGAAATTATTAATTACTTTACATGAAAATGTTTATGGTGGGATCACATTTTACCAGTATTACGTTGTTACAACAGAAAGCAGCTGATAAAAGTTAATTTTGGGACATTCCTAACAAAATTCTACAAAATCAACAAAAAACCCGAAATACCCGAAAAAACCCGGGTACCCGGTTTTGAAGATGGCTGGGACCGAAAACCGGAGACCGGGGCTCCGGGAGAGGATGGGAACCTCCCCGGCTTGGCTAGTCCCGGCGCCGAGGGGGACACTCCAGGTTGTCGGAGTGGCCCCTAATTGTGGTGGAAGTCCGGTCCCTATAGAGGTAGACCGGCCGGTCGCGGGGGGTGTCCTGTGTTAGACAGATCCGGGACACTTCCCATTATAGCGGCTGATGGCAATCCGCAGGTTCAGTTTTAGTGGGTAAACCGGCGAGTCGCGTCGGGAGTCCCACATATCCCCGGGATACCCCTCCCGGGGAAGGCGTAACGACCTTTCCCCTGCGATATCAAAAAAAAAAAAAAAAAAAGGCCATACACTCACACCTCCATTTAACGCAACCCCGGTAGACGTGTTTCGCCTCTTACGTTAATTTCATTATATTTTTCAATTTCGTATTTTTTACCCTTAACCTTTCCTATTCTTCCAGATTTTACTTAGTTTCGTAAGTATTAGACCTGGGTCACGAAATGACTAATCAATTGATAAGTGGCAACATGCCAGAAAATGGATGTTTTATTAGGTAATACCCAGGTATACCTATGCCTTAAGATTTCGACGCTGCACTGACTTGCTTGCAACATAAACTCCTATTTCAGTAAAGATTGTATAATTTAAATCTTACCTGAGAGTCCGAGATTTGCACGGGACTTTAGTAGAACGATAATAATTAAAAAAAATATAAGAGTAAGTCCTATGCCAACTAAGCCTTCCAACCGCATTATAAATCGAAATCACTCATATTATATTCATTACAAGTAGCCCATGTCCTTCCCGGTGGTCTTATTTCATCAAAATCTGTCCAGTAGTTTCGGAGCCTATTAGATGCATTGAAACAAACATCCAAAACAAACAAACTTCCTTTTAATATATTAGTATAGATTACTACTACGAAAGAAAAAATCTTAATATATAACCTAAAATGAGTAGTATACAGACATAAGACCTAGCTAGATCGATTTTTATCCTCCAAAACTTCCTGCTTACTAAATTCATGGTATTATAAAAATTAGGCTTGTTCCGTGTTCACTACTAAACTTCCTAACAAGTACCTAGTAAAAAGTTTGTTTTTGCTAAGGGCCCTTTTTCACTTATACATAATTCCTAACTGACAGCCTATACAATTGACATTCGATAACGTTACGAACTTACGAACAGGTATTTGTCAATTGTTTGTGCTAACGAGGGGCAGGTTACTACTTTTGGTAATTATACTCTTTCGTCGTTGCTGTAAGTTGCAACAAAACAAAAAATGTTTCAATATCCTCTAAAAAGTTCCTGTCTATTTAATACCAACCACTTTCCGCATCTATTTATAATATTTGCAATTGTTCATGGGATTCATATTAATATACCGCATTGTTAATTTCCAGTTTTCCTATAACAGTACACTAAGCCTATTACGTGTTAAATTATGAATAGGTATATTTAACTGGTTATGAATATTATTTAACTTCATAACGAATATAATAATATACATGATTGTCAAAACTACAAACTATATTAATTTGTTTTGTGTTACCCCTTAATGAAGTAATGATTAATAAACACAGTTTTGTTGTAGCTTTCAAATTTTATATCATCTATTATATTATTTCTATTACGCAACGAAGTACTTTCACCTTCTTTCATTTTTTCATACGCATAGAAATACCAAATTAATCATTACTTAAGTATTATCAGCATACCATTAGTTTTGTTTTAGAATCAATGAAGTGCAATTGAGATTTAGACACATACATTTCTATACAAGGATATGCTATTGTATCATTTACTTCAAATATTTCTTTATACAAGAAATCTGTACCGCCAACTACTCAAGATGTTTGTTTATTTACTTAGTTAGCAAAGGATATATTATTATGTATGTATTATTATCAGTCATGTACTATAGTATACGTAATAAAATAATACGTAGTAAGCAGTACTTAAATGGTGGACGAACGGTATAAACAAGTGAATACACAGTAATACCTCAATTGTAGTAGATAATCGCAATTTGTTTACTCTGCGTCATGAATACATTATAATGAATACGTTATCTATCTAAATATTACATTACTTATTCAGTTTTCTACATAGGTATGAATAATCAGATCAATATTCCAATGATGTCACTGGAAAAAACGTACCTTAAAGTTCTAGTAAAGTAGCATCCTACTGAATGTGCATTTTAAGTAACTATTATAGTGGGAGGTTTCCTTAGTAGTTTTTACTTTGTAATTAGGGGTCGAAGTTTCGCTCTGTCCATCCGTCTGTCTGACAGTCAGTCTACTCTTCCAACTTCTGTAATGATTAATGTAAATAGAAAAAAATTGGTACCGTTACAGATTGGATATAGTTTTTATTTTTGGCTAAGGGGGTTGCGTGTGAAGTGGGCATGCTTTTTCATACATGTTTTTTTTATGAAGTGAACCATTTTCAAATAGTCTGTCTCCAAAGTGGTTTACAAGTTGCCCCCCCCCCCCTGGCATTTTTAAACTGAGATAGGAACTTGGAACTATCCATGCTATTAGTCTTAAGGGGAATTATTTTGACCGAAATCGGACAATAACTTTTGAAGTGTTTATTGATTTGTAACGAGCCCTTCCTTAAGCAGTGTCCTGAAATGCTCTCGCCTCTCGGTTAGTTGTAAAAAAAGAAATCAATTTCCTTAAAAGTTTCGAAATTAAAAGGAATTTATTGCAATATACATTATGCGCAATTTGCGATTGTCTATATTTATAAATACCACGTACGTCGTCATATAAACAACAAACTTCGCGGAGGATTGCGAAGTGTTTGATCTAACACATTCTTTCTATTAGTTTTTATCGTGTTTACCTTCTCGTAGACTGTCTGTTATACTGGTCAATAGCTTGTCTAATCCTAAGGTCGTCTATCTTTGATACTTCACTTGCTTTACAATAAAGTTGATTATTCGATAACCGGCACAATTGCTCTTATAAACAGATTAATTATTTAGCTGCTTTTTCATTAATAAAAACTACACACTCTATAAACTATTACCCCCTTACTAATAAACGCTGTATAAGCTTTGAATAGTTATACAGTGTTTTGTCGCCTTCTATCGAATTAAACATGTCACTTGTGTGATGTGAACAAAACACTGTATAGTTATTCAAAGCTTATACAGCGTTTATTAGTAAGGGGGTTAGTGGTTTGGAAAATTCTCGAGCAATCCAAACGATCCGAAAATTAGGCATGTTATCGCATCAATGATGCGAATTTCGCACCAAAGATTTTTCCACACGAGATCAGAAATGTGCGACCGACCTTGGTGAGGTCGCCCCTGTCTATCTACACTCGCTGGGCAATAAAACAATTCCTGAATGAATTAGACCGATTAAAAACGCCATTGGCCCCGTGCCAGACCGATCCGTATAAAAGTGGTAACATACACTCGAACTTGGTCCGCGAACCATATCCGCGGACCGAATCCGGTGTCGCTACACATGCACGGATTTGGTTCGGCAGAACGAATTGAAAACTCGACACTCGTGTGTTCGATTTTCAGCTCTATTGTACTAGTGCAGAGTTCTATTTACAGTGCTGTTTTTCCACGACGACGATGATTCCCGCAATCCATTGAAATCTTGTAGTGATACCAACTCTCAAAAATATTTCTCCCCAAACTTAACCCTTAATTCGTCCCTGATTAGTTAAACTATTTACAGGTATAAGAGATAATAAGCTAGATAGAAAGGTTATGTGTTTAACATAAAAACTTACGCGTAAATAACCCCAGGCTGTATACATTATACACATATAAAAATTGATTCATAAGGAGTAAAGAGTACCTGAACTCTAAAACTCCTGCCCCCTAGTAAACACCCGAAGATTTTTCTACTAAGTTGGCAACACAAATCGTTGCCCAACAGTGGCGAAGGCTGCTTCTCCTTCATAGGGAAGCCGGAGCCTGTATAATATGTAGGGATTTCTATGAAGGTTTGCAAAAGGTAAGTGACAAGGGAAGCCGATAGGAATGGAGTTATAGGAACCCTTCGCCACTGTTGCCCAAACGTCCGACAGCTCTAGTAACGCACGGTTTTGGTACGGAGCAAACCAAATCCGATGCATAATAATTATGTTCGCCGGCCTGCTCTACACACGGTCGGATTTAATACGACCAAATCTGCGGTCCGCTCTGTACCGAATCCGTACGTGTGTTAGCACAGTAAACATTGCGAATTTAAAGAAATTGACATTACGTAAGCGAATATGTGACTTGCGCTACGGAATTTAGACCCCGTAAAAAGTGCGATGGATCATGTTTATTGTGTTTCTGCAATAATTTTCAATGTGTATTCTAGTTTTGGTCTTCGTAACAATGTGTTTTGCTGCTACTAAATTGCTATCATGAATTTCATATCGTATTAAGAAGTAGTGTGTAATGCTATTCAATTTCCTATTTCAGCTCTTTTATGTGTTCGTCCCATTCCATTTTCAAAATATTTTGTGTGTTTAACGTCATATCTAGTAGTGGGCGTGATGAAATGTCGGTTGTTATCTCCGTCACTTGTTATTTTTACCTCCCAATTTTATCGTTTAACGCTAACGTCACTGGGGTTTTGTCTTTTTTATCATAATGTACGAGATAAATCAAATCCTTGGGAGTCTCATTAATAGATAAGATCTAGAGGAGAGTTAATATGTGTTAGCTTCTCAAGTGGCTTTTCTCCATTATTGGGATTGGATTCAATCGGTGCACACCTACAGACTTGTTGTTAATCACGTATTCAGCAAACGACTCATGCAGTGACTAAGATTGCCGTATTAGCATTCCAGTATTAGTCGTTGTCTTCGTTTCATTTTGCTGTATGTTTTCTGGTATAACCAGAATGTTCAATTTTGCCCACATTTATAGGCGGGTAAAATTAAACTTTCCTAGGTCCACCTTAAGGTATAAGGTGGTATAATACTATTATTGTGTTTGGTTTCCACTCAATGTCTTGCTATTAATAGCATAATGTGATTCTAATGTCATACTTTTGTTTATTGTATCTTAAATAGTGATTATTATTTGCTGTTACATAATATAATCTAAAAGTAAAAGCAGGTGAAAGAAACATTTAGTTTTGCACATTGCTTTGTTCATGTCACTATACGATTGTTTTAAACAAGTTTATTTAACACATAAATCCTAATGTAGCAAACGATGTCTCTAAATTATAATGGCTTTGCGAGTATAGTTTTGCCAATTTGTTCTCTTCAGTTCATTTCTGGGTATATAAAAACTAAGATCCAAACACGAAATATCATACCTACTCGTCTAACATTTACTTCATTTAAGAAAGCTTAAAATAATATAGAGTTGATTTTTATTATCTAGGTACTATTTTCTCATTGCAAAGAAATATTCTGTAGAATTAATGCCATCTTTTTAAATCTGCGAAATACGTTGTTAGAGTTATTAAGTTAAGATTGCATGTATATTGCCTGTGCAAACGTATTGCAGATTGTATTGCCACCGAATTGTAGTGTGCAATATTTTTATTGGATGTTTGCATAAACACGAATGCCAATGAAGGATATGTAAATAATGTCGTGTCTGATAGCGACTTAGGCGGAGACAGGTGCCGTCCTGCTCTGTGCGTTGACTCCGCGGCCTTGGGTTCTACTTGATTCAGTGCCACTTAAAAAAACAATTACAAAAGTTGCTCACCGTGAGACTTAGGTTTTGTGGTGATGGTCATAAAAAGTAACGCTGTCAGCGATTAGAATCTGACTAATTTATCTGATGAATCATCTGAAGTAAGATTTAGTTTACTACTTTATATAATACTAGCTGGTGCCCGCATCTTCGTTTGCGTACTATATATTTATAATTTAACGAAAATTATTGTACTAAATTTTAGGCAGAATATTCGCCTCGGAAGTCTATCAACATCTTACAATTTCACTAGTTTTATTACAATCTAAAAAAAATTACAATTTTACGGTGACATAAGTTTCCGTAAATTTCGAATTCAGTCTCAGCATTAGCAAATTAATTGCAATAAGAGGTGCAAAGCAATGTATGCCCTAGATATTCTCTGAATGTCTTGCTAATTGAAAGCTTTTATCCTCTCAAAACATTTCAATAATTTGAGCACTAATTCTGACTTTATTTTGGCTTGAACTAAGTAGGGCCGTATTATATCGTATTATTATTTTAAGTCGTCCAATATTATAGAGGCTCTTAACGACATAAAATACGTAGTACGGTATGGCATAAGCGATAAATCTGACTACCAGAAATCCGACATTTAAGATCTACTTTCTAGAACCTTAGCGTATAATATTATTTTACTACCTATGTTATAATTAGACCCTTCATAAAATAACGTATATGCACTAAAATTTTCTTTGATATCTGCTGTTAGATTGGAATTCGTCTGACGTGGACTGCGGAAGTGAAACGCATTGTATCATCCCAAAAGAACCGCAGTACGGTCGTGAGGTTGCGTTCGTTATTTTTTGCGTGTTATGGCCGCCATCGATCGCTGCCGGAGAGTTTTCGAAACAAGTGAACGAACTTGACAGACCCGCTGCCCCAATTGGCGGTTGCCGGCGTGACGTCATCGCCGTCTGCGCCTCGTCTGCGCTTCCCGGAACAGCTGGCCGCATTGTCCTATCGCTAACGGTAATTACATTGACGAGGTCTGGTGAGAGCGATGAAGGTTGCGGGTTCGATACCCGCGGTGAGATCAATATTGTTTCGTATGAGTCGTTTTCCATATTTTCGTAATTAAGGTGATCAAATTGACGTTGATACACGAAATGAATCATGCGTGTAGTCGGACAATGAATATTGAATAGGCAGATATTCCTTAATTCCTGGGAATAACAAGTCTATTTAACGCGTGATTTTTTTCTACTGTACTTCAATAAATAAAATACGTGCTCAGTTGATCCATATCATCATTTAGAATTTGCATAGCGAGCCGGTGTCAATGAAATCAGCTAGCCCGAGGCCGTTATTAACGGTAATTATGAATAGCCGAAAGAAACGACCCATTAGCCAAAATGGGAGCGAGAGAAATTTTAGCTCACTGACCTAATTGTCTGCGATGACATCATAAAAGCCTGTCACTCGTCAGTCATTGTCCGTATTGTCTGCCGAACATACTACGAATCTAACTGTGGTTTTAATGAATGAGTTTTCACTCCTTATGTCGATGAACTCTGCTCCGGTTTACTTTGTGTGGGCGTTGAAAATGAATTAGTCTGGATATCGCTACCGTATATTTACGAGCATATCAACTTATTGCTCGTAACATATGCTTACCTACTCTGATTAGTTGATTGCTGTGTGATTGAGAAAATATCTTTAGCTGCCGCTATGGAAAAACTAAATTCACCAGCGATGATTTATGTATCGCTGTTTACTTTTAGATTAAATTTAATGTTATAATATTTCTTTTGATTATAAATACAAAAAATAAAAAAGGACATTTGTGCGCGGGAAGGTTCAATGACCAATCGGTATAACTTTGTAATCCTTTTGCAAAATGTATGCTTGCCGCTTAATACGGTCGGTCAAATATAATTATTTTTACAGAGACGATGCTCTACTAACTGAATATCTCTTTTCAAGGCCGATATGCATTCTTTAAGGCCGGACACTGTTGAAGGTAAGAGGGTAAAAACTGGTCCTATATATTGGCAAAAGAAAGCTAACACATTATTTTGTGGCGTACTCGCGGAGTAATTGAAAGGAGCCGAGCCTATTTCTAGACGTCTCGGAAATCGATGTGAGATGTCGCAGTGCGGATACCTAGCTATAGCTGAGCCGGAGAAAGTGACTCTCTTGTTGGTTATAAATCATGCGACCAATACGAGGCTTAATCTATCGGCCTAACTTTCTTATGAATTTCGCTCGCTTGGATGTACGCTTATTTAATGACTCGTAATAAGTTTACCTAATTAATTATTTATTTAAGACTGGTGAACATTTCAAACAATTGGATATTTAGAAGCTGATGTCAAATCGACGTGCGATAGAGATTGATGTTTCCCGTAAACTGCTGAATGGATTTGAATGAAATTAAGGGCATAAATTATTTTTGTCTCGGAGAAATTTACTATACCTACCCACGAGATACGGATTTCCTATTTGTGTGAACGCAGTCGCCGGCTATAACTATGTTAATAATAATTGAATGCACTGCCTCGTTTATTAATATCTGTATTATAATTTCGGAGCTAGATCTCTCTCGGTTGCCTCCAGCGCGTCTGCGGGCTTCAATTAACCTACATTCGGCTGCGAGCGTTGTACCCCGTCTGTTCTCCGTCTACTTTCTTCCAATGAGGCCTCTGTTACTTGTTCCAGCTGTAGGTCTGTACTTAATGCAGTGAGAAATACGAATGTAGTTTGAGTTTTTACGATGTTTGCGTCTTTTTTAATAAGAAAATTCAACGTAACCGGTGCAGCTTAGGCTGGGAATTGTCCAGATTGTCCAGAATCTGTAAGACCCGGGTCAACTCAACACACTGAAAACTCTCAACTCAACTGTATTAGACCGTGCGCTAATACAGTTGAGCTGAAAATCGAACAAACAAGTGTCGAGTCAAACGTCAATGTCATTTATGACAGTTCGACACTTCGACTTTCAGCTCTATTGTATCATAGGGTTTCGGATTATACATTGTATAGTACCAGCCTTAGGAACTTTTAAAATTTGAAGTGAAATATTCTTTACTAGGTACCTACTGTCTTCAATTTTAACTAGAAGTGCATACAGTGTAGGGCTGTTTCGATAAGTTACATGTCAGTTTGCACGTGTATGTAAGTTTACAGTCCGGTACGTGCCAAGTCCTTGCACTCTTTAAAATTAGCGAAGAAGTCAAGGAGAATATCACGTTCAGATTGTTGTAATTCTTGGCATCTATTTTTTTTTTGTAAGAAATATTCACTGTTTGCAATTGGGAAAGCGTGCGAGTTTTTAAAAGCATTTTTGTGTAAATTTCAAATATTTCGCAATATTGGTGTGCAGCGCATGATGGATGCTGTCCAAATTTTGCCGTATATTTGAAAAAAAATCAATGATTGATTTGTTTGTGTAAGTGTGGAAAGGAAAAAAAAACAGTTTTGATAGGTACTGATTTGTGGATCATTTCATATTCCCTTCAATTGTCTATAGTCTATACTAATATAATAAAGAGGAAAAGTTTGTTTGTTTGCATTGAATAGGCTTCGAAACTACTGGACCGATTTTGATGAAATTTGGCACAGATGTAGAATAGACCACGGGGATGGACATAGGCTACCCTTAAACGCGGAAAAATGTACGGTTTCTGCGAAATTAACTTTTTCGCGCACGAAATCGCGGGCAACATCTAGTCTTTAATACATTTTAAGCATCTTTCTTAGCGAAGAATTATTTTAATTTATTTAAAGATGCAAACTAATCCGTAAAATATATATTTTTTAAAGAATCGTTGATTAGTTCAAGTTTTGAATTTACGGAAATACCACATCACGTCATATGCATTATAATGATTGGTATTTTTTTAAACATTTATTAAACAGATTTGCTTCATTTTATAATACTGGATCAACACCTATTACTCTTAGAAATAACTCTTTTTAAAATATTCACTTTTTGTTTAGGTACTAACAAGTTCCTTTTAATCTTCATTATCGTTTTTTATTTCTTCCTTTTGCGGTTAGTAACGTTTATATAAGCTTTGTATCTTTTTTTCGTCTTTTTCATCTCTTTTTATCCCCGACGCAAAATGAGGGTTTAGGTAATAAGTTTGACGTATATGTCTGTCCGTGGCAGCTCCTAAACGAAAGGTCCAATTAGAATGAGTTTTATCTCGGAATGCTGGCATGATCGAGTGTTCTTAGCTATAATTCATCATTATCGGCTCGTTCTCTGCTTGACAATTCGGATGTTACTTAATTATCGCCTTTTATGTAATTTTGTTACACCCAATAACAGGCAAAAGTAAATGCATATATACCTACATTATTCAGTTACCAGTCTGCAAACGTATAATTATGCTGAAATGTGCCGCCGTCTGCTTAAAAGAGTTGAAAAGAGCTGACCCAATTGGCAAGTGCCTGCCGGGTTCGAAATGCAAGTTTTTTTTATTTTTATTTTCCTTTGAGTCCTACCTCTCGTATGTTAAATTTAATTATTAGAAGAGTTATGTTATCATACATCATGTTTTAAGGTTCCTTAGTACTACATGAAACACTTTTATGTTTATGCTCTTGGTTGAGTTTTTGACTTGGGACTTGGGATAAACGCTAAGTGACGTAGTAGGTAGATATCTGCAGTTGCAGTACCTAGGGTTTTTAGTTTCACTTTTTCCCACTTCAAATGTTAAAGTAGAATTCATAGAAGCAATTATTATATTATGTAGCTGGTAGCAGCTTAATTCCCAACAATTTCAGAACATGCCTACCTATATGGAGTGAGGATCCTTGTCACAGTAGTGGGGACGTAAATGGTCCATGATGATTAATTTATGAACTCTGAGATGTGTACTAGATTGTTGATTGAGTAGCACTACTGAGTGCATTATGAAACGGCACTAAAAGGGCTGTAGAATCAGCTACGAAACTACATACGTCGTACATAATAATATGATGATGCTCACTCGTGGAGTCGTGACGCGCTACGCCCGCACTAGCGTGGCCGAGTAAAAAATTTGGCATACGTCGTACGCTCGTTTTATCCCATGGCGCTATGCCTGGTCGCCGGCGCTTGCTCCGCTCCATTGTTTCATGCTAATGATTTTTTGTTTCATCATTATAATAAATGGTTTCTTAATCATCTTTATAATCGCTAACGTCTGTACGAGCCACTATTGTGATGTTTTGTAATTTGATTAAGCGCTTTTGTAATCGTAGAAAATTTTAGCAATGGCGAAATCAATTCTCAATAAAGAATCAATTCTCATCACATCGAAATAGACGTAAAATAGATAGGTACTTTGAGGTTTCCTTGTGGTCTACAAGCCTCCTACAAAGTTTCATTTCAAAGAACCAATTCCGAAAACAATTTGTTTGCGGGGATTTTATAGATTAGTGGTAAGTAATAAAATGCCGACAAGTTTAGATCATTGCTCAGCATCAGCCTCATTTGTAGTCGGAGCTTTTCCTATGCGGTATGCCATTATCCCTAATGTTCTGTTCACACAGAGTCGCGACGCGCCTTAAAGTGGAAACCTGTAACTTAATTTATATTAGGATCTCTACGATTAATTTCCTCTTATAAAGCTTAAATGTCTACTGAATAAATATCCTTGTTCGTGCTTTAGTCATTTTGAGCGCTAGTTTCGGGTAGCGATCAACGAGGCTGACTGCGTTCGTGTTTGTTTTTGCACTTCTACTATCTTAGATTTATGTGACATTTAAACAGAAGACCATGCTAATGCAGTTCAGTCTTTCTTTAGCGTTTGCTTACGATGGATTTAAATAGGCGTGTGCATCGCTACACCTATGTCCTCAAGGGTGAGTTTTTGTCCTATTTTATGTCCATTACGCGATTTAAATATTGTTTTAGTTTCTCTGTATATTAGGTAGGTGTATTTGTTTATTTTTTCACACATGACTCAGAATGTGTAAACGGTTGGATGCTTTTTTGTGCTGTTCATATTTTTTGTTTATAAATATCAATTTGAAGGATAGGTGTATTTAGATCAGTAAGTTTAACATTTTTAGTGTTGACGCAAGTAATAAAATAAAGGATAAATTATAAAATTAAGCGCCTTTATGAATAGTTAATTGTTTTTAGTGATTTTATTTTATGGCTTTTTTAATTGTTATTATCCTCACTTCAGTTGTTAAAACACATAGTTGATTCTGTAAAAGAAAATCAGTAGTTTATATTATTAACAAACTCTTTAAATATTATATTATATTGTGGGCATTTGGCCACGGCGCATAAATGAAGTATCCTACGGGAACACTACTTTTTCGGGATAAATAGTACCTAGTCTGTGTTAGAGAGTTTAAATTAGGTACCTACTACCGTACCAAAATTCATTTGAGATGATGGATTTTTGTTGCCAAACATTTGAGATGATGGATTTTTGTTGCTATAACCAAAAAATACTAAAAACATAATAAAATAAATATTAAAGTAAACGGAAAACCACGTTAGTGTATGAGAGCCCGACCCATACAATATTAACTTGGTTTACCTACCGTTTTGTACGGAACCCTTCGTGCACGAGTATGACTCGCAGTTGGCCGGTTTTGTTGTTTATGTTTCGATTTCTCGTTTTTTTTTTGTTCCGACATGTAATTAGAAAACACATCTGACGCAACAATAATTTTTGTTTGGTGTATTTCCGAAGTTTTTTTGCACATAAAAAATTACCAGTCGACCGAATAATAGCGTTGCCCAAACTTCAGTACTTGCGTGACACAGTAGATTACGTGGAAAAAATGCAATTGCTTCCTGTGTTTCACGTTCTCGTTAGTTATGTAGGTACTGGATGAAAAATATAAAATGCTGGGCAGCTTAATATTTGAGTGCAAATATGCATATTTTAAAGCGCTAAATCTCGTGTGTAAAAAGTACGTAGAATTGTTAAACGAGATGCAAAATATTTATTTACCTTATACAAATTTTGAAGAATTCGGAATAAATTTACATATCCCAGAAAATAAATTTTAAAATAAAATATGTACTATAAATAGTCTATACCGGGGTACCTAATTAGATATCTAGTAGCAAATCTACTCACCATATCGCGTTGGTCCTGAAATTTGATTTAAGCTTTAGCATTCTATTATTTTTAAAGCAATCAGTGCCAGTTACTTATGTATTTTTCAAATATGTCGCCATATTATTCAATGTGTCATCGTCCAAACTTGATTGGTATCAATCATCGACAACCTCGACCATGTTTTATCTATACATTATATAATAAACCGGTCCTATAACAGATCCTTGGACTACGCCGCGTTCGATGTTTGTCTACGAACTTTTCGAATCTGCGATACTTGGTAATTAAATGTTAAGCTACGGTGAAACGAATAAAATCTGTGTTTTTTTTCTCGACATGACTGACTTTTCTAATAGGTTAGGTTACATTTTTTAGGTACATTTTTTTTAAATAATTTTATGCACACGGTATTGGTAATCTAGGGTTTTTTTTTCTAAAAACCACCCCCCCACCTTCCTCCTCGCCGCCCTGTGACGGGGCCACGGGAACGATAAACACATCCGCGACCCCGCCTGCGGCAGCCGCCCACAAGCGGCTCCATCCTAGGCCCGAAAGCCCCAAGCGCACCAGATGGTAAGGTGCGCCTGCCTCCTCGGCCTCCACCAGTACTGTAGCAGACTCCCCCCGAGTCTGCTACTAGGAGGCCACAGATACCAGCCTTCACAACCGGTACCCGGTGGCAGATCTGGTATATGGTTCTGCTACCGACCACACCTCGGCCGCAGAGGATAGGGCAAGCGGCGCACCGTAATACCAACTTGCCTCTTCCTCTGCGGCCCCACCAATGCCGTTAACACACGGAACAGCCCCGCCAGCTCGCAGGGGGGTAGGGAAAGTAGCACAACACCACCACGCCTCTCCCCCTGCGATCCTTCCACGGCCGCAGAAGATAGGGAGTACGGCGCACCGTAATACCGGCACTCCTTTTCTTCTGCGGTCCCACCTCCAAGCGCGTCCGCAGCGGACTCCTCCAGCCCGCTGGGAGCGCCCTCCTCGGGCCAGCCGGCGGAAAACAGGCCGGCCCTGGTTGCCTCTTCGCTTCACCGTGGGTGTCCAGTCCACGGTTACTAAGCCCCACCGCCACGACAAGGCGTGCAACCATCGGGGGGAATCTAGGGTTTGCAACAATCAAAGGAGAATGCTCATGGATGTATGGAATCCCGTACCAAGCTGCGTCAAAACCAAACTTGGTTTTTTATAATCTATGCTTATCATATTATCTCCTATAAAAATTTCTTTGTAAAAAAAACTGGGGTTTCGGAGTAATTTTACAAAATCAAAAATAACCTCAAAACCATCAAAGTAATATTTTCATACACGAACGAACATTATTGCTCTAAAAACAGAGTAATCCGCTTATATTAGTAAGAATTTCGAATTATATAGCGACTTTCAGTCGCGACACAAAATTCGGTGAGTTTCCCAACATTTATACCTATTGCTAATACTATGAGCGGGTATTGTGTATCTAGGGGTGCTACCGTGATCACACTATCACAATTCACGTCAATACCAATAAAACATTACCATAAGTGTGACCTGACCAGTAAGATTGAATAAACCAGGAACTACATTAGACCGACGCACATGTGGGTCATGCCTAAATTGTACGTAGAATCGCGTTGCAAGGCGTAGATCTAACGTAGCTCCAAAAATCTAGTGGCCGAGTAAAATGTGTACGTGGCCCACGTGTGCCCCCAGAGTTCTACCTAGCGCTAATTAAGCCAGAGCACCTTGAACAATAGTAGGTAGGTAGGTAACTCTTTAATCATCTTAGAATACTATTCATAATGAGACACAATTGCTTATGCTCATGTTGTCGTTGTACATCGACTAGGTAAGGGATAGAAAAATAAAACAAACATGTGCATTTGAGTTTAAATAGCGATTCAATGACAAAAATAATTAAGTACTAGTTGACCCGGCAGAATTACCATAAATAAAATAAAATACATACTTTTTTATAATTTTTATTTTATACAAACCTTGTCTTAACAATAACTAATACATAAAACAAAGAATCATACAATTTGGTGCAGTTATTCGAAAGTTATGAGCATACATATATTTAAAAGATCCATTTTTATTTATATGGATTTAAAATACTTATGCTTAAATCATTCATCATATTCCTGAAAAAAATCATCTAAATCCGGTGCAGGCGCAGTTACATCATTATACTGTCCCCAGCTCAAATACCACACTATTGTCATTACAAGAGCACAGCAACCCACTGTCCGCTTACCAACGAGGCAGCTACAGCAGTAACCTACTATGCTTTCTATATTATCAGTTATCTATATGGTACCTGGCAGCTCGCTGCATCATATTCATAATTATGTCAAATTGACTACCAGTAAAATCTCTTAACTGGGATGTTAATTCGCTCCAACGGCCATGATCTAGGTGGTGACGGCAGATACGTGCTGCCGGTGGCACATAGAATTTATAATTAAGTAACAACTGTTCCTTTATGATTGGATGTACTTGCAGCACGCTTGTACACAGAAGAGATAACTTTTGGGTTCGTCATGACTTGAGGGGTGCGATAGTTTGACTGAGGAAGAGGAGGCGGCTCAGGAATATTGAGAACTGCACTTGATCCAGCATCTGTCAAAATATCTCCTGACAGACCAGGGCGATTGGAGTCTTGCTCATTACGACGTTGCACTTCTCTATTAGCTGACCTCCAGCAAGCAGCACATACTCTTTCCAATCTTGAGATCTAAAAAGTGACATGTAATAAATATTTATGTATGTTAAAACATGTACATAATTCAATATGAAACCATGTTATCGGCACACAATAATAAAAGTACTAATACTATCAACTATTGAAGACTAAAAACATGAAGAATATCAATAAAATATTATAGTTTAACATAAATAAAAATAATTACCAGGTGCAGTGGGATTAATCTAATTAAAATGTTTCTCTCGTGTCGATCTTGTCTTACAGGATATGTTCTTGTAGAACGTAGAATAGAATTGCCACAAGAAAAACATACTCTTCTATGACCAAAAGCAGGCAAAGATAAACTTCCTTCACTGATTGTGTTTGCTCTATCTTGAAGCAGTGTCAAACACTCTGTACAAAGCACACATTCTGTAGTCAGCTGTAATAAAAACCATAATGAAAAAATGTATGAAACATATTCATAGATGTTACACCTATACTATAAAATGTTTTCTTTCTTTCCATAGAAATGTTTTGTAAGATTATAGATAGTTCAGTAGGTAAAAGATTAGTTAGGAACTTAGGAAATAGAAGGTTCTTCGTCTTTTATATAAAAATCTTATTCAAAGAGTAAAATAAGACATGCTTACCTGAGTAGGAGTTATCCACGACTGCAACAAATTAATAATTGGAGTAGACACTTGTTCTATAATCTATAGAATGTGTACTTTGATTTCTGGGTATCGAAAATGAACAATTGGTACATCTGTTTTGCCGGGTGACCCCATATTTCTCTCGACATATTTGCACAATCAAATACACAGAAAAAAGTTCACAAAATATAAACAAGTTCTACTTCTCAACACACAATACGAAAATAATGATAAAATTATATGATTATCATTAATCTAAACAATATAAAATACAGACAACGGACGTATTCGCAATGGCAAAGATAAAGGTAGGTATTACAAATATTATGTCAAAAATTCGTCTGCTAGGATTTAGGGATGCGGTCGATAAATCGAAATCGTAAAATAATCGATTTTATGTCAATTAGCAATACTAAATCGATTTGGTGTATGTAATGGATTTACTTAATTGTTACTCTTATTCAACAAAAAGATAGCAAAAATACCTTTGCTATCTTTTTGGTTATCATATTATCATTCGGAAATTGTTTTTGAAGTAAACGTTATAGATATTTAAAAAAAAATTGATTGGAATTGCTGTTTAGTCGAGTCATCATATTGTTTCTAATAATGCACTACATCTCTTTATAACCGGTTGTTAGAACCCCGTGTAAAAGGAGTCATTTAACAATTTTCATAATTTAAATTAAATTCCCTGTTCAAAAATCAGATTCCTGACGCGTAATGTCGTTAAAAAATTATGAAAATAATTACTATAAAATTTTAATCTTGAAGCATGAGACTTTTTGGTACCACTTTTGGTCATTCTCCTTTATATTAATTGGAAAAGATTAAGTTGAATTTTTCTTATTAAACTAAATGATAGCATTGAATAACAATAACAATACTAGAATAATACAATATCAATTGATTTAAGAATTGATAAATAAAACTTTGAAAGGACTAAGAGTCGCATGGTAGGTACATGATATGCAAATAGCGACGGACGCGTCCTGCGCGATCAAAATTCTGTTACAGCACGGGTCCGCCCTTGGTCCTCTTCGGTGACCTATTTGTCGTGTTTACAGATGGATCGTGATGCATTTTCCAATTGATCCCGTGCACCGAAATAGAACATCCGTTCGTAGATATCTCGTGGCTGATTGTTTCTATATCGTTATGCTGATACGCTCCGGTTGTTGCATTGTTCTTATATTTGATATCTTTTGGTTGAATTGATTTTTCATGATGTAGGTATATGTCAGCGTAAAATTGTAAAAACCGCTAGATTGTAAAATAACTAACGAGATTGTACAAATATGTCGAAAGATTAAAAACTATATAATGTTTATAATCCTAACGAAAAATAATGTGTTAAATTATAGGCAGAATATTCGCGTCGGAAGTCTATCAACATTTTACAATTTCACTAGTTTTATTACAATCTAACGGTTTTTACAATTTTACGGTGACATATATATTTACTAGATTTTTTCTGTATTTTCCGTGAACTTTGAAGACTTGGCTGTTTTAGCCAATGCATATTTGTCAAATATAAAGATCATGCAATATTGTAGGTTCATACTTTTATCTTTGTTTTGGGTGACCGAGCTTTGGTTAGAGTTCTTGGAAAAAATTAACAGTATTGAAATAGGTTCCTATTATTGTATCGGAGGCCGGTGCTATTTTACAAATTTTGGAGAATTTATTTCTAGATTTAGTTTTTTAAAATATTTTCTTATATGTACTTAAATATTCTTTTTATGATAAATAAAAAAATATTCGCCTAGCCGGGATGAGAACACGTGACACCAATTTGCCAAGAACGCAAAAAAATCAGACGCTTACCAAACTCCGCTACTGGAATAAGAGATTTGTTTTGAAATGTTTGCGTAACGAAAGAAAAAACATAAAAACTCAAACATAGGTTTCTCTGTTCCCAGGGATAAGACCTAGGTAGCTAGCTAGATCGATCGATCGAAATTGTTGAAGCTTTCGAGATTCGATACATATAATATTATTATGTACTTACACAAGAATTGATCGATTAAAGTACGTACATATAAGATTGCGGTACGAATGATTGTCAAATCTTCATAGTTTGGGCACTAGGTAGTTCTCTCTTTCTCGAATTATTTTAAAACCTTAAAGAGGCCGCTGCGCAAATAACTTCAAACGGTTTCGTCAAGTAGAAGTTTGTGACGAAAATTGATTTACGTAACATTTGCGTTTTCTCGTATCGCACGGGCGAAAATCAAATCATTCAAGCAATCGCGATAAGTGTTTATTTTTTTATTTTATTGACGTGACGTGTGTTGATTTATATCCATCCAAATTCCGATATACGTAATAAGACTCTATTTATTGACAGTTACATTTTCCTTTCTTTTAGATAAGGTACCTTTTTAAAGGTATTTGATTTTTTTATAGTTTGCTATATTATGTATGTTTAAGAGTTTGCACGTGTCGTCTGGTTTGCGAATGTGTCCGGCCTCTATGAGGTGATGACTTGCTAATTTTAATATACGGACAGTGAACAATATTATGTGTGTGAATTAAGCTGCCCTCTATCGAAACTGAATATATAAGCAGCTGAGGTCAACAACAGACGAGGTCGGCCATTACAACCGGTCGGCGCTGTGCGGCCGCCCTGGCGGGACTTATGGGAATTCCGCGGATGCTTTCCGGTTGATATATCGCTAACACGCTCTCGTCTAATGTTAAGGAGGAATGAGGATCTATCACGTTTTATTCCGAGTCGGGTGATTAAGAGTTTTTTTTTGGAAAATTCGCTAAGGCCGGGACTAGATACGGAATCCGGAAGGGCGGGCGGGAGAATTCAGAGCATTGGAAATCGAACTCTGCGCTGATACCTACAATAGAGCTAAAAATCGAACACACTAGGGTCGAGTCAAATGTCAATGTCATAAATGACAGCACGACACTTCAATTTTCAAGTTTATTGTAATAGCGCAGAGTTCTATTTTCTTTTTTCTGAATTTTCCCGGGCTTGCCTTATATTCCTTGCTCTGCCTAGTAGGTATTGGGAAAATCTCTATCATGGATGAGTAATGCTCAGTTCGTAATTTTCTACTATTTCACTGTCTACCGTTTGCAAAATGTTCACTTCGAAGCTTGTAATTGAAAAACATAATTTATTGTTTAACGGAATTTATGTATACTTAGGCTGCATTTACACCAAACTGACTGTCAGCCGCCAAAAGTGAGCGAGCGTTACGCAGTTTATGGTATTTCCATACATATTCACCTTTTCGTTCACACCTATGACCTAACCGACAATACGTTATTACGCTATGCGTAGACGCTGACATTCGGCGGCCGATTTGTCAGTATAGTGTGAACGTAAAATACCGTTTATTTTCACGTTTACACTGGGGCTCACAGTGAGCCTGCTCACATTCGGCGCCTAACAGTCAGTTTGGTGTGAACGCAGCCTTATTGCTTGTCGAATTAAAATTTATAGCTCGCATTTCATTAATGATGATGTCATCTCATTCATTGGTTTTGAACTTCGATAAAACTTGTCGAGAGCCAATTGTTAGCCTTCAAGGTTCCGTGGAAAGGCTTTTTTTATTATAAAAAATACACATTCTGCACGACAGTCGCGCCGACTTCTGGTTTTAAAAATGTCATATTTACCGGAAAAATAAATTATCGTGCTATACAATTATTATTTTTATATAAAGATACATTTTTTTTTCTCAAAATATAATTGAAAATGGATTTAAATGATTTAGTTTTAACCGACTACGGCGAAGCTAAAATATGGAAGAGTAATTTTAGCAGCCGGTGTATGTATGTTTGTTCCACCGTAGGTAGCGCCTAAACTACTGATCCTATTTTAACGAATAACATAGGCTTGATTTGCGCAGTCGGGTTATAGTTTTTAACTTTTGATTATAATAATCAGAATATTGAATATATATACAGAACTTGCGTGTTCGTTAACCATCAAACACGAATTAGTCGTTACAGAAACACGACCTAAGATTAATGCCTATTAGTCTAAAAGCTTATTGATTAGTTAGATAAACGATTGGGGCAAAAAATTCTAGCGGATACATTTGTCGCTAGGCGTTGTTGCGGCTGTTGCGCTAATTCTATTGGCTTGATGGCTCTATGTTATTGCCTGCCATAGATTATAGAAACATAATGAAGCGTCACAGGAATATTAATAGTCTAGTATTTTTCCTCTGACCTTTCATCGTGTTTATATAATCTATGGCGGGCAATATCATAGAGTCATCAAGCCAATAGAATTAGCGCCACAACGCCTAGTGAGTTAGCGACAAATGTATCTGATACAATTTTTTGGTCGAAACGAAATACATATAGGTACGTAAATCGTAATATACGAATGATATTACCTAATACCTATACTCCGTTTCGATTCAATCGACAGGCCCTTATTATGTAAACAAATCTCAATATAAGCGGCTATAATGCTACCAATTTAAATTGCACAAAATTACCTTGCAATAAATACAATTTTTATTTAGGTACATTTACATTTTGAATCGAAACGGAATATACCTGCCAAAAGGCATACAGGAAAAATACTACAGTACGTTGAACATGTTAAGACATGAATCGCGAAGTTCATTCACTAGGTCAGTGTACAACTAATTTCAAACCCATGACCCATACAAGAACGTGATTTTTTGCCGTTTGTTACGGAATCCTTCGTGGAACCCAAGTCTACTTGCACTTGGCCGTTTTTAACCCCTTACGAATACAGAGGGGTGTTATAATTTAGACGTTGTCTGTCATCACGTGGCATTGAAGATCGAATCTATTAAACGGATGAACCGATTTTGATATAGGTTTATTATTTAATGAAATATTTAACGAAGGCTGGGAGCCCTCGTTAAATAATACAAAAAACGTGATTTTTTTGCCGTTTTGTACGGAACCCTTTGCGCGCGAGTGTGACTCGCACTTGGCCAGTTTCTTTTTCTGTTTGAAAGCTGACATGATCGAGAGTATTATTAGCTATAATTCATCATAGTCAGCTCGCTCACTGCTTGACAATTCGACGGCTATTTAAAATTTTGTTTTTTAACAAGTACAACAAAGTACAAACCTTAGGCAGTACTAAAGAATAAAACAAGAAATGATTACCTTATTCGGGTAAGGTAATAATATATTAATTATTATTAACCATATTATTATGAAATGAAAATGTTTAACAAAGTACAAACATTTGGCAGTACGAAAGAGTAAAACAAGAAATTATGAGCTTGTACCCTAATTGTGTATTAAATAAAATGTAATTAACCAATACTATGAAATGAAAAAGTACAACAAAATAAACTGTACAAACCTTTGGCAGTACGAAAGAATAAAACAAGAAGTTATCAGATCACCCGAATAATATAATATATTATTCGGGTGATCTGATAACTTCTTGTTTTATTCTTTCAGAAACGAAACGAAGAAACTTTTTCCCCAACCTAATATTATTAGGTTGGGGAAAAAGTTTCTTCGCATTTTATATAAAAATTCAAAAGGTTTTTTTATAAAGTTTATTTACAAGTGACTAAAGTATATAGGTGCCATTTTGTTCGATAACTTTTTGCCATCTTGTTGGTAGGTACATGATCCCATTGCTATAAAATTTTTGGGGCTTCTGATGAAAAAACTGCGACAAGTGGTTTTGGCAGTCCTCTTGTGATGTCAACCTGACACTGCCTAAGGAATTCTGCAGCGACCGAAACAGGTGGAAATCTGAAGGTGCAAGGTCAGGACTATACGGCGGATGCATTAACACCTCCCAGCTAAACTCCCGTAATTTTTTCTGAGTGGCTAAAGATGTGTGAGGTCTAGCGTTATCATGGTGAAAAACCACACCCCTTCTGTTGATTAATTCCGGCCGCTTTCTCTCAACTTCTAGCTTTAATCTCATCAGTTGTTCGCAGTACAGTTCAGAATTGATGGTCCTGCCTGGCGGTAACAGCTCATAATGAATAATGCCCTTCCAATCCCACCACACACACAGCATCACCTTGTTGCGAGTTAACCCGGGTTTCGCCACAGTCTGTGAAGCCTGACCGGCCTTTGACCACGATCTTTTTCGCACGTTCTTGTCGTACGTGATCCACTTTTCATCACCAGTTATCAGCTTCTTCAAAAATGGTTCGGTTTCATTACGTCGTAATAAAGAATCACAAATGAGTACACGGTTCATTAGGGTTTCTTTCAGTGAGCTCATGAGGCACCCAAATATCGAGCTTTTTTGTGTACCCAGCTTTTTTCAAATGCGCCAAAACCGTTTTGTGGTCAATCCCCAGTTCTTCAGCTACATCGTAACTACTAATATGTCGATCTTGCTCCACTTTTTCAAAAATGGCAACAGTTTTGTCCGTAACAGGGCGACCAGAGCGACGTGCATCTTTGATATCAAAATTTCCGGATTGAAAACGCTTAAACCAAATTTGCGCTACTCTCACAGATACTGCATTAGGTCCATAAACATCACAAATTTTTTTCGCGGCTTGTGTTGCATTTTTACCTTTTTTGTAATAAAATTTTAAAATGTATCGAAATTCTTCATAAGAATCACTCATTTTAACAATAAGAAAAACAAATGAAAATCTCAAATTTACCTAATTTGAATTTGGAATTGTCTTCTGTAAAATTAAAACTTTTTAATGATACCAAAATCAGCCAGATACAATTGGTGTAGCCCAAGATATTTTATGACAAGTTCATACATACTATAATGCGAAAAGACTTTTCCCCAACCTATTATTAACCATAACCATATTATTATGGAATGAAAGAAGTTATATTTAACTCAAATTACTTACCTGCTTGTTAGTTGTTACCGAGAAAAATATGTGATGAACAAAAATAGAATACCTATTTCGTAAATTCTCCATACTGGTATATTGTGTTACTTCACGGCTTTCGAAAAGAGTTTTTCCTAGAATTCTGTATTATTACAGTTGCGACATGTCCTGGTACACGTGCCTCATCATCATCAGCGCTAGTCTGTTATAACTTATATCACTTTCCTTGAAGGGAAAATCTTTCTTGGTGCTAAATTTCAGAGCAAACTCAAGATATTTGGCTATTGGATATTAACGTTTAGTATGTCTATATATAAAGAGGAAAAGTTTGTTTGATTGCATTGAATAGGCGCCGAAACTACTTGTCCGATATTGATGAAATTTCGCACAGATATAGAGCAGACTACGAGGAAGGACATAGGCTACTTTTTATCGCGGAAAAATGTATGGTTGCGGACAACATAAATATATAGATGGGAAGAAAATAATATTTGTTTGTTATCCGGGTAGGTACCTACTAAGGACAATGGAATAAATGAAGAGAAAACCCTGCTCTATCATATTTAGGATACTGAATAAAACGACAAATTCCCTGTAGTAAAGGAGGATAAGTTATCCAGTGTCGAATGGAATGTGTAAATAGTTGGTCATAATTCGATTAAACTCTTTGGTTTCCGTGTGGCATTCGTAATAAAGGGCTTATGTTAAATCGCAATCAATCATATATTATACAGTATACACGTACCTACTATATGTATTCCCATCATTGTGAAGCATGAGCGAGCTGATGATGAATTATAGCTAAAAACACTCGATCACGACTCGAAACATCAAATGGTTCAAAATCGGTTTAACCTTTTCGGAGCTACGATCCTACGAACACACGCAGACAGACAAGTCAAAGAATGGGTATGAGGTAGACTAGGACTGGAAACAAACGAGCAAGTGCCCTAAGAGTTAAAACCTCCTTAGTCCGGCACTCGCAAAATCTGTTTTTAAGCGCGCGCCGTCGCGGCTTAGGTCTAAAACCTCTTTAGTCCGGCACTCGCAAAATCTGTTTTTAAGCGCGCGCCGTCGCGGCTTAGGTCTAAAACCTCCTTAGTCCGGCACTCGCAAAATCAGTTTTAAAGCGCGCGCCGTCGCGGCGTAGGTCTAAAACCTCCTTAGTCCGGCACTCGCAAAATCTGTTTTTAAGCGCGCGCCGTCGCGGCGTAGGTCTAAAACCTCCTTAGTCCGGCACTCGCAAAATCTGTTTTTAAGCGCGCGCCGTCGCGGCGTAGGTCTAAAACCTCCTTAGTCCGGCACTCGCAAAATCTGTTTTTAAGCGCGCGCCATCGCGGCGTAGGTCTAAAACCTCCTTAGTCCGGCACTCGCAAAATCTGTTTTTAAGCGCGCGCCGCGCCGTCGCGGCGTAGGTCTAATAATTAGTGTCCGACCGAAAGTTCGGTTTCGGTTTTTTTTTTTTTTTTTTTTTTTTTTTTTTTTTTTTTTTTTTTTTTTTATGAAATAAGGGGGCAAACGAGCAAACGGGTCACCTGATGGAAAGCAACTTCCGTCGCCCATGGACACTCGCAGCATCAGAAGAGCTGCAAGTGCGTTGCCGGCCTTTTAAGAGGGAATAGGGTAATGGGGGAGGGTAGGGAAGGGAATAGGGTAGGGGATTGGGCCTCCGGTAAACTCACTCACACGGCGAAACACAGCGCAAACGCTGTTTCACGCCGGTTTTCTGTGAGCCCGTGGTATTTCTCCGGTCGAGCCGGCCCAATTCGTGCCGAAGCATGGCTCTACCACGTACACGGTTTCGGTTTCGGCCGAGTTTCGGCCAAAAATCAAGTTTCGGCGGCAGTTTCGGTTTCGGCAAAAAGTGGCCGAAACTTTTGCCGAAACCGAAACTGATTTCGGAAGTTTTCGTGCACGCTCGCCTAACTTCGTTTCTTGCGGCAACGCTTTGACAACGCAACTGAATTTGAAAACATAATTAAAATCATAGATATATAATATTAATAAGAGGTAGATATGTTATAAACGCGAAAAAATGAAGACTTGAATTGGCCCGAGTCGGGCCAATTTTGGTTAGTATGCGACCAGCTGGTCGACGCGTAGCACGTACTACGCGTCCCGTGCGCCTTGCACAAAATTCCATTGTGTGTCTATAAAAGCTGTAAAAACCATGACAAGAAAGTGAATAAAAGTCGAGGAATTTAATTCCCCATGGAACTTGACAACATTTATTACTATCAGTCGAGTATTTTGTTAAAAATATATTTTTCAACAATAAATAATTTATGAAAATACTTGACAGTTTATGTCATAAGAAAAATGGAAAGCAATGTCAATATATACTTTTTTTGTGAATCTAATAAGGATGCATGCATTCTGGCATAGAGTAAATAGTACAGAAGCGAATGTCGTTAGTTGTAGGTACAGAATTACAGACCGTTCACTTATTTTATATTTTATCTGGCTTGAAAGATATTTTGATAAGATTGACGAAAATAATGTAATTATATTGTTCAATCAGTAAAATAAATGGCATTAACTTTTTAAAATTGTTGAACTATTAAAAAAAAATGTTGTGAGATGTTAACGAAGTAACTTAGAACGATCTGATGCTTAACAGTAACAGTAAAGTAACTGCTGCTTTTATTTGATTTAAGTTTATCAATCTTAAAGTTTAAGAGATACAGATTAGTTTTTCTTTTTTGCTTTTTATTGAGCGACAGGGACAGAACTACGCTATTGGATGCGCTATTCGTCACTTAATAGGCGATTGTGAATAGTGAAACAGATCCTTAATATAAAAATTCCCATCACATTTATGGCTTAATGAAACGGTTTACAACAAAGATATATTTATTATATTACATTAGCTGTATGTACTTAACAGACGTTGTTTGATGGAAATATGAATTTAAGTAAGTATTCCTCCTACATAAAACTAATTTTTTTTTACACCAACAACTACACCTATTGCCTATACCCTACAGTCTATATCTTAATAATTTTCACTTTAATAATTTCGAACTTAGTATTCTATTGTTCATAATACTTACATATTGACAACAATCTGTAAGTGTTTAAAACAATGAACAATATTCGCGTAAAAATAAGAAATCAATATTAGTATTTTTTTAAATAATAATAAAATTGTTTAATTTTTTTCTAGGAAGACATAATATATACAGCGAAAGACATTTACATTTAATACTCCCAAACTAAAAAAAAGGAATTATAATAAAAAAAAAATTTTTTTTTCTATTATTCGAAAAGTGCCCATAAAAACACCGAATTATAATTAATATTCGAATGTCAAAATTGTCGATTAAATATTTGCAAGCTCTACTTCTTATCCTTTACCTTTTCCCAAGGCTGAGAATATAAGGTCCGGAATCCGGAAGGCCGTAGAAAATTCCGAACATTAAAAAAAGAATTCTGCGCCAATACAATAGAGTTGAAAATTTCAACATATGAGTGTCGAGTTTCAATGTCTTAAATGACAGCTCGACGATCAAAACTTCCATTTTCAACTCTATTGTAGTTAGGTATTAGCGCAGAGTTCTATTTTTAACTTTATAAATTTTCACCGGCGTTCCGGATTTCCAGCTTAATTATGAATAAATTCTTGACAATAAGCTAACTTTAATAAACTACTTTTTTGACGTAAAGGTCAAGTTGTATTTTTATAAAAAATAAGCTTTTTCTTCATCTGTACCGTTCTTTGCAGAATTTGTGCCCCAACATCGCACTGTAAAAGAGTGCAATAATAGAAACATGTTTTTAAATATCAAGTTTCAATTCCTTTTTGACATTCATAAAAAAAACTAAATATGTTTTATGTAAATAATAATAGGCGTTCATGCCATTATCAAAGTTACTAATAAGAGGTAATTTTAATAAATTACCTCTTAATAGTACCTATGAACGAAATAGAAATTATTCGCATTTTGTACCTTCTGCGTCGTTAAATAATCTATGTCAGAGAATTAAATGTGGAATCGTATGTAATTGGTAGTGACAAACACTAGTCATCTTTTTCTTTGCTATTGAATTAGGAATGCCATCCTTGTCACGAATTTTTGCTGTGAGTGAAATGTCACAATAATTAAAAGTGTCAATGTGTGACGCGGCACAAAAATTTTGACAGTTTGACGTATCCTTAGTTATCACTTATCACTGATTAAAATATATATATTTTTTAAAATTATATTAAATAAATGATTACAACAAAATTAATATACCGTGTTTCCATTTCGTGCCCTAATTAATGCAGAATAATGGATAAAATGCACCAAATTTCAGTATTTTAAGGAATTTTCTACTTGACCACGTGAGTTTCGGTTTCGGTTTCGGCCGAAACTGAAGCCACGGCCGAATATTCGGTTTCTGTTTCGGTTTCGGCCGGAAAACCAGTTTCGGTCGGACTCTACTAATAATATTTTCTATAGGTAAACTAAGTACGTACCTCTTTCTTAAATTTTATCTTAGTACCTACAGTAAAACCACATTCTTAATGTGTTTCGGGAATCGTCGTTTTTATCTCTCGCCTGGCGTTCCCGAGGGACATTAAGAACTGCTTGTATTGTAATTTGTACGTCAAGCTGTTTTCAATACATTTCGTTATGAGACCTTTCACTGGTTTCGCTTTACCTAGTACATATGTTAGACGACCTCTATGGCTCAGTGGTTAGTGCGTTGGCGCTCAAACCGGAGGTCGCGGGTTCGAATCCCGCCAGGGAACAAAAAAGTTTTCTGTATTCTTGGGTCATGGATGTGTATTAATATAATAAAAGTCTTAAATATTATATCGCGGGCTTCAAGCCAGAGGGGGCGTATAAAAAAATGCTACTTTTTTTTATTACGTCAATCATTTCTTAGTTTGTCGATACAGCACCTCGGTTTTTTTCATTATCTTCTAAAATAATTTACCTGTACAGTTATAAAAAACCAGAGGTGGTGTTAGGTTTATCGATAAACTTAGAAATTATTGACGTAATAAAAGAAAATATCCTTTTTTTATATGCCCCTTTGGCTTGAAGCCCGCGATATATATAGTAGAAAAATATTTATTTCCGTTGTCTGTTACCCGTAACACAAGTTCTTCGAGATCTTACCAGTTACCACCGCCGCCGGTGCTTCCACTGACTGACGCGGGCGTAGTGCGAAATCGTCCACAGATATTATTATAATAGGGGATCGGACTACATCTGAAATATTTAGTTTCATTAATATATTCAGAAATATTTGAGGCATTACTATTTGGTAAATGTAAAAAAATATATTATTTTATGTGTAGTTTACTAATGAAATGCATTTAAAAAGTACCAAAGAATTTTTTTTTGCGAAATTGGTAAACAAAACCTACATTATTAGTTTACCCACATCATATACAAAAACATTCATTATGGTAAGTATGAACTTAAACGCACAAATATGGGAGATATTTACAAATATGTATATTCCGGCGGCCATATACTTTATATACTACTTCATATACTATAACCTACAAGTGACGTCATTTGTAGGTCGACTTTAGTATGGAGTGTTTTTAGGAGACTCACGAAATTTTATATGTACAAATCGCTGTACCATTGAAAATATTGACTTTTGATATACGGTTTCTTCTGAGAAGTAACACATATTTAAGAGTAGTAATTCATTTATGCAATAAAAAAAATTAGTCCGATTGCCTATTATGCTCGGTACGAACTGCGAGATGACGATGAGGACACTTGTTAACCCACACGTGCCGGATGGCGTGTGATTGTTACATACAATCAACAATATAATCGCAGCATGAATGAAAATCACCGCATGGACGAATGTGACCTAACCGTTCCGATTTAAGCCCGCTACACACCTACCGTTTTATCGTAACGATTTACATACATACATACATATAATCACGCCTCTTTCCCGTAGGGGTAGGCAGAAACCGCCTCTTTCCCGTAGGGGTAGGCAGAGACCACTTCTTTCCACTTGCTACAATCCTTACATACTTGTTTCGCTTCATCCACTTTCATTCTTACCATCCATTCCTCCTCTTACATTCAACGTAGCGAAGCGGCTCTCCATGGGCCACTTTTCGCCTCCGCGAGAACGAGACGTGATGGGTGGCGAACCACATCGCCGCCATTTTGGATAATTAAATTATTTTTATAATTATCCATTGCGTTCCCACGGATTTGCGGAGAGGATAGGAATAGGAAAAGGTAAGGATAGATGGTGTGGAAAGGAAGGTAAGTTAGAGTGGGAAATAGGAAATGTAGGATATTACCGCCCAGGAGGGCAAGGGATAGGACAGTAATAGCTAGGGAAGCCGGGGTCGCGTACCCGTATACTATACCACAACTACCGGACAGGTAAGTTGGGATGAGTATCCCATGACGATTTATATCTGCGTTAAAGTTAAACTCTGGGTTAAATATCATATTATCTCTCGCTTTCTTTGGGTATTTTTATACATGTAAAAAAGAGTTTTTTTTTTATTAAGAAATAATTAGGTACCTAATTACAAGTTGACAAAAGTAAAAAAAAAGATTTATGTGTAGTTCTGTAATTATATGTATTTATATAATATACATTTCGAATTCACAAAAAAGTTGAAATATTTTTTTATAACATTGTAACATTGGTGTAAAAAACCTACATACCTAATTAGTCTACTTACATCAATACAACAATATTTACTATGGCACGCCGCATGTATGAATATAAACGCGCAAACTTCGGAGATATGTATTAGGTCCTTACTCGTTACATATGAAATTGGCGTGTTGTCCTACTGGTCTCAAACTTTGTATTTTGATCTCAAATATATCTTGCTTTGGTTAGGAATTCCAATTTCAAATTTATACTACTCGTATGTGCATGAAATGAAAAAAAAAAAAAAATATTTTGTATTTTCCTCTTTTGGTTTTTTCTTTGCGTGTCACTCTGTTTACAAAATGGAAAACTTGAAATATTGAATTAATTAATTTCCTCGGCTGTGCAATATGATTCATGGTTTAAGCATTATTATTGATAACAATAAATAGCGATAACGATGAATATATTTAATTATAACAAATGTTTACAATTTATAGTGAAACTAATTTATCGATGCATTTTGTTACAGGTACTATGGCGGTCAGAGACGCGCACAGTGAGTCATGCGAATGTTGCTTCATGACGAATCAATGGAATAGTAAACGTAGGTACATTAGGAGAGAAAGAAAATAATAATATATTATACGTATTAGGGCGTGACTCCTGCGAAAGTTTTTTCAAAACATTACACAGAAAACATGAAACAAAAACATTTGTTTTCATACACAAGCTGTCTCCAGCTACAGAAAATGTTTTTGAACATTTTGTGCGGACAAGATCTGAGTTCCGATGAGGAATACGTATTAGTACTCGCAGTTTTAGCGATTGCAGATGCAGAATCTAGGAGAAAACACAGGGGTTCTGAAAAGGCCACTTTAGGTTTTCATAAAGTAATTTTTCAAGTCATAAATATGTGCCGCGTTTTACGCATTTCTATTGAAATCTGTCAAAATTGATGTTTTTTTAATTAAGTTAGGCCTTAAATGAGCGATCTCAAAAACAAACACAAAAATCACAGCAAGCAAAACTATAACCTGGCCTCCCCTAAAAACCTGTACCTAGGTGTCATGTAAGTGATGTCAACAGTTGTTATGAAATGAAACATCTCTTCCCCTCTCTACCCGCGCGGTAATGTTTTCCGTCCGTCTCCGAAAACAAAAACATTGTTTATTCCTACACAAATGTGTATAGCCCCAATGTTTCGATGTTTTGTGTAATTTTTCGAAAGAAACACGCGCAGGAGACGCGGCTTTACGTACAAACATACATAGTACATACGTGCACAAACACATTGATACGGTATAGGTACATACGAGTAGGTATCTACATACTCTCGATAAACATATACCCTTCCCCCCCTTCGTCGGCGGTCGGGGAAAAACGTTCTGTGTTCTGTTACAATTTCAGGGAGCTTAGAATTTACTAAGCATTTACTTTATAACGTCTCCGAAAATCAATTACGGATACTTCGGGCACATGATCCACTGTTTATGTAAAGACGTTTAGGCAAAAAATATATGTCATACTCAAAGTAAAAAATCATCTCATGTATGGGTGACTCTTCACAAAACGCAAACCCACCTATATAAAGAAAAAAAGTTTTCTAGTACGTCAATTATTATTCTTCTGCTTAAACGTCTTTACATAAGCAGTAGATCATATGCCCAAAATATCCGTAATTGATTTTACCGAACCTTATATTTTATAAGGCACTAGGTCCTAACTCCTAGGACAAGCCACTTAAAAGTTAAAACAACTCAAAGACTTCAAAAATACTATCTAGTATTTTCTTTGGAAAAGCAATAATAACTAAGAACCAAAGAGATAATTAAAAGTAGGCCTTAGTGGAAGTAGTTTCTGGAAAATGTGGATTGTAAAAGAACATACCTGACCTATCAGTTGTTTGTTTCAATGGCAATGCCATGCTGGGCTGGGTTCGTATTCGATAAATCAATATTTCTCGAAAAGTCACAGTTTCTTCAATTCTTCTTCAACTTTTTTATTTGTATGAATAAATCGTTAAAGGTTAATAACACCCTCACATTAAGGGTGAATTACATTGTCAATTACAGAAATAATGTAACGTATTGTGTTACTATGTGTTAAATTGTTTGCACATGAAACACATGTGTGACGTCAGTTCATTAATTCCAATCTATTCTTTTCATTAAGTCTGGCGATAATATACGTCACAATATAATGATGATGAAATTTCCGTCGATCTTATTAGTAGGAGGAATAAGGTTTAAAAGCGAATAAGGTTTAAAAGTTACTCACCGTGGCTTTTGTTGACGTGGTTCGTCTTCATCAATCGCTTACCGTCTAGAACTCTAGAATGTTACACGACGAATTTCAGACGTATGCTCATAAATTCAGAGCACTGAAAATAGAATTCAGCGCTAATACAGTAGAGTTGAAAATCGAACAACGAGTCAAATGTCGAGTCAAATGTCAATGTCATATATGACAGCTGGACACTCAACATTTTGATTTTCAACTGTATTGTATTAGCGTAGAGTTCTATTTTCAGTGCACCGAATTTTCCCGGGACAGCCGAATTCCGGATCATATAGTCGCAGCCTAAGAGTGCAAACACAACGATTAATCAATACTTCTAGCAAGCATAGAATACTCTACGTCATGTTATGAAACAGTTGTCAAAAATTGAACATTTTGTTCCGAACCCCGATACCCAAAAAATCAATATTCATAATTAGCGCTCGCGAAAACTAACGAGAACTCACAAACTTCTATTGATAAATTGTTCTGTCAGTTTGTTTTGGTTCGTCGGTAGTCTGCTAATATTAATATCGTGTCCATTGATTCGATTCATTAAGCAACATTCTTAGAATACACATCACTTATTTAGTATTATGTTGTATGTATTTGATAGCAAGTGTACTAGGGCTATTTGACTGTTTCTCATGCTATAATATTTTTCGACAGAAGCCTCGACTTCTATCGCAGCGTTACTAGCAATAACGCTGATAATATAACTCCGCCCTTATATGTATAGTAGAGCTGAAAATCGAACACTCGCCAGCAATTATACTCAACGTGTGTTCGATTTTCAGCTGTATTGTATTAACGCTGAGTTCTATTTTCAGCGCTGTTTTTACTAACACCGCGATATAAAAGAGCTCGTGTAAATGAGGGCTAAAAATTGACAATTTATAGGCTCCAGTCTGACTGAGCATGCTGTCGTATTCGCACACGTATCAAATCGCGTACGTGTGAGTGCGGTAGCGTGCCCTGCTGGAGAGACAGATTGAGTGTTATTTATAAATGGTCAAGTTTTAGTTAGTATGTATGTATTAGGGCTTCCATGACGCCATTCAAGTTCAATAATGGTGTTTGGATGGCGCCCAGCTCCCGCCAAGAGCCAGCGACAGACAGTCCCGTGGGTTTGAGGGTCTACGTGTGGTTTATTTTAATGGCAAGGCTACCATGTTGTTTTTTTTATTTTTCACATATCACCATTGAACATTATTTGAACATTATACCTCTATAAGTTACTTATTCTTTGGTGCTCATTTTCTGTTTACTAGATGATAAAAATTTTTTGTCATCATATATTATTATGCGCGATAAGAATAACATAACGCCATCTATCGTGGAGTAGAGTATGCTTCTTGAATAGATGGCGCCAGTGATAACTAAGCTAGTATTGAGAACTCGTTAACCTTACTTATTATTAATCCTTATTGAAAATCACTACATGTTATACTCGTAAATCGTTATTTAATCTTTTTTCTATTTCTAATCAAGAAATCTTAAATTTAAGATGGGCAATATTTTGTCTTTACACACGATTAAATTGTCTCTTGTTGGGCCAAACTCGATTCTTCAGAAATATTATATAACTTTGTAAATAATTTCGCAAAGTATTACAAGTTTTATTATAGGTCTTCGTGTTTGTAATCTTCGTTTCACAAAGATATTCGAGTATGTTGCAACAATATAACATCTTCGTATCGGCCCGGATAGCTCAGTCGGTAGAGCATTGGACTTTTAATCCAAGGGTCCAGGGTTCAAGTCCCTGTTCGGGCGTTCCTTTTTGCTTTTTCTAAAATTACGTTTGAAAGTTTAGTGCTTTGGATCAGGACCCTAAGTTGAAATAATAATAAAAAAAAGTCAAATGCCTGCTGGCTGCATTAAGTATTATAGTGGGAAATTTTATAAAGCCTGAACCTCAATCGAGACTAAACAATTTACTTACAAAATAATATTGACTATGTCATGTTCTAGAATCTCGAAGTTTCCATTGGTTTAAAACGTTGAATTTCTTTGAAAAATATCGTCTTGATAAATAGTTCTATAAAGCGCCATCTATTGTGAAAGCGCCATCTATTGTGCTGAAAACATGACTAACGTGTTTAGATAAATGGTACCTATTGTGTCAAGTAAGTAGCATATTAGTTTATTGTAGTTACACTAGATGGCGTTTTACCGTTATACAAACGGTAATGAAATATAGATGGCGCTACGTACATGAAAAATCATAAAATTACATTCTTATTCTATTTTTTTTAATTCGTTCAATAATTCAATATAATATATTAAATAGAATGTAGTATTATTTTCCGAATGCTATTCACGTTTAGGTTGATAATTTAATTTTTATTATTAAAGCATTTCTGATTGGGATAAAGCACCCTAGTTTCAAGTCAAAAAGTTTTATCCGAGGGACCATTCATAATAACTTACGTCACACGAATATTAGGAATTTTGAACCCTGGTTATATCTTATTTTTATAAAAAAAAATCTTGAATAAAATGAACATAAAATCAAATATTTTTAAATCGACGTACTTTTTACGTATTTTTTTCTCTTATTTTAATTATACAGATCTCTTCTTCTTAATATGTATTTAAAATTATCACGTGTGAAGTCACAAAGCTGCTCACATTTTGAACCTCAATTCTCGTATTTAAAGTAGACAGTAGTTTCATTTTATTTTGATGAGATTGAAAGTGAAGCGACATGTTACCATGAACGGATTTTATGACGTTTCGACCAATCAGAGTGCGATAACGTTCATAAAAACACCGTTTGAGAGTTTTAGCGTATCGGGACTTGATTGTGTAGAATCAAGTCCCGATACGAAAAAAAACTCATGGTTACCTGAGGGGCAAAATTGCCCCCCTTCACCTCTTTTACGTGTGACGTAATTTCTAGCTTTATGTAAGTTTTATTTGGTTCAATACAAGCACCTCCTAAATAACCTAGGCTAGGCTTATAACGCGAGAGGCTCAGTATCGTGCGCCGCTAATGTCTTCCAACGCCTGCTCATTTATCAGAAACGCCCCTACAAGGCTTTTCCACTTATGAAAGGTAGATTAGAATGCGATTGTACACTGTGGACTTTTAGGGCACCTGTAAACTCTTATTTTGAATTACAGTCATATAAATGACAGACAATTTTTTTTTTTAAACTACACAACTAAAATATAAGTACCTAGGCACCTAACTGACTAAAAACGAAAGGTAAAGTGCCTAGAAATTTCAGTTTACTGACATAAATCTCTGATTATAAACCAGAGATTAATTGCCTTTTTTATATTCTATTTTCGTCGGAATAAAAGTACTATGTTTAAATATTATTTGCGCCATAAAATACTTTATAAGGGGAAAGAGGTAGGAAAAGAAGAAGGAAGCGTTGAAGTAATATCTAATACCTTCGTTACTTCTATAGGTCAGGATTAACAAAGTACAAAGCACAAATTAAAGTTACAAAGATTTTCAAATATTTAAGTTTGCTCCGAGATTCTCGAGAACGTGCCAGAATATTCTTGAACAGATGAGCGCGCTCAAATCTCAATAGAATGACCGTCATGCTTACAATGCACTTTTCTAAGGTAAAGTGCGAGAAAAAAGCTCACTACCTACATTAAAGAACTGTTTAACCAGCACAAGTACCACCTTTAGCCCACAGGAATGGGTACGAACTACGAACCCATTTTTTTAGGGTTTTTTTTTTGTGTCGCGAACTCGCGACAGAAAAAATGCACTGTAAATAGAACTCTGCCCTAATACAATGAGCTGTTAATCAATACAAATAAAGCAAAAATGTGGTTAAAGCTGTAGTTACATGTGAATCACATCGCAACCACAACGCAACGACAAGAAGTCACAGCTCCACTACGGTTGTGGTACGTGTGGGAAGACTTTTTAGGCAAATTTACTTATATTGACAAGGCACAACGTGAACCAAATGGCAACCCCCACGGTTAGGTACTTAATATTAATAGTGTTAAGAACCTGTTGAACTTGTATGTTATGTATACTGTGGCCTACTCGATAGAGGTCAATTTGCGGTAGACGCGTTATACTTAATTATTGTGGTCATATCTATAAACGCGCTCTAAGCTGCCTCGAATTTCGACACGAGTGCAAGCGACTATGGCGACCGCCTGCGTGCCTCGCCGCGCGAAATTCGAGGCAGTGCGGTGGCCTCAGAGATCTGTCAATTATTACAGAATAACAGACCTTTGCACACTGTTTTAGAAATCCTTAAAAATCGGACATTTCTAAACTAAGCCCATAGGTCGATGGCGTATTGTGTTCCAAACTTAAGAGTAGAACTCCCGTGTGCCAATTCTACTTACTTTTTGAGATAAATCATTTGGAAGATGGGCATTTTTTCAAGTCATCGATTCATAAAATTAATTTATTACGTCAATCGCGAGGCGTTGCAAACTTGTTATATACTTCGTTCGATACACCAGTTAGACGCGCATTTTTTATACTTTATTACGTTTCTGCCACTTGAATACTGTTAGAGATATTTAATTTTTTTCACTTTTCAAACTTATTTTCTTCGATACTCAGTTGAAAAAAATTCCCATCTTCCAAATTATTTATCTCAAAAACTAAGTAGAATTGGCACACGGGTGTTCTACTCTTAAGTTTGGAATACAAGACGCCATCGATCTATGGGCTTCGTTTAGAAATGTCCGATTTTGAAAAACTGCAAGTGTCCACCATAGTATTTGTTCATTGTTTCCAGGCACTAGGCACATAATTGTAGGTCTCCCAGTTACATAGATATTTCTTAACGACCGGGTACACCGAAGGCTGTGTCCGCTGTCAGTCAGCGTTCGCCGACGTTTGCCAGGCGTCACGACGTTGCGTGTCAAACGCAAATTGCTGTTATTACTGAGATTGATAGCGCATATTGCACATTTTAGCTTCGGGTGGGCTTAATGCTGCAGCCTGCAATTGATTCTATGATATTGGGTGATGCAAGTTCCAAGAAAAGGTTGGGCTAATGAGTAATGAGTCCAATAAAGCTTCGAATGTTTTCTGGTCGATTGTCCTTCGCGATTCACTTCCTGCGAAAGTACGAAGAGAAGAAGCGAACCTTTTAAGTGCCCTACTAAGATATGAAGGCACAGTAAATGTGTTCAGATTCTCTAAACTTTATACTTTGATTCGTTCAAAACGTCGTTCGTTCAAATGGCTGCGACAATATGCTAAAAAAATCTGCAATAGTAATGGCATGCGAATGTCTTGCCTATCTTATAGAGAATGCAATTTTATTTCTTATCTGTACCACAGAATAAATAATAGTACAAAGTACCTGTACCCAATGAAAATCTTGACAAGGGGGTTACTAGAGGTTTCTCAGTGCATCATTTCCTTACCATTCTTTGCCTTCATCGACGATATGTCATATCATTATATGTTCATAGAAATAATATTATGATCTAATAATATTATTATGATCTAATAATATTATGGTATACCCTAGATTCTAGAACCATAAAGCTTATTTAAATTATTATCACTTTTGAAATCTTCAATGCCCCTTATTTTCATGTCAGTATCACGCTATCACGACGTGTGAACATCACGCGCGTGTATCATATTATTATATCACGTTGCAACTAATATAGGTAATTATGATAACCTAGCCTAGCCTTAACTAGATTTTTAGATAAACATTGTATTCTGATTCAAATAATATTCATAACCTAAAGTAAGCTATTTTTCTCCGCAGTCTCTGACTACCTATATCTATCGGCCTCAGTGATCACAGCCTACCTAACAATAGCGTGGGGTTCTTCAAACCCCATTCCTATTGGCTTCACTTACCACTTACCTTTTGTAGACCCCATTCAAAGTCAGCTCAGCTCAAGCTCAGTCATCCAAATCCCTACCTATAATACAGGGCTACCCTATGAAGGAGAATCAGCCTTCGCCGCTGCACCTGCCAATATTTCGGGAAATAAGCGGGTGTGTCTAAAACATGAGGTAAGGGGGTGATTACCTATTTAATTCAGCTTTTCATCAGTTCTAAAATAGATCGTAAAATTTGTCAATGAACCAATTAAACGGTTTATCTAGTTCATTATGCCTCCATATCAATATAGGCAAATATTGGTTCGGTGATAAATCTTCTTGCCCCCAATTAGTCTAGATAGCGGTGCTCCAAATTTCCTGTTATTGTTTAATTTGCCAAAACGCACAAGGTCCTTAGAGAGTAGAGACTGTACTTAAATTTCGAGTTGGAAGGTTAGGTGTTATTCTTGAGTAGAGATGTGATAAACGGCTTAAAATTAAAAGTTAACTTATCCGTTATTAAATATTCAATAGCAGCTATTTTTAACTGCTTAGTTGCTTAGTTGCTTAATTGATTATCTACTTATTGCCACTTATAAGTTATAATATTTTTTGCGCTTATGTTACGTTTTTCGATCGCTTAAACTGATTTAAATTAACTTTCCTTCGTACTTTGCAGGCTTAGGACTGTCTGAAATCTGAATAATTATTAATATAATAATATGAACTCATAAAAATGTTTTTACATGTTGATAATATGCATTAATCTTAAATGTTGCTTATCATTAGTAATAGTTGATTTATAGGATAACAAACATCGCCACTTTTTCCACCTCATTTCTTTCAAAGTAGTTCCATAAATTACTGTTCCAATTCACGTCGTTTATTCGTCATCTTACGACAAAAACTAAATAAACTTAATACTAAAACACTACACGAAAAGTTTATATTACGTCCATATGGACCATTATTATATTTATTATTTACATTAAAACTTCACGGTAAGCCACCAAAGCACCACTATTACGATTAAAATACGAATTATTGCGTAACGTAATATAACGTGTTTTCGTCAACCCGCAAAGCGCAACTAACAAAAAGTGAATAAACACGAAAAAGCTTAATAGTTATAAGTACAAAAAATAACCCGTTTAAATAAGTGATGAGCTACATTAAAGAATTTTCACTCTTATTGCGCTGTCATAAGAACTATTTTTCTTTGCTCATACCACACTTATGGCTTTATGACTATAAACGATATGAACGATAATTATAAGTGATAAACGCTTAAATTTTTAAACGACTTTACAACTTATTTATAAAAGCACGCTATTTTAAACGCTTTACGTTATAACGGCCATCTCTATTCTTGAGGCCATCATAAAAGTCGTTATCGTGGAAACACTGATATTTCTTGTTAATTTTTCAAATACTCCGTTCCGTTTCAGCCTGGTGACGTCCACTGCAGGACATAGGCCTCCCCTATAGATTTCCATTGCGACCGGTCGTTCGCGGTCTGTATCCATCGACTCCCTGCGACTTTTCTCAGGTCGTCTCTCTATTTGGTACTACGCTTCGACGTCCAGTTCGTGGTTTCCACTCAAGTACCTTTCGGCCCGAGCGCCCATCGATTCTACGGACCATATGTCCAGCCCATTGCCACTTTAACTCCCTAATGCACTGGGCTATGTCGGTAACTTTAGTTCTGCTACGGATTTCCTCATTTCTGATTCTGTCACGTAGAAAGACTCCGAGCATAGCTCTCTATAAATCGCCTTGTCAATTTTGTTGGCAAAATTGACTTGCGACGTAGCCGAATTGTCATTTACACGGTCGAGCGAAAATCGACTCATGTAAATACCTAAAAAATACGAACACGAGCTCACGAAAAGTTGCCGTGGACAGGAAAGCCAGTTATAAATGGAATTGGGACGAACATGTATTAGTTACATTTATTACATGTAGTTACGATTGTGAATGAAGCGAAAGAAGTTTGTCAGTTTCGCATTCATACCCCTAGTCCTATGAGAAAATAAATGTACACTTCTCGTTTCATTATGATACACATGTAATTTGGTCTTACTAAAACCCTGTGGGCGTGGTGCTGAGCCACTACATGTTAATCATATCGCGCTATAGTGTAACATATTAAGCTATAGCGCGATATGGCGCGATTCATATCTTGTTTTTTATAACCGCAATTTCTGCTGCAAAAATTATTCCTGAAAGATAAAATACCCATTACCCAGGGTTAAAAAAATAATAATCAATGAGTAATTAATTACCTCGAACCAGCATCAGCTGTTAGTGATTCACAAACGAACCGCCTGGAACCAAATCGTCTTGTGTTTTCCTGAACACATGCGTTCATTAGACCTATTAAACCAATTTAACTGGGAACTTTTCCTATGTTGATAAATTGATGCCATTATAAGATGGTTATTTTTAGATCAAAGACTTTACTAGGAACTTTTTACTCTTCGGGTTTTAGTAAAACGTTTTTTGGGTTCCGTGTTCGAAGGGTAAAAACGGGACCCTAGTACTGAGACTTCTCTATGTGTCACCAGACTGTATTTCCTTAACCGTGAGCCCTTGATAGCTAGACAGTGTATGTGAAATTTTCAGTTGTAGTATTTTTGACTTCTGTTGCCGCTAGAATAACAAATATTAAAACAAAATAAAATAAATATTTTAGTCCAATACAACAAACGTGATTTTTTGCCGATTTCGACTCGTCTTGGTCGGATTTCTATTTCAGATAGTTGTTATACTGCTGTGCTAAGCGCAAAAGCGGTATCTCAAAAAAGTCAGTTTTGAGAAAATTGTAGTTTTGTAAAATATCTAGTATTCTTTAATTCTCTTAGTTATTTATTCCTAGTGAAACTTTCTTAGCGATTTTTTTAAATGTTTTAAATAAGATATTGTTATGGGGCTTAGTTCATTGAATGCGAATTTTTTTTATCTAAACATAACATAAAAAAAAAACGTTTTTTGGGATACCGCTTTTGCGCTTAGCACGACAGTATAGTAATTTCAATTTCAAGATATTGAGCGGTTGAATACGGCGAAATTCAAACTAAGCCTAACGTGGCCCCTTCCAATTTTAGACGATTGGGTAATAAAAGTAAAATTAAAAATTTTAAAAACCCCCCGACACAAAAAATTAACTTTAAAAACTAATAAATAATATTTTTAACCTAATATAATTATTATCGTCACATATAATATTATGTAAGTTGAAATATTTTTATTTTCCAATCGTCGCCTCGTCGGGGGACCGCTAAAGTTTATAAAAGTGTTTTTCCAACAACAGCTATGTAATTAATTATTACGAATTACATTTAGGTACGAGCGAATTTTTTCCCGGAGTAAATTCTTTTGCAATCTGCGACTACACCTCTTTTTCTCACATAGCGGTCCCCCGACGAGACGAGGATTGAAAAATAAAAATATTTCAACTTACATAATATAATATGTGACGATAAGAATTATATTAGGTTAAAAATATTATTTATTAGTTTTTAAAGTAAATTTTTTGAGTCGGGGGGTTTTTAAAATGTTTAATTCTACTTTTATTTTGTCCTTTTTAAAGTCGGTGTAAATAATGGTTACCTTACCATATACTTTCAATATCATTGAAGTAACACGGTACCGAATTTCGAATCGATAGAACATATGGAAGATAGTCAGATCCCCTCTTGATGAGGGGATCTGACTATCTTACTATTGACTTGACTATTAAAGAACTGATAATCTTCAAGCGGCTAATCAGGTCATGGTTACCTTACCATGTTCTTTAAATATCGTTGAAGTAACACGGTACCAAATTTCGAATCGATCGGACATAAGAAAGTTAGTCAGATCCCCTCATCAACTAGAAAAGAGCTGATGATCTTCAAACGGCTGATCTTCCCACCACCAATTTTCTCATCAAACGAAGCTAAGAACACTCTCGATTAAGTCATCAATATTCTCTTACATTGCGCTTTCATTTGAGACCCCACTCGAGTATATTGGCAAACATTCAGTTATTCTTCCCCACTTTAACCCCGTACAACTTTTAAATGACTCAACCGATTTTCATCAAACATGTCTAAGAACACTCGCAGATAAGTCAATTTTAATACAAAAAAAAACGAAATTGAAATCGCTTCATCGGTTCGGGAGCTATGATGCCACAGACAGACAGACAGACCGACAGACACGTCAAACTTATAACACCCCTCTTTTTGCGTCGGGGGTTAAAAAATAATATAGAGAGCAAAACAAAACGGCTTTATATCGTTGAAACGCCTGTACAACAAACATAGCAATAACAATTATCAATGCAAAACTGTTTGCTGTTGTCAGGGGCTTTGAAACCATTTTCCCGCTTGTCCAAAATTTAACTTTAAACGTTTTTGAAATTCAATTAGCTGATATGTTCTATAATTTACATATTCTATATTTTATATACATGTTCTATATATGCTATAGATATGTTCTATATTTTGTAGTTATTATGTTTATTCTTGATGATAATTTATTTCAAAACCGGTTGTGTTATTTATTAAAATTTATAATTATATCTTAATACTAGCTTTTGCCCGCGACTTCGTCCGCGTGGAACAATACTTTGGGATATCGCTGAAATTTACCCGCGACTTTATTTATGACTAACGAAAGCGGAATCCTATTTTTTTAAACGGAACCCTAAAATAAAAGTAGCCTATGTACCCTATAACATCAGCTATCTGCTAGTGAAAGTCCCGTGAAAATCGGTCCAGCCGTTTCAGAGATTAGTCGGAACAAACAGACAGACAGACCGACTTACAGACAGACAGACGGACAGACAAAAATTAAAAAAAAAATGTATTTTATTGTAAGTACCGAATATACTTTCAGATTCATTATGTAAAAAGCTGTTAATTTGAAGTTACAAACAGACACTTAAATTGTATTTAACTGTATAGATGTATAGATATTATAATGTATTATATTTTAAGATATTATCAATTTGATGTTTATAAAATAACTAAACTATTTAACTAAACTAAACATTAACCCGCACGCGCACCCCGCCTTGGTGACGCCCACTTCTCAACGGGCCGTGCAGCAGAAGTCGTAATATTTTAATTTCGCCATAACTTCAAAACCAAACGTCCAATTTTAATCATTCAAAGACCAAATATTATCTACATAAACTGTACTTAGTGATGAAATAATTTATTTTGATAAGGATTAATAACATGAGTAAAATAAACGCGTTTAAATGTAGTCCAAAAAAAATTCAAGATTTCTAAATAAAAAAATGGTTGTTGTGCCTCACTCGACATAGATAGGTATAGTGTGTCGCGGACTTTTTTGTAGATATTTATAAGATCTTCAATTAATTAGAACATTTTATGGTTCTATCTTTTATAGTTTAGGCAGCGTACGCAAAATAAGTAACTTTTCTGGTTGATTTTTTACACCTTGTGTCCGAAAAACCCAAATATCTTACGGAACCCTATTTTTTTCCAAAATAAAATTTAGCCTATGTTACTCGTGGATAATGTAGCTTTCGAATGGTGAAAGAATTTTTGAAATCGGTCTAGTACTTTTTGAGCCTATTCATTACAAACAAACAAACAAACAAACAAACATACAAACAAAGTTTTCCTCTTTATAATATTAGTGTATTTTAAGATATTATCAATTTGATGTTTATAAAATAACTAAACTATTTAACTAAACTAAACTAAACATTAACCCGCACGCGCACCCCGCCTTGGTGACGCCCACTTCTCAACGGGCCGTGCAGCAGAAGTCGTAATATTTTAATTTCGCCATAACTTCAAAACCAAACGTCCAATTTTAATCATTCAAAGACCAAATATTATCTACATAAACTGTACTTAGTGATGAAATAATTTATTTTGATAAGGATTAATAACATGAGTAAAATAAACGCGTTTAAATGTAGTCCAAAAAAAATTCAAGATTTCTAAATAAAAAAATGGTTGTTGTGCCTCACTCGACATAGATAGGTATAGTGTGTCGCGGACTTTTTTGTAGATATTTATAAGATCTTCAATTAATTAGAACATTTTATGGTTCTATCTTTTATAGTTTAGGCAGCGTACGCAAAATAAGTAACTTTTCTGGTTGATTTTTTACACCTTGTGTCCGAAAAACCCAAATATCTTACGGAACCCTATTTTTTTCCAAAATAAAATTTAGCCTATGTTACTCGTGGATAATGTAGCTTTCGAATGGTGAAAGAATTTTTGAAATCGGTCTAGTACTTTTTGAGCCTATTCATTACAAACAAACAAACAAACAAACAAACAAACAAACAAACATACAAACAAACTTTTCCTCTTTATAATATTAGTGTAGATTACTCGTGGATAATGTAGCTTTCGAATGGTGAAAGAATTTTTGAAATCGGTCTAGTACTTTTTGAGCCTATTCATTACAAACAAACAAACAAACAAACAAACAAACAAACAAACATACAAACAAACTTTTCCTCTTTATAATATTAGTGTAGATAGTGGAAAAAGTGCACGAAAAATTGTGGTTTATTAGTGTTCAACATGAATTTCCACCAAGAACCGACAGTACAATCAATAACATAATTATATTCTAGTCTTGATCCAATTATCATCATCACTGGCTTAGTGACTACTGAAGCGCTGGTCTCTCTCTTAAAGGATTAGTTATTAGTCATTAGGTTGTAGTTTACTGCGTTAACCCATCGTCGGTATGGGTTTCCTGATTATGAAAGGGGATATATTATGTTTTTTTAATTAAAAACTACCATAGTGTTATTGCTGTGTTGATGTAATAATATGTCGAAATAGACGGTCAGCAAAAAAAACGTTTGCGAAATCCGTAACGAAAATAACAAGGAACAAACACGATATGTTTCCTGTCATAATACACGAAAAATCATGTCGGCCGTTTGACACGCTGACAGGGTATCGTTTTTCAGGCTGAGGTCTCGCGGCGCGGGGTACCAAATACTAGTTAGAGGTCACTGAACCGGGGTCTAACTGAGTAATAGGTACGTTAGTAATATATATTCTTTGGTATAGGTAGACTCGTAAATCGAAATCGTAACAGTTTCGGGAGTAAGGCCCCTGATCTAATTGATAGTTAACAAATAGACAATAGAACCCTATATTATGCTACCAATTCAAATGTCACTTACTTATCGTGTATATGTCACCGTAAATTGAAAAACCGTTATATTGTAATATACCGAAAGACTGCGGATCCGAATATTCTGCTCATAATTTAACACATCATTTTTCGTTACATTAAAAATACGTACCAAGAATCTTTCGACAGATTTTTACAATCTCGCTACTTATATTACAATCTAACGGTTTTTACAATTTTACGGTGAAATATACACTAACACACATTAGTTTGATCGAATTTTATATTTTTGAATAGTTATTGTGGGTTGATATTATGTTATACTTACACAGTAGTAAGAACATAGGACTTCTTGGACTGTTTCCACTTTAATAACTATTATGTAACATTAATTTTAATATATTAAAATACCGGTTTCCACAAAGTGATGAGTGATGACTGTCTGATGATGATCAGGCGTTAAGTTTATATTCTTGCTGTCATAGCATAATATTTAAGCGTTCATTTATTATATTATGCTGCGAACATAAGAAGAAAAGATATGAGAAAGCCATTACATAAATCCTCTCTTTTAATCCGAGTCTGAACAATATTATAAAAGTCTATGTCCAAGGCATCCCAAATCATTTTTTGCTACTTAATTTTAAAATAATATTTCCTTTGTGCTTCCATTTTCCTGAACCAAGTACGATAATTGCATTTTAATTACATTTAATATTGTTAATTGCGACTCAATTAATGAATTATTTTTGACATGATACTGTAAAGGTTAAAGCTAAACCAAGGTTACCGAGTTAACGACCTTAACTGTTTGATTGACGGTTACTAGGTCGTGGTGGTAACGGGTTTGAAGCCACGTGAAAATACTATAGGTATCTACTGGGTATATTAAGAGTCGGAAATGTAGAGTTATATAAATGAACAGACGGATAGACTGATGGTTAACAATTACTCCCGGACATGAACATTAGTGTAGCTGTCACCGTAAAATTGTAAAAACCGTTAGATTGTAATAAAACTAGTGAAATTGTAAAATGTTGGTTGACTTCCGACGCGAATGCGCTGCCTATAATTTAACACATTGTTTTTCGTTAGATTATAAATATATAGTTTTTAATCTTTCGACAGATATTAACCATCTCGTTAGTTATTTTACAATCTAACGGTTTTTACAATTTTACGGTGACATAGCCAAATATTATAGTCAAAGATCGATATGCAGTCTCTTCCCGGAATAAATACTTAATAGTAGGTTTGACCAAAGAATTTGGGCAAACCCCGAAATAAATTCCAAACTCTAAAAATAAATTTATAATATCAAGATTATTAATTTATAATTCATTGAAAGTCTACGTTAAATACGAGAATTTGGGTTCTGAGCGTTGACTAGTCAAAGCAATGAGTGTCGGAGCTTCGAGGTTTGACTATAACATACTGTGGTGTGCCTATCTTCATATCGGCATGACGCTACAATCGGCACGACTGGATCAGTTAGAACTGACCGTGTGTGGACGTGGATTGGCATGACAGTTTATACTGCTTATGTCAATGTAGAACTGGTCCAATCGGTAGCGCCATGCCGATTGGACGATAGTATATGGCTACTGAGGGGGGGGATTACAGGTGTAGTTATTGCCAGTATATATAAATAACTTTGATTTATATACCATAGTCATAAATTTCTTTAGGCCTAATTTATTTTCTTATAAGAAATCATTTTATTAAAGCTTAGTATATTAATTATAAGTAGAAGTAAATCTTAAGATTAAACCCTATGACTTTTATAAGCCGCATAGAAACTTCGCTTATTTCTGCTTTCATAAGCTTGTACGATATAAACTACTATGAAATATAATATGCTAAATACTACACGGTGGGCTCAAACACACTTTCCCATATAAATTCTACACACTGTACATTAGATTTTGTTAACTATGTAGCTAAGGACACGGTCGTATAGAAGCTCGTAGAAAGCTATAAGCCAACAAGATTTCGTACGGTCGATTAGTCATGAAACAGAGTTTCATCTTAAATTAACTTTCATCGGCATAAAGGCGTGAATATAATGTGAATAAAGCAGACATTTGACAGAACAAATTTTCATACGGTAAAAGGTTACGCCATCTTGGTTTTCACAATATTTCAAATGTCAGCCATCTTATTTTCGCCATACTTCAAATGTCAAAATAGCCCCAAAAATCTCAAAAGTGGGGCTATTTAACTAGATACATTTTTTGCCTCAACATGCCTCGTCTATATAATATGTTCCTCGTTTATGGAATAAAGTTATAACTCTACCGACTATCGAGCACAAGTAACAGTGGAGAAGGCGTGCGGGGTTGGCCCGATCACCAAAGGGTTACTCTATGTAAAGCCTATGCGACTGAATTTTGGCCAGCCGCTACAATCGTAGGTAATATCAGCTAATACTAACGAACAAAATATCTAAAATTAAGTATGTTTTTGATTTTACATATTTTGTAATAATTTAATAGTTACAAGATATACCTATTTAACATAATATGTATGTATAAGTATAATCTAAAATTTTGGTTGTGAATTTGATTAAAATAAAAAAATTCAAGTAACGTCCGATGAATCCGCTAAGAACACTCACGATCATGTCACCTTTCAAACAAAAAAAACAACCTAGAGATCAAAATGGGGTTTTCCGTTTGGGAGCCACGATGCCACGGACATACACGTTAACTTATATGTGACACTTTGTTTACGTGGGGGTTAAAAACTTGCCTCTGTCCCGCCATTTTCGAATTATTTTAACTTTAATTATAATGTTCGTTAGATGATAAAATAAAACAACGGGTTGCACTCCGGGAGTGCCGGCAGAAGTGAAAATTTGAACGTTAAATTGGGAAAATCGCCATATTTTAAATATACGAACTAAAATAGTTTCATGCTCGCGTAAGAGAACTAAGAGGGAAAACAGTAATTACAAGTAGTATCTTACGAAATTTTGATCAGGTCGTGTGTTCTGAGTTTCTGAGTTTTCATTTCAGAAAAATCCGAGTTCTAGAGTCGATATCGGTATCGACTCTACAGTTTTGATGCCTGTTAATATAAAGTCATGAATTAAAGTAGCCAAGACTCTACCTACAAAGATTATCTTTAGGATATGTTTCTATATTTCACTAACTCTCAACGAATACAGAGGGGCGTCATAAGGTTGATGTGTCTGTCCGTGGCATCGTAGCTTCCAAACTTCCAAACGGATGAACCGATTTTGATCAGTTTTTTTTTTATGTTTGAAAACTCGACTTGATTGAGAACACTCTCTGTTGTTCTTAGCGATAAATAATAATTCATCATCATCAACTTGCTCACTTCTTGACAATTCGGAAGATACTTAAAATTTGTTTATTTCTATTTAAGTTTATGCATCATGCATGCCTCCGTGGTCTTGTCGTAAGAGCATTGGCTCTCGACTCGGAAGTTGTGGGTTCGATTCCCGCATTGGAACAACATAAAATTTTTCCAAGTTTGGTTAGAACAATGCAGGCTGATTACCTGATTGTCTGACAAGAAAGATGATCCATGCGTCGGATGGGCTTGTAAAAAGTCGGACCTGCGTCTGATCTCTCGTCAGTCGTGTCGGTTTAATCCGTCCCACTGGATTATGAGAGTAAAGGAAGTGCACTCTTCTTGTGTACTGCGCACACACTTGGGCACTATAAAAAAATTACTCCTGCGTAACTGGCCTGGTTTCAATGAAACCGGCCACCGTCACTGATATCGGTGTGGGGAGTTATTATTATTATACCTATAAGGTGATAAAAAATATTTTTTTCCTGTAAAAATAAATAATACTCTTACCCCCTTACTAATAAACACTGTATAAGCCTTGAATAGTTACACAGTGTTTTGTCTCCTTCTATCAAATTCAAAATGTCAATTGTGTGATGTGAACGAAACACTTACTATAACTATTCAAAGCTTATACAGTGTTTATTAGTAAGGGGGTTAGTAACGAAACGGCCTAGCCATAGTAGACGGCAAGAATTGGAAGCTTAGCTCCACATAAGATCTGATAACTTCTTAACAATTTTTTTTGTCAACATTTTACATGACTGAAACGAAAATGAGAAAATAAAATTACGATGATCATCGCTTTAAAAGAAATAAGAAATTAAACGAGAAACAAACATTTATTTTAGTCATAAACAATCTCGTAAAGTTAACATTATGTTGAAAAGATTTTTTCCTTTTGCAAGGCAATAAAAATGCTTTAACTTAAGGAGGTTTTAAGTGAATTTGTTACTTATCAGTTTTTATTGGCATCATAATTATTGTGAAGCTTTGTTACCCAATAAAATAAAGAAACGCCAAACTTAAAAATAGCTTTTTTTTACCAGCATGTCCTTTTGATGATAGCGTTTTCACTTACGTGATTAAGGACTAATTTCCAATTTTCTTCATAACGAACGGACATACTCTGTGCACAGTTGCCTAAGCAGGAACAATTTATAACTACGTATTCGTTACTAGCGTTATTGAATGTCAATTGTATGGGCGCTGTCATAATTTTCATACAGCCTGTCTATTCTCTAAGAAAATTTTCAAATCTCGACAGCTGAATCCGCGGTGAGTGTCAAATTTTTATATGATATTTGACACTTGCAGCGGATTCAGCCGTCGAGATATATGAAAATGTTCTTAGAGAATAACACTGCAGCCTGTCTATTCTGTAAGAACATTTTCAAATCTCGAAAGCTGAATCCGCAGTGAGTGTCAAATTTTTATATGATATTTGACACTTGCCGCGGATTCAGCTGTCGAGATATTTGAAAATGTTCTTAGAGAATAACACTGCTGTTCTTTATTGAAAACGTTACTAATACCAACGTAGTTGTCAATGAGGGTTTTTAAATTCGTAACATCTGACAGCTTTTTGACACGACAATGACTGTTCGGCTACCAAGCGCCGCCTGGTGACAGAAAAAGAAACGAAAATTCTTATTGACCGGTTTTTATACCACCTACGCCACCAGATGACGCTTTGTGTGCGTTGGGTCTGCCCTCTAGCGGCAGAAAAAATATCAAACACACTCATTGGGTTTAGCAAAACCCACTGCTCATACTACATACGTTAAATTTACTTTCCTCCCTGCAGGACGTGTGAGTGTATTCAGTGCTAAAGTCCGCAGAGCGGGAAACGTAAATATATGATCTGACTAACGAGCGACGGAACATCATAAAATCCCTTAATGCGCGTTGCAACTTTAATGTTTCGAGTTTAGCCTTATTGTAGGTACGTCATGCGGCTCATGTCCATAATGAGCCATTTACACGGGACTGCTTTCGCCGTGCGGCGAGCCGTCTGAGAAATCGCCTCACCTCGCCGAATCGCAAGCCCGTTTACACGGGTGACTAAAGCAGCATGCGGCTTGGTTATTTCCTTCGAAAATGTTGAGCAGAATGGGTGTTCGTGCCGAAATTGAAATAAATAAACCAATCAATTAGTGTCCGACCGAAAGTTCGGTTTCGGTTTCGGTTTCGGCCGAGTTTCGGCCAAAAATCAAGTTTCGGCGGCAGTTTCGGTTTCGGCCAAAAGTGGCCGAAACTTTTGCCGAAACCGAAACTGATTTCGGAAGTTTTCGTGCACGCTCGCCTAACTTCGTTTCTTGCGGCAACGCTTTGACAACGCAACTGAATTTGAAAACATAATTAAAATATAATTAAATATTAATTATATTTTAATTATGTTTTCAAGTTCATTTAATATTACATTAAATAAATGATCTCACCAAAAACATTTTCATGTATAGTGATGCCAATACGATACAATATAACTCGCACTGTCAAAAAGATATTAGATCTCATGTGAAACCAAGCTTCTGACTCTACCAAACTTCTAACTCTACACGCCATAATTCTACAAGCCTAACTCCACAAACTCTACACCTTTGTCAAAATATGTGGCCTGGCCATTTCGATACATTCGCTTAGGCGTAAGGTGAAAAATTTACGGACTGTTTTTCTGTTATACTATTCTTGTACGAACGAAATGGCCAAGCCATATAATTTAACTAAAGTATAGAGTTTGTAGAGTTAGGCTTGTAGAGTTAAGGCGTGTAGAGTTAGAAGTTAGGTAGAGTCAGAAGCTTGGTTTCATATGAGATCTAATATCTTTTTGACAGTGCGAGTTATATTGTATCGTCTTGGCATCACTTTACATGAAAATGTTTTTGGTAAGATTACACTTCTTTTTGAAAGACAGTTTTCAACCCTCTAGAGTAAACATTTAGGTAAGTCTCTTACAAATTTTCATCCCCTAGTTTAAGGGGTTGGAGGATAAAAGTTCCAAGATTGTCAATCTTTATGTTGGTTATGGGCTAAAACTAGCTTACATACCAAATTTCAGCTTTATATGACATCCGAAAGTACCCTATAATTTTGTTGATCATCAGTGAGTCAGTGACGAAATCAGGGATATCACTAAAACCTAAATTATTAGACCTTTATAATCAAAACTTTACATGTTTCATTAGTCCGCTACTGGGAACATATGCTGAAAATTTTGTGTATCTGGTATAATCTAATCCCAAGTTATGAGGGTTCAAAATATCGACGAAACGCTTCGAGAAAAAGTAGTCTGTTAGTGCCCTTGCGCTTCGCTTAGCTCGTCTTGGCGGGGCACTACCGTGCTCCCAGATTACAACAAAATTAATATACCGTGTTTCCATTTCATGTCCTAATTAATGCAGAGTAATGGATAAAATGCACCAAATTTCAGTATTTTAAGAAATTTTCTACTTGACCACGTGAGTTTCGGTTTCGGTTTCGGTTTCGGCCGAAACTGAAGCCACGGCCGAATGTTCAGTTTCGGTTTCGGTTTCGGCCGGAAAACCAGTTTCGGTCGGACTCTACAATCAATAAATCCATAAGCATGGATGCCTTTCATAGCATTCCAAAAACTCGATGGTGTTATTTTTATTCATGGTAGTTAAACAATATACCTACTTCAATCACGATGTGAATTACGTACGAAAAATTTTCTTGTGTCATGTGAGATTGAGAATTGTGATGATGATGATTATGATGTGTACTTGCAACTGATTAATGTTGGTTGTCATGACGAAAAATAACATTTTTTTAATATTCAATCAAAATCAAACATTCTTTATTTTCTTTACAATATATTATATACAATAAATTGCCTAGCGGCGGCATGGGTCCTGAATCCTGATCGGCTCCGTGATGCCTCACGTCCGCTCCTCCGGGTTGTATGTATAACCACGGGGTTTTAGCAATTGCCTAACTAGGGTGGATCCCTTCCCGCGCTCCACACAACTTTTCATCGGAGTTTATGAATTTTTTATTTTCGTAAAATCTATGGTATATGAAACTTTGCTCTTAAAAATAGGTCAGGGGCTAATTAAAAATAAAAGAATGCTTATTTCTCCCATTCCTAGTTTGATTGGCAATAGAAAAAAATCCTGAACAAAGAAACTATGACAAAGTATGGTTTAGTATAAAAAACAATTGCGAAACAACTTAGTATCGAAGAAAAAAAATAAAGTTTGAAAAGTGAAAAAAATTAATTGTCTCTAAAAGGACTCAAGTGGAAGAAACGTCATAAAGTATAATAAATGCGCATCTAACTGGTGTATCCAAAGACTTCTAGGTGTATCGAACAAAGTATATAACAAGTTTACAACGCCTCGCAATTGACGTAATAAATTAATTTTATGAATCGATGACTTGAAAAAATGACCATCTTCCAAATTATTTATCTCAAAAACTAAGTAGAATTGGCACACGGGTGTTCTACTCTTATGTTTGGAATACAAGACGCCATCAATCTATGGGCTTAGTTTAGAAATGTCCGAATTCCGATTTTGAGGATTTCTAAAAATGTATTGTTAGATTCTTTTAATCCAATTTTAAGGTCAATAAATCCGCTGTTATTGGGTAAATTTAAACAAAAATAATAATAATATCTATCGACGCTCCACACCACGTCGACCTGGCCCCGTGCTAAGTATTCGAAGAACTTGTGCTACAGATACCAGACAACGGGAAGTATATTTAATAATTTTATACTTACATATATTTAAGATTTTTATTATGTTATACACATATTTAATACACATCTTCATAGATGTGTAGGTATTAAATATCCCCAGGAACACAGAAATACTTTTGTTCCTTCGGCAGGATTCGAACTTGCGACGTCCGGCTTGAGCACCAAAGCGCTGAACCACTGAGATAATTTCGGTATGCATAGACTAGATTCGAAAATTAAAACACGTGATGTCTCCTTATACTTCCCCCCCCCCCCTTGGTGATACTTAGTGATTTGTATCGATTTAGAAGTTTCTATGAAAGCTGTTCCTCTGTACGTATCCTGTACGTTCCTATGTACGTTCCTATACATATATTTTTTACTCTTTGCCCGCCGCGTTCCGCCGAGCTGAGCGCCGTGCTGCAAAAGTCGAATGATACCCAACTTTGGAGCTTGCGGCTTTAGTCACTCGCGGCTTCGCCGAATTGGAATTTTCACGGTCGATTTTCACCGTGCTGCGGAAATCGTGCGGCTAGTCACCCGTGTAAACGCTACAAAAGTTGGGGCTTGCTGCTTTAGTCACTTGCGGCCTCGCCGAATTAGCATTTACACGGTCGATTTTCGCCGTGCGGCTGAAATCGTGCGGCTTTAGTCACCCATGTAAATCCCCCATTATTTACGTCTTCGAGCAGTATAACATAAACTGTTGTTAATTTTATGTGCGAGGATATTTTGTCTTCGTCTTCGCACGATTAAAGTCTAGGTTTGACATATTTTGTCTTCTGGACGTTTTTAAATTTTCGGTTGTTTTCCGCAGTAAAATCAGTCCGCATAAAATTGACAAAATCTTCTGACGTAATTTTTTCTTGTATGGAGATTTTTGCTATTAAATTTACGTTATAGCCATAGGTTTTTATGATCTTACTATAATCGCGATTCGCGGTGTACGCGCAAACTGTTAACTTGTTCTTAATCACGTTCGGAACAGTTTACAAGTTTGCGCGTTCACCGATAAAACTTACAGATGGTCATATATCCTCGCTTTCATAGCACCCCCCAATAACTACCTGGGTCAGCATTGGAATACTTGGTGTTGACATATCGAGCGGGGTCCAGTTCTATTCATTTAGAAGGTCCAGCTAAGTTAGCCTCCAAGAAGGTTGGTGTTCTGAATAATAATAAGCTTCATTTCGGACAACTACGGTCCACATGTTAGTTACAATAATCTTAAAAACTAGTGTTAGTATAGATACATTTTATTATATTTTAAAATTATTGAAGTTAATATAATAGTGAGACATATTGAGATATGTTTCACTATTACATCGTCCCATGTGACACAGCGCCACAGCGATTCACATACAGGCGACGAGTCTTCCAGCAAACATGTCCAGTATGCTGTTGGTACTGCCTCTCACCCTACGCACCAGGGACGCGCACCTTTTTCGCATCGTCGCGTGAAAGCAGTCTACGCTCGCCTCCGCAAACATCCCTGACGGACTGCAACGTCGAGGCAGCCCCAGCAGCACCCTGAACGCGTTGTTAAATTGGACACGGAGGGCGCTATAAGATTTCTGGGTATAATTAGCCCACGAGCTACACGTGTAAAAGGAGGAGAATAGGACCCCTGGCAACACGTAGAGATGTAGCCTCGCTCTGCATCACCTATCGGTTTTAAAATAACTTCTGCGAATTTTCGCCACTGTCCCACGCGACCGCATTTTCATGCTCATCACCTAGATGAGTGGCAGACTTTGCGCCGTGCGCTTTTCTCAGAGTTTCCTGCCGCGCGCAATAAAACTCTGGAATAGATTGTCGCCTCCAGTATTTCGGATCTTTAAGACCTTGAAATTGTATTCTCTTTTGAAATGCCGGCAGCGCACTTGCGACTTCTCTGGTTTTGTGTGTGGGCGATGGAAGTCGCTTTCCATCAGGCGATCTGTTTGCTCATTTGCCCCTATTTATAATAAAAAAAGCAGTTGTAACTTGTGAGCTTAAAAAATGAATTCCGCATTTTTATAAATTGAATGTATTAGGCAAGTAAAAAGTACCTTCCAATATGACAGATGTTAATTTGGTTACTGTGAAAAACTATTAATTTATTTTTATAGCGGTAATATGTATAGTATGAAAACTCGGTAGATGAAGAAGCCGCTAGACTCGAAAACAAAACATTTACGTAGTCGCAATGCGGAATTGTAAGCGCTGGGCACATTTAGCAATTAGACGCGAAATGCTCAATACACATACCGTTAAACCGTTTTACGTCCAGCTAATAACGCACAATTGACGACTACTAAACCGTATTGTTTACGAACGGAAGCTTTGACGGGTTATATTCTGTTGGCTACACTGGTGGAAAACTTTGGTATAGCCAGGAGTCCAGGACACGTCACTGGGGAAGTAGTTTTATTAGAATGTCAGATTGTAACTCAATCTGTCAATCAACAGTCAATGTTACAAATAAATTGACTGTGGCATAAATTATACCTTACCCTTGCTGTGACACCAGTGCAAATCTAAATACAGTATATTATGTCATCTCGAGGCTAAAAGATTGTAACAGTAGATATACAAGAGTATACAAGTAATTTTTTGGGTTCGCAACCCTCACGGGTATGTAACCCGCGAGAGTAAAGCCTCATTTACACAATAAGAGTTTCTCGAACGCGTGCAGGTGACAATATAAGGCAAGAATATTCTGGCATAGTGTAAACAACCTTTAACCCGTGAGGTTGCGTGTGCGACCGGTACGACCCTCAAACGGGAACGTTTTGTGTTCAAATTGTACATATTCCTACTGAAAATTTAAGATCTTTAGTGAACGAAGTTAAAAAAAAACTTAAAATAAATCAAGGCTTCTTCTTTGATTCTTTCTGAAGATCTTTGGCTTTGTTGGTGGCTGGTTAAAAACCACACACCATTTTACGGTGTCAAACAGCTTTTTCGGTTGTGATAAAACTTTAAATAAATCAAGACCGAGTAGATTTTTTCTGTGTTTTAACATAGCCACCAACAAAGCCAAAGAGCTATCTACATTTACACAAACCAAATACCAAACGCATAAATAATGACTTTCGGTTCCCTGAACCGAGGACTTTGACCCGTCCGCCATTTTTAATCGCTGAACATCAATCATACGGCACGGGGGTACCAGAAGTGAACAGGAAGTTCAACGGACGACCTTTCAGCGGCCTTCGTCCGTGGTGGTTGATGGGAGTTTCATGGGGTCGATGTGTCTCGATTAATGTTTCACCCGCTGACGTTAGAATACGTGTTCACTGTGAAGTGGTGAGCTGTGTGCGAGTTTCTATCACTACTCACCGTGAAGAAGTAAACTGCATACTATGGCATCGAATTAGTCACCATTGTTTGCCACTAGGGGCGTTGTTTCGATGCCAAATTGTAGTTAACTTCTTCACACTGTTTACCATGGTAGCGGGGACGTAGAGGGCTCGCTCGATTGTATAGATACCACAACCTCTTAAGACATAATAATAATAATAGTATAATAATACTAGCTTTTGCCCGCGGCTTCGCCCGCGTCAATACAATATCCCACGGGAAAACTTTTTCGGGATAAAATGTAGTCCATGTTTTAATCCAGAGCCTAAACTACTACCGTATCAAATTTCATCGAAATCTGTTCAGTAGTGTTTGCGTGAAAGAGTAACAAACATCCATCCATCCATCCTCACAAACTTTTACATTTATAATAGTAGTTGGATTTTTATTATATTTAATACTAGATGTTGCCCGCGACTTCGTGCACGCAAAAGCTAATTTCGCAAAAAAAAAAGAAAAATTTTCGCGATAAAAAGTAGCCTATGTCTTTCCCCGTGGTCTACTCTAGGTACGTTTGTGCCATATTTCATAAAAATCGTTCCAGTAGTTTAGGAGCCTATTCAATGCGAACAAACAATCTTTTCCTCTTTATTATATTAGTATAGATTATACACATATTTAATACACATCCATGACCTAGGAACATTAAAAACTTTTTGTTCCCTCAGCGGTATTCGAAACCGCAATCTCCGGCTTGAGCGCCGACGCACTAACCAATAACCACTGAGCCACAGGGGCCGTCAAATAAATAAGTAACCGGCGTAAAATAACTCAAATGCGCCGAGGACTAGTATTTAGTCTCAGTGGTTTTGTTTGTCGTTTGAATAACTTTCGAATACAAAGTTTAATTGAAACTCAGTAGGTACTAACAATGGAAACAAAATGATATTACCGTTTTGCATTACAACTTACAACCTTTCCTGTAGTCGATTTGCGATTTGTGTTCATAAAATAATTCGTTGCGATAGATTCGATTTCTATTCAACATTATCTATTATCGTGTTTTTGATTCGTTATCTTAAATGCGATCGCGTTATCTCCAACAAATTGCCCGAGCGATACATTTGTTTGCAATTATCTAAATACAAGACAATATATATGTAAAACGATAGAGGAAATGATCGTTGATTGTACTCGGTTGGAATTATGTTTAAAGGTTTAGTTTTCTAGAAACTACACATATAATATTTAGATATACTCCTCTATGGGTATCAGAGGCGAAGGCTGGTTCGCCTTTATAGGGAAGCCCTAGCCTGTACAATAGGTAGGAATTTGGATGAGGGTCTATAAAAGGTTCTCACCTTTTACTACCTCTCGGTAAGTGAAGCCGATAGGAATGGAGTTGGAGGAACCCCGCGCCACTGATGGGTATAGTTAAAGTTTATGTGTGACTGTGTGTTAAATATTTTTATGACATAAAGGAGTAAACAGTAGGTGTTGGTTTCGTCAGGTGCGTAGGTATCTAAGAGGCAAAAGAACTCTAACAAAGTTAAAAAAAAAATTAGTCAATTCTGACCGCTCAAGTCTCAACCAACAAACAAACCAACCAACGTCTCAGTTATTTTGTTAAGTTTTTCATTTTAAATTTATTTAATATTAATAGGTTGGGGAAAAAGTCTTTTCGCATTATAGTATGTATGAACTTGTCATAAAATATCTTGGGCTATACCAATAGGGAATATGCATAAAATATAAAAATAGCTTAAAACATAATAATATGATACTAGACTGAAAAATAAAGGAAATGGCGAAAAAAATTTCAATATTTGTTAAAAAATGAGCAAGATATGAGCGATCAAAGTTTGTAATCTATCTCTTTCTAGCAAAACGACATTTAGTATGAACTTTCTATGAAAGTCGTGTTATATGACGTCACGATACACGTCCGATCTCTCTGTCTAATAGACTGTTTTAAACGTTCATATCTTAGTTATTTTTAATGATATCAAAAAACTGATTTTACCATTCGATTTACCAAACAAGATAGATCTATATAAATAAATAAAAAAAATACGTGCATATTCCCTATTGTATCTGGCTGATTTTGGTATCATTAAAAAGTTTTAATTTTACAGAAGACAATTCCAAATTCAAATTAGGTATTATTGTTAAAATGAGTGATTCTTATGAAGAATTTCGATACATTTTAAAATTTTATTACAAAAAAGGTAAAAATGCAACACAAGCCGCGAAAAAAATTTGTGATGTTTATGGACCTAATGCAGTATCTGTGAGAGTAGCGCAAATTTGGTTAAAGCGTTTTCAATCCGGAAATTTTGATATCAAAGATGCTCAGAAGGTCGATTCTGCTATTTTAATCCAACAATAATGCAGCTTCGTTACTGTTTCGATACAGTCCGGAACCTATAAAACAGCAAAATGGTATTCAACTAAACTTCAAACAAACGTCAAACGACGAATTACACCGCGATGCGATTATCATTGTATCATAGCTTGATTATAGATTGAGCGAACCACTTATCCATAGAAAATGGTATTCTCGTATGTTTATAAACTTAACTCCAATTTGACTCGAACCGATCCGTCAGCCGGATATTTTTTTCACTTTGACATGTGGGGATGCCATGACATAAAAATATTTATTTTACGCAAAAATCTCTTTTTTTGCCTTCCCCTCTCTAACCACGAGGGATATGTTTTCCGTCCGTCTCAGAAGAGGATAAATCGTGTATGCGCACACAAATGTACATAGCCATTAGCCCAAATTCGATGATTTTGTGTAATGTTTCAAAAAAACACGAGCAGGAGACGCGCCTTAACTGACAATAATTGGATTAATTGGCAACACTGGGTCGTACAAACGTCAAGCAACAGCTGTCTTTGTACATGCTTTGTGCTCGCTTTATTTATAAAATGTAGTCAATATCATTGCAAAATGACTGTGTTGGGATTTTAAATTTACGAAAATAGTGTAGTAGAATACCGACTTTCGGTCAATTTATGATAACAGGATGATAAATTTATAATGAATTGATGGTAAGTTGATAGTCTACGTTAATTAAGAGAATTGGGCCTCTGGTCGCCCTGTTACGGACAAAACTGTTGCCATTTTTGAAAAAGTGGAGCAAGATCGGCATATTAGTAGTTACGATGTAGCTGAAGAACTGGGGATTGACCACAAAACGGTTTTGGCGCATTTGAAAAAAGCTGGGTACACAAAAAAGCTCGATATTTGGGTGCCTCATGAGCTCACTGAAAGAAACCTAATGAACCGTGTACTCATTTGTGATTCTTTATTACGACGTAATGAAACCGAACCATTTTTGAAGAAGCTGATAACTGGTGATGAAAAGTGGATCACGTACGACAAGAACGTGCGAAAAAGATCGTGGTCAAAGGCCGGTCAGGCTTCACAGACTGTGGTGAAACCCGGGTTAACTCGCAACAAGGTGATGCTGTGTGTGTGGTGGGATTGGAAGGGCATTATTCATTATGAGCTGTTACCGCCAGGTAGGACCATCAATTCTGAACTGTACTGCGAACAATTGATGAGATTAAAGCAAGAAGTTGAGAGAAAGCGGCCGGAATTAATCAACAGAAGGGGTGTGGTTTTTCACCATGATAACGCTAGACCTCACACATCTTTAGCCACTCAGAAAAAATTACGGGAGTTTGGCTGGGAGGTGTTAATGCATCCGCCGTATAGTCCTGACCTTGCACCTTCAGATTTCCACCTGTTTCGGTCGCTGCAGAATTCCTTAGGCAGTGTCAGGTTGACATCACAAGAGGACTGCCAAAACCACTTGTCGCAGTTTTTTCATCAGAAGCCCCAAAAATTTTATAGCAATGGGATCATGTACCTACCAACAAGATGGCAAAAAGTTATCGAACAAAATGGCACCTATATACTTTAGTCACTTGTAAATAAACTTTATAAAAAAACCTTTTGAATTTTTATATAAAATGCGAAGAAACTTTTTCCCCAACCTAATATTATTAATATTTTACTCTTAACTATAAACTTTTTCGGGTTCGGCCTTCGAATTAATTTCATTCGGAATCTTCCAAATAACAATAATATTTATACCCCGGCTTCTGCACCAGATTGTTATTAATAGGTTTGTTTTTCTCAGCGAACGTAACGTACGTACAAAACAATTTTATATTTACACTGCTCCATTTAACGTATTGTGCTTTGAATTCCGGTGTTAGAAACGTTAAAATTAAAAGTTATAAGAATGCGTTTTTAATACCTAATCATAAAATAATGAAAATAAAAAACTAATGTCAAGAATAAAATAGGTTGAGCCATCCTTATCACTTAGGTTAGGGGTAAGAAAAATAGCTTACACGCTACATTCTATTATTACTGAAACCCTTCATTTATTACGTAGAGAACAATAAAAAATGCTATTAGATATCGATCAAAAATGTAACTGGGTAAAATAACAAAAATATTAAACAAATGCATAATGAAAAGGCGTTCTTCGTGACTCGGTCCGCAACGCAACCGATTATTATACCTACTGTATTTTACCCGACTGTTGCAAAGGCTAATGATTTTGGCAGTCAATGTATGTATGTATGTTTGTTCCATCGTAGCGCCTAAACTACTTATCCGATTTTAATGAACTAGGTGTCAATAGATCCGTAATAATAGCCCGGGTAAACTAGGCTAGATAATTTAAGTAGTCGAGTTATAGTTTTTAACTTTTGATTATATACACTTAAAATTGTACATTATTATCAATTGTTAGGAAATTAGCTTGTGAACGGATGAATTAAGAAGTATACATCTTATTCTTAAGTAGGATTAACACGGCATCTATGGTATTGTCATGTCGGAGAATTAAGGAAAGTCATTTCTATTTATATTAAAAGCTCTGTCTTATTTAGTAGCAATAAAAAAAAAACAATTATTGTCTCCTTCATTTAATTAAAAGTTTGGTCAGCGTGTGACAGTGACAGGGATATCATGACGGATAATTCAGTGCTACGTCACGCTATGTCCTATCCATACACAATATGATTGGGTCTGTGTGTTGTACGCGTCATTGTCCTAACCAAACTGGGAAACAAAAAATGTTGTTTCCCAGTTTGGTTAGGACAATGCAGGCTGATCACCTGATTGTCTGACAAGAAAGATGATCCACGCGTCGGATGGGCATGTAAAAAGTCGGTCCTGCGCCTGATCTCTCGCCAGTCGTGTCGTTCATCCGTCCCACTGGGTTACGAGAGTAAAAGGAAGAGAGAGTGCTCTTGTGTACTGCGCACACACTTGGGCACTATAAAGTCACTCCTGCGTAACTGGCCTGGCTTCAATGAAACCGGCCACCGTCATCGAGATCGGTGTGGGAGTTATTATTGTACGCGTCAATAGGGGATCGGACAACATCTGAAATATGTAGTTTCGTTATTAATATATTCAGAAATATTGAGGCCTTACTACTTGGTAAATGTAAAAAATATATTATGTAGTTTACTAATTAAATAAATTTAAAAAGTACCAAAAAAATTTTTTTTTTTTGCGAAATTGGTAAACAAAACCTACATACATCAGTGAGTTTACTCACATCATATACAAAAACATTCATTATGGTAAGTATGAACTTAAACGCACAAATATCTGAGATATTTACAAATATATTCCGGCGGCCATATACTTCATATACTATAACCTACAAGTGACGTCATTTGTAGGTCGACTTTAGTATGGAGCGTTTTTAGGAGGCTCGCGAAATTTTTTATACAAATCGCTGTTACCTTTGAAAATATTGACTTTTGATATACGGTTTCTTCTGAGAAGTTACTCATATTTAAGAGAAGGTATAAATGAATAGCATTTATGCAATAAAAAAAAAATTGTCCGATTGCCTATTCTTACATTTCCACCTATTTGCTGTATAGGTAGATACGGTTTTCTCGTTTTAATGTATATGTGTCTTAGGGTGGAGCACGAATGTATGGCGAATTTTTTTTTATTATTATTTTGATTTCTAAGTTCGAGGGATTTATGCCTTAAGTAAAAACATACACATACCTATGCCAATTTTAGTAATAATTGAAAATCGTTTTCTACCTCCGAATCACTTCTAAAGTTCTAAAATTCTTGAAAAAACTGACTTCTTTGTTCAAATCTATATTTATTGTAAGTTAGGGAAAAATGGATGTGAAACAATACACAATGCAATAATTAGATAAGTAAGTATGTAATAAATGCAAAAAGAAATAAATGTAACATAGAAAAGAAATAGTAGGAACACCTTTAGTTTGGTTTAAAATGACATTTTGTATCAAATTTCGGCATTGTGGCTTTTGATTCTAATTTTGCCTTTATGGCACCTAGCTGCTTCTGTCTTCACAGCTCGCTCTACAGCCTGGGCACGGAAGACGCAAAAATGATAGATGACCCGCCACCAGACTGAACAATATTAGAAAATTCTGTCGACAAGTTTTTAAAAATTGGTGGTTCAGTTATCTCGTTTTGCCAATTTATTATGTCGATATAATTTGATGCATTAAAATTAATTTTGGTACGTCAAAAAGCCTTGAAGTTTATACTGCACTGCTTCAAAATACGCCGGGCAGCCACCTCACATACTTAAGTGTTTTCGTTCATCAGTTATCATAGGCTCTAATAAGTTGTCAGCATGCGCAAAATATTCGTTCCTTTCAATTACAGTGTCTACGATACCTTTCAAATTATCTGGTAAGTATCGTGACGAAAATATGATCTTGAATAAGTGGTGGGAACTATCTTTACAATAAGGTTTATTCTTAAACTAGCTATCCTGACACACGTTGTTCTGTCTTAAATATGAACTGGAATGAATAAATGTCTACACCTACAATGCAACCTACGTCCTAGTCCTACTCCCACAACCAACACCTTCTCCAACATTTCTCACTGTTTAAACCTCCCTAAGCTTCCACAATTATTTAAAAACCAAAAGTAGCCAAATCGGCACAGCCGTTCTCGATTTTTTTGTCCCTCGGGAACGGGATAAAAAGTATTCTATGTAAAAACGCAAAGGGTTTATTAGCACGCATCAGCCAGCGCGCATGAGACAATTTTCCTGGAGACTTGTGTCCTAAATCGTCAGGAAAAGTGCCTGTAATGACTGCTGAAACAATTATATGCAAATTTCAGGTAGCAAATCTCCTTCAATTATTTTTAATTTTATCACCGGGAGTTCTTCACAATTTCCTAACGATTTGCCTAACGGACCATTGTAGACCTGGATCCTGAAGTTGAACCGTCAAGATGAAAAAAATAATGTCGTAAAGATAACTCATTCATGTGCAGTAAACAAATTATCCAATTTACACCAACAAAGTGATTTATTAAGCTGTTTTTCGAGCAGCCTTGTAATACCTCCATTTTTCCCAATATAGATATTAGTTCCGTCACAACCGATTGCCATAACGGTCTGTTTTGGGAATTTATACTTTACTGTTCTAAAAATGCTGTAATTGAAATTAATACTATTCCTTTATTTTTTATTGCCCGATTTGAACCCCCTTGCACTCTTTGTTCCGTACCACGAAAGGAAAAAACGGAACCCTTATAGGATCACTTTGTTGTCCGTCCGTTTTACTATCAAGACCCTTTTTCTCAGGAACGCGTGAAGGTATCAAGCTGGAATTTATCTACACTAATATTATAAAGAGGAAAACTTTGTTTGTATGTTTGTTTGTTTGTTTGTTTGTTTGTTTGTAATGAATAGGCTCAAAAAGTACTGGACCGATTTCAAAAATTCTTTCACCATTCGAAAGCTACATTATCCACGAGTAACATAGGCGAAATTTTATTTTGGAAAAAAATAGGGTTCCGTAAGATATTTGGGGGTTTCGGACACAAGGTGTAAAAAAACAACCAGAAAAGTTACTTATTTTGCGTACGCTGCCTAAACTATAAAGGATAGAACCATAAAATGTTCTAATTAATTGTAGATCTTATAAATATCTACAAAAAAGTCCGCGACACACTATACCTATCTATATCGAGTGAGGCACAACAACCATTTTTTTATTTAGAAATCTTGAATTTTTTTTTTGGACTACATTTAAACGCGTTTATTTTATTCATGCTATTAATCCTTATCAAAATAAATTATTTTATCACTAAGTACAGTTTATGTAGATAATATTTGGTCTTTGAATGATTAAAATTGGACGTTTGGTTTTGAAGTTATGGCGAAATTAAAATATTACGATTTCTGCTGCACGGCCCGCTGCGAAGTGGGCGTCACCAAGGCGGGGGTAGGCGTGCGGGAGGGAATTTAGATCTATGAGTAAGGTACCCGCAGTATTAGTATCAGTATTGTACCCATAGATAATACAGATATATATTGTACCCATAGATTATACAGATACATACTATTGTACCCGTGCGAAGCCGGGGCGGGTCGCTAGTATCAAATATTCAGATCTACTGTCCCTTGGAGCTGTAAGAAAATCAAACTTCTAATCAAAAGATACAGCCGTTTATGCCGCAAATTTTCGACAGTCGCAAGGTCAAAACCTACAGGGTACTTCCCGTGAACTCAGAATCTTGAAAATTGGTACAAAGCAACATCTTATAGTACAGATAAAGGAAAAATTGCAAATACCTTAAATTTTTAGTAACATCATATACTAAAAATATTTTTAATAATTTTAAACTTAATATTCCTACTATGACTCGATTGTCGTGATGGATGAACTTTTACTTATATACTTATGAACGGAACCCTCGGTATGCGAGTCCGATTCGCACTTGGCTGGTTTTTTATTATTAAAATACAATGTATTTCCGATTAATTGAGATAATAAAAAGAAAAAGTTTATCAAGATTTTATAGAAAAAATAAATTACCAACTCCTGCGTAAATTCTGAGTTTTGTAAAAGTTTAATGCCCTTTCGGAGGTAGTTATACTTATTTCTATCAAATAATATTTTACAGGTGAGTGTTTGAGCTTAAAAGGAATAAACTTTTTACTCTTAGAAGCTCGAAATGCAAAAAAAAAATTTCGCTCCACCCTAATTGTGTCTATAGGTATATATAGGCTCTTCGTCGCCGCTTATCACTTCAAGTGGTACGCAATTTGACCTTCGTGTCCTCACTCCTCGTGGACATCAACCTGGGTGTATAATCGGTTTAATCATTAATCGATACGGCCCTTCGCCCCTTGAACTGCGTAATCGCATAAAGGTTCATTGTTCGTCCTTCACGTTGTCACTAAGGAAATTACAACGTGATGTGTGTTTTCTTTATACGAATTAGTAGTGTAACTTCTGGTACCTAGAGGTCGTCCTACCACAGGACTGGCTAGAATTCGCCCATAATAATTCGTATGAATCTTAAGGTTGAACTTCATAAAGATTCTTTTGCCTCAATATAAAAATTAAAAAAAATGTGACAGATTGACATACGTCAACGTGTAACAAAATTGTATCTATCAAACGCACGGTAGTGTGTGTTGTTGTTTAATTTATTTTATGTACCTATGTATTTCTAAACATTATTTTATATATTACCTTTCTGCACACCTAAAGTTTAATTTACCGTCCAAATTTCATACTCCACCAGTTGCACAATTCTCGTAGGTTAAAATGTACCTGCTGAAAACTTTTGGTTCACGTAGATAGATATAAGTAAAATAGTATTATGGTCTTTGATTAATTATTACATAGATACGTTATATCCTTACAAAACTGACAATATTTCTGTGCCACGATACACATTGACATGGGACGCGTGTCAATGTGTCAACGTCGCATAGTAACACAAAACACGCTTTTACTCGCGGAGCACACTAACCAAAATTGGCCCGACTCGGGCCAATTCGAGTCTTCATTTTTACGCGTTTATAACATATCTACCTCTTTTTAATATTATATATCTATGGTTGATGCCCAATAAGTTGAGCTATATCTGCATCACAGAATACAGAAATCATCGTCTGCATCTGCTCAGTTGAGGTTTGTTGATAGATAGTCGATAATTTCTGATTGCAAGTAATTTGGTAATTTGAAACGTGTAAAAGTTAATCTTAGACTTGTTCCATCGTTTACAATCGATGGAGCAGACAAGTATTAGAGTGGAGACCACGCTTAGGCAAACGTAGTGTAGGACGTCCTGCGGCACGATGGAACGACGATTTGAAGTAGGTGGCTGGCAGCGGATGGATGAGGGCTGCCCAAGATCGGGATAGTTGGCGCTCATTGGGGGAGGCCTACGTTCAGCAGTGGACGGCGATAGGCTGATGATGATGATGATGAAAAGTTAAGTAGATTGATCTTGAAACTATAAAAATACTTAATCGTATCATTTTTATGTTCAAACAAATAAATTGCTGAAATCAATTTTATTTCGCTTCATTTTTTACTACATGTTTTCTGCGACCGCGTGCGCGAAAAAGGAAATCCGCGGATACCGTTCATTTTGCCGCAATAAAAAGAAGCCTATATCCTTCCTCGTGGTCTACTTTAAATCTGTGCCAAATTTCGTCAAAATCGGTCTAATATTTTCAGACCCTATTCAATGCAAACAAAATCTAGTAAACAAATCGTTCCTCTTTATTATTAGCAGGTATAGTAGAATAGATTTGCCTTCATGACTAGGCAGGCATGCTTTAAATAAATACATACACAATATCATTACATAACTGTGGAACTAATCCGGAGTGTTTACGGATTCGTGATGTAGGTCACATTTGCCTCGGGTGAAAATGGGTTACGGCGATAAAGAATTTCGTAGACATGTTGACGACGGAATGGTGATAGAGATAACCGCCACAGACACGAAGTAATCGCGAATATTATTAAAATAATAATTATTTATAAAGATTATTTATGTTTGACGACTCTGTGGGTCAGTGGTTAGCGCGCCGGCGTTCAAGCCGGAGATCACGGTTTCGAACCGAAGGAGCAAAAAGCTTTCTGTGTTCCTGGGTCATAGATGTGTATTAAATATGTATTTAATCTTAAATATATGTATAGTATAAAAGCTTTAAGTATATTTCCGTTGTCTGGTACCCATAACACAAGTTCTTCGAGAACTTACCACGGAATCAGAGTGATAATATAATTATATGTATATTATTATATTATCAATTGTTTAAGCAATACGTTAACTGACTTCTGTCATGATAAATACTCATGATAATATCTGTTGATACTTGTGACAGCGTATATATCTGAAACCATTGGTACTACTAACCACTAGGTTATATTTCTTAATTCTAGTCAGATGTATTCTTCTTGAAAAAGATCTGTAATTAAAGGTAGAGCCACTAGCTTTTTTACAACTAAAATACCTATCTTAATTTCTGTGCACAATAAATATTTTACGAATGATTCACACTTCAGCAACAATAAAACTCGGCGTTAGTCAAAGTTTATTTTGTGGAAAGTGTATTTTTGGTAGCGTGCAAAAAACTCAAGGATACGTGGGGTGTTTCAGGGTCGCAATAAAACAGAACACTCTCATTCGTCAGTATGCCCACGTTGTTTTCATCGATTACTCATATCATCTCCGCCCGAGTACTTTTTGACAAAGCAACAAATTCCCCGATAACATGTATAAACTGCGTCATGTTTGTCTGGACTCGGGCTGTCTGGTAAAATTTTAATGAGAAAAAATTGCTGAAAGCCATCGTGATTGTAAAAATCAAATTTGCCATCGGCTTGTTTTGTTCCACTTGCTGCGCAAAAGTGCCTCTGTGAATTAATGCAAGGTGTGTCAAAATGAAAGTGAACCTTTTAGGCCTGAGTAACGTTCTGAACCCTTTTAAGATATTTCAAAGTTTAACGCTTTTAAGCTTACGCTTAAGCCTTAAGGTTTGAAAAGAAAATGTTATCTAATATCTACATAGTGCCAATGAAACGCTAATGGCGATCGGTTGTTGTTGACAATATCTCAGAAACTTGCCTAAGATTTATGCGGTAGCTGCGGGCAAGATGGAAATGGATTTTATGGGCCGGCTACCAGGTTAATAATATTATGCTAACACAAAACAGGGAACTGCAAACTGTTGGCTATGTGATATAATATGGCGTTAATTCGACGTTATGTCCGTAAACCAAGAAACCTATCCAATCGCCAAAATTTTGTCTGTCTGGGTGTTGGGAGTACATGATCCGGAATCGAAATCGAAAAATCAAAGTGTCGAGCTGTCGTTTTTGACTCGACATTTGAGTATTCGATTTTCAGTTCTATTGTATTATCTCCGCGTTCTATTTTCAGTGCTCTGAAATTTCCCAGGCACGCCGCATTACGGATTATATAGTCCCTAAGCACATGTGTTTGGTAGTTTATTAATATCATTCACTTCTTTGCTCAGCAAAGACTACTGACACTAAAATTAAGAGTAGAAGTAGAGTACAATTCTGACACTTATGGTCTTACTTCGGGTATAATTATAATATGTAATATATAACACAGGTATACAGAATATATTAAGATATGAAATTATACACAAAGAAAGTGATATGACCTGATCACGTATCCCAAATGTCGTTGTCCGGTGGTATTACAAAATCGATAAAATGTATTTATTCTGGGGCTGTGAGGTAAAAATTCATCGGTTTATTGTACCGAGCCGACTGAATACCTCGGTCAAGGGGATACCGACCCCGCCTGCTAAAATAAACAATCGCGAATCTTGAATTAGTTATCGTTTGGGTCGTGTCAATAAGACTAAACTGTTAGACTTGCATAAATATCACGGTTCTAATTCTAATAATAGCTTCTATAAGGTTCCAAGTAAAAAGAACATCGCAACAGAAGCGCATTAAACAGGCAGTGATTCATAAGTCCCTAATTACGTTTTGGAAAATACACTTATTCAAAACGATGTCGCCAACTGAATTCTGGAAGACTCTATAGTGACTTCTTGAGTCCTTCTTATTTCTCATTGAATTTCTCAAATGACTGGTTTTATTCTTCCATTTAAAGGCTGATTAGTCTTATCTTAAGGTCTTACAAACGTCGTCTCTTTTCTCTAATCGTATAGACCTACATGTGTTCCTCACCCACGCTCCTCACGCTTTATCTGCACGCGAACCCTTCGTATTACACCTGTCCACGCAATCCATCAGTTCACGACTTTGTATCGTTAATTAATGACCTCTCTTTACACGTCTTAACCTTTGTTACTCAGTCCTTTATCTCTTTGACGTCAATGGTCGGAAATGGTCACGGTCGTGCAACAAATGTGATCTCAAGAATTTGCAATAAATGATGACAAGAAAAGGGTTCAGTAAATCAGTTGAGTTATTTTGGATTTGACTGTCGACGGAATGACATCGTTTTGCGAGGGGGTTTGATCTAGGTTGAGTTTGAAAGAAAGCTGTCGGACAGGGATTAATTTTTAACGAAACTTCGCAATTTAGTACTAAAACACTGGCTGTGTTAAGGGACAAAAAACGATTGTGATTTAATTATATGCGGCTGTTAATATTATTTATGTCGTATCGGAATGTGGCACGGGTCCAGGCCGAGTGTCCGCCGAACAACTGGATAATACGTCACGAGACGTGTTAATTCAAGAGTTCAGTTACAGACGCTTTCATTATCATACCAGAATTAATTGGAAACTTGACTGCAGACAACTAAGTGTACTCGGTTTAGAAGGAATTAGTTACATTGTAACAAATATTCAGAACTACATAAGTGCAGCGGCAGATCCCATCCGCAGAGATCATACTACTTGGCGATTTTAATGCCCACCACGCCGACTGGCTCAATTCCAGTAAAGCTGATCATGCGGGGAGATCTGCCTGCGACTTTGCCCTTGCATATGACCTTACACAACTGGTTACTGCGCCTACGCGAATTCCAGATGTGGACGGTCAGATTCCTTCCCTGTTGGACCTTCTGCTAACGTCACATCCGGACGGCTACCAAGTATCCGTGGCCGCACCACTTGGCTCATCGGATCATTGCCTTGTCCGCAGCTCTGTGCAACTCACGAGCGCGTTGCGACAGTGTGTTGCTAAATACGGTCGTGTGTGGCACTACAAGTTAGCAGATTGGGATGGGATGCGGTCTTTTTTTGCGTCCTACCCCTGGGGGCAGTTGTGCTTCTCGCCGGATGATCCTGACGCCGCACACAGGGCCTTTTAACGTATTTAGCTGGACAAAAATAATTTTAGGTACATGTAAATTTACCTGAATTTTCTTTAGCAAAGGCTTCATTCAACTTTTGACTATACAAAAGACAAAAAAAATAGTCACCATACGCACGGAAAAGAATACAATAGCAGATAGAAACTTGTTTGAGTTAGTTATTTCTTACGACTATTCTGAGCGGTTTTGTTTTCTGTGCTTTTTGAAGTAAAATATTTTGTAGTTGGAACCGAATTATTAAACAATATCTATATGGATAATCAAGCTTGTGGTAAGTACTTTTAATTTCTGTTGTAAGCAACACAACATAATAATTTAATAAACCATAATTCGTAGTTACTATTGATCGCTATAAAAATGGTTACTTTTTGAAACACAATCTTCCCTATAGTTTTTGGTAAAGACCGCTGTAGAATAATTTTACTTTCCATATTTGACAAAATATGTGGGCTATCGATTACAAGATAATTTAGCTGCAGGTACTTGCAGGTTTTTTTTTATTTAACAGGAACTTCGAGGGAAGGGCAGCGTAATGAAACGTTAATCACCCGAAAAGAGTTATTTTTACACCTTCAAACTAATTGATATCTAGAATTAACACAATCACAATGCGTATCATGTCTGATTGACTATGTCATGAACAAGGTACCTGAAAATTTTCAGTGAAAATTCAAAAATCAGGTAAACATTTTTATATAAGTATACCCACTTATAATATTAAGCTGTAACTGAGAACATGGGCTAGACATGTAGGCATGAAGAGTACATCAAAGAAAACGAGGAATGAATGCAAGAATCCTAGTTCAAAGGCTTGCATCATCTCTGATTTCACGATTTTCGATAACTTTAAGCACACTGGCTAGTTGGTATGCAATCAAGATTTCACGAATTCAAAACATATTGCTTAGAAACAGCAAATATATATGTACACATCTTTATATAATTGGTAGATACTTCATGAGCGTCACTGTACACAATACATAGTGTAGATATTAGAAATTCCCAGCCTCTTCCGATAGGAATACTATCGGAAGATATTCAAGGGTCTAAACAAATAACTTTAAAAACTATAGTCTTTTTCATGCCCAAAAGATCTCAAGACTCAATACAAATACCAACGTCTTTAATCTTCTCCTAATTACTTCAGATCCTGTTATAAGTCATAACAAGTCTCAGAGAGAAACCAAAACATGAGGTAGTTCCATTTGCGAAAGAGGTGACAAACTTATTTCAAAACCCTGCCGTTCTGGCAATCAACATATCGTGGTAGACATTATGCTAAGGATGATGATGACGATAAATAATAATTGTAACTCCTCTTCCTCTGAAAGTTTCGCGATTTGTAGCTAAACCTCATATTTTTATTTATAATATATATTATATACTTACGACCGATACTCTGTATTTTGTTCATTATTTAATTAGTAAATAATTTCGTTTAAATGGTTGTTTCTTTTCATACTTACATTACTTATTTATTTAATAATTATTAACATCACATATTAAAAAATTATGTAGAGCTATCATGGTCATTTTTTGCACAGTACTGCACTAAGTTAAGTTGAGCAAAAATGACAGGAACTTAAGTAGGACAGCTCGCTCATCGTCAAATGTTGTTGTAATATGTAAATAAACATAAGTACATACATTACTGCGTGTTATAAAGAAATAATTATTTTTGTCCACCTAAATCTTACAAAAGGCCTTGTGTGCGCCGCTGCCAACTCTGTTGCCAACGTGGTGCTACAAGGAATGGAACTTTTCATTCCGTCCTCTGTGGTCCCTACTGGCAGCAGATTCCGTCCCTGGTTTGGTTCATCTTCCAAAAAAGCTTCTCGCCGGAAGCAGGAAGCTTACCAAACCTGGGCTAATGCAGTGTCAGCACAGGATTTAAACACCAGCAAACTTAAAAAGGAGTACAACCTTGCCTCTAGGTCCTTCAAAAGAGAGATCGCTTGGGCGAAGAAACAGCACATCAGTAGAATTGGCGAGAGACTCGAGCGTCTCCCCTCGGGAACCCGTGCATTCTGGTCTCTCGCCAAAGCTATCGAAGGGAATTTCTGTAAGCCATCTCTTCCATCCCTACACGTAAGAAATGGCTCGTTGGCCCATGACGCAAAAGAGAAAGCTGAACTTCTTGGCAAGCTGTTTGCGTCCAACTCGACCCTGGATGACGGGGGACAGGAACCGCCGACTATACCGCGATGCAAGAGCATCATGTCGGATATTCGGTCCCATCAGCGCTCAGTGCGAGTTGCTCTCCGTTCCCTTGATACCCAAAAGTCGAGTGGGCCTGACGGAATCCCTCCTATAGTGTTGAAAATGTGTGCTCCTGAGTTGGCACCGGTCTTAACGCGTCTTTTTCGGCTCTCCTACTCTTATGGCACAGTCCCAGCATCTTGGAAGACAGCTTTGGTGCACCCGATCCCTAAAAAAGGCGATCGCTCCAATCCTTCCAACTACAGACCAATCGCTATAACCTCTCTCTTCTCGAAGATAATGGAGTCCATTGTTAATAGACAGCTCCTTCAATACTTAGACGTTCAGCAGTTGCTAAGCGACAAACAGTACGGGTTCCGTAAAGGTCGTTCGGCTGGTGATCTGCTGACGTACCTAACTCATCGTTGGGCACAGGCGATCGAATCTAAGGGAGAGGCATTGGCTGTAAGTTTGGACATAGCGAAAGCCTTTGATCGGGTTTGGCACAAAGCGCTTCTTTCGAAGCTTCCTTCCTATGGGCTCCCCGAGAAATTATGCAAGTGGGTCACGAGTTTCTTAGCAGACCGAAGCATAAGGGTCGTAGTCGACCGGACTTATACCTGCTGCAACTTTTCGCCACCGCTCCATGCGACAAAATAATTATCATCCTCATCACCTTGATGAGTGGCAGTCCTCCACCGTGCGCTTTACCCGAAGCTTTCTGCCGCGCACTGTAAAACTCTGGAATGAACAGTCGCCAGCAGTATTTCCGGACCATTATGACCTGCAAACCTTCAAGAAGGGAGCGTATTCCCTCCTAAAAGGCCGGCAACGCACTTGCAACTTCTCTGATGTTGCGGGTGTCCATGGGCGACGGTAATCGCTTTCCATCAGGTGATTCGTTTGCTCGTTTGCCCCCTAGTTTTATTAAAAAAAAAAAAAAAAGTTAAATTGATCACTGAACGATATTATTTCTCCTAGTTATTTTTATATTAGTTGACTATTATAAAATTAGTATTGGCTACTTTCCGTTAACCTCGGAAATGTATTTTCCAAATATGTAAATAATGAAATATATGAGATGGAGAATGTTCCCGAGCGTAGTCTTTCAAACAGAAATATTAAATTGTTAAACATTGAGTGAACATAATTGCAAATCGTACAACAGATAACAAGGTATAGCTAGAGAACTGGTGGCGATTTGGGTAAAAAACGTTAGGTATTGAAACAATGTTAACTAATTTGATGCCATTGCCACACAAATTGTAGTTTTTTAAATTTTGTTGCAGACTACATTACGTCTTAGTATCAATGGCGATGAAATCATATACCTCAGTTGCCAACAGCTACCTCGATATAAATCAGAAAAGTATTTGTACCATTTTAACGATCAGTAAATAAGACGGTGCGACATTTGTTACCTATGTTTGTCAATAAAATTGTTCTTTATATTATGTTGAGTTTCAAAGAAATCGGGTCAAAGTTGTCACGAGTCAAAAATAAAGGACGATTGTTCTATTTATCACCAAGTACCTATCTAGAACGTTCACTCCAACGTGTTTAGGTCTAATGTCATTGACAATAGAGTCTAGTTTGTATTGGTCCATTTCTGCGCACGCGCTCACAACTAATGTTTGTATGATTTACTCTGAAGGGTACGGGTTGTTGGCACAACGGCATCCGCGAGGTTATCTCCCGCCATGTGATGTACGCCGACAGTGTGTTCATTGTTCACACTCCCCTCTGAACTTTTAGCTTCACCGCCTCGAACCTTATTAGGTTTGCTATTGTGTCGACTGGTTTTTTACTTCTATACACTTTGACGTCTGCATTATATAAAAATGTATTCAGATGTAAGGCACGCTTCGAAATACCTTTCCTCATTCTTATATCCCATAATACTATAAAGATGTTTGAATGTGTGAATAAACAACTTGTTGTACTTATAATTTAATGCAATTAAACGTGCTAATCTTTAGCAACGTTTTTTCTTTCCACATAATAGCTGAAGAGGTTACTGTTATTACTTAATGTTATGGTGTTTGAGTGTTATATAATTTTATGCACATCGTCCGTAGAGACTTAATTCCTGTAACGTTTGGTGCAGCTGGATAAACGTCAATAGGTTCTACATTCTGTAGGTATTATGGCTCTGTCATTATATATATTACATGTCCGTATTAGTACTTTAACTCATATTCTGTAATTTAACAATAATGAGTACAGACTACTGTAATTGACTTACGTTACAGCAAAACATAGAAATTGTAAAACAAAAGAGAAATAAGAAAATCCGTAGACACTAGACATGTCTGTTGATGATGATTCTAATACTAAATTTATCAATTGGAATTGGGTCGCTATGAGTCGAGCGAATAAAAATGTTTTCGTATGTTAATCTAATTCTAATGTATTTGCATCGGCAGCCGGCGACCGCGTATATCAATCGTAAATACGTGAAATGTTAATGTTTGTGCTATATAGCTCATTGAAACAGACAAAAATGCTCGGCTGAAGCACGTAGATTTTAATGTTAAAAGAATAGGGCAAGAGATAATGTAACTTCTTAAGATCGCAACTGAGAAAAGGCATGCCAATTAAAGTAACCATGATTTGTCTGTTAAAAAGGCACGTCTACATAACTCAACCTCGTTATCACGAGTATGCTATAAAAACATATTGCGAAATTGCCATCTCGACCCAGAAACAGAATCCGTAACCTCTGGAACTAAACCAGGCATATGTGCCGCTTGCGCGACCGCTCGTATCCCATTAGTCAACTGCAACGTTAATTGAGAAGTTTTTACACTAATAGAAGTTCCAATGACGAGATCTAGATCTTTCCATGATCCTTATTGGATTTATGATCCCATTTGGATTGCATTCGGGTAAGTGTGACGGATTATCTGGGTTATCGAATTTTAAAACATTGTATTTCAACGATCTAGGATTTACTTTGTTTGTTTGTACTATTGTGATTTTTTTTTCTTGTTGGGCACTGGAGTGTGGAATTAATCTTCCTATTAACTATTAACCAATGTAGAGGTAGTAGCCAACTAAACTAATTATGTAGTCGCAACGTTCTAAGCAAATATCTTGAGCGCACTAATCGCTATTTAGATGTTGAGTGTATGAAATTATCTCGCTGGACATTTTCTCTAATAACAGTAATAGACTTGAATGTTTCTTAACGCTTGGCGCTCGCCGCAGAGAATGTTCCAATAGATCATATTCACGACGCTTGGAAAGTTCCAGAGCATTTTAACAATACAGTAAACGTTTAAAGGCTATTACTCCGCTGAAACACTAATTAGCTTAAACGCCAACTAGTGCAATTAGAATATATCAGTTTCGTGTTATTGCTACGTCTGATTTAGTTTGATTCTGAATATTGTGATATTTTGAATCGGTGCCAAATGTGTGTCAAGCGGAACATGGAATACTGCTGTTTTATTAATAACTAGGTAGTGTTTTATTTGTAGGGCTGGTATATTTCGGAGCTCCGCTGGTGATATATGCAATGCTCTCTATATTCAACCACGTGCTCTGATTGCTACCATTATTTTTGTATTGTAGTATGTTGCTTATATTCTTTTGTTTTTACGCAATAATAGGCCTTGTATAACAAGAGACGTATGCGTATGCTCAGCGTATGTACGATTAACGTTAATCTTGTTATTATAGGAAACGAAAAGTATATTTCAAAGATACTTGTATGTCATCCCTTTTTATTAGTTGCGTCAATTTTACTAGCGTCAATAAAAACTGTAGTTACATATTTACTCTTATTTTCGACAATTATTTTGTGCTAGCACTATGTTAGCTTGTTGTATGTTAGTTGTGCTAGTATATTAGCTAAATGCTAGTTCACAGCTGACTTATCCAAATCGAAGCATTAGTTTCGCAAGACTTGGCAAACAATTGTTTATTGCTGAAAGTCTAACCCTATAACTAGTATTTTAAATTTATCGCGCCTAACACCTTCTATAGACTAAAGCAATTTGTTTAGAATGATGCAAGGCCTGATACAATGTGAATTGTGATCTCGAATTAACACGGCCCGGGTATGTTATAAGTCCCTTTCATCATAATAGCTTCGAAAGGGCTATGTCATTGCGTTTACGTAACACATTTGAAATAGTTTGCCGTAATTAATATTGCATCATGTATTATCACAATCTTATTTGATTATTAAAAACCGGCCAAGTGCGAGTCGGACTCGCGCACCGAGGGTTCCGTACAAACCTGCAAGGTTTACAAAGTTCGTTCATTACGACAATCGAGTCATAACTATGGTATTTTTATTGCAAAATGACGCGTTTATGAGGAAATGGGTAGTAAGTTTAAAATTATTAAAAAAAAATATATTATGTGATGTAACTAAAAATTTATGGTTTTCGTAATTTTTCCTTTATCTATGCTATAAGACGTTGCTTCGTACCAAATTTCAAGATTCTGAGTTCACGGGAAGCACCCTGTAGGTTTTGATTCCCTTGCAAGTGTCGAAAATTTGCGGCATAAACGGCTGTATCTTTTGATTGCGTTGGCTTAGAAGTTTGATTTTTTCACAGCTTCAAGGGACAGTAGACCTGAGTAATTGATATAAATTTCAGCTTCATACCTCCACGCGTTCCTGAGAAAAAGGGTCTTGACAGACGGACGGACGGACAGACGGACAACAAAGTGATCCTATAAGGGTTCCGTTTTTTCCTTTTGAGGTACGGAACCCTAAAAATGTGAGGAGGGATGGAGCTTGTAAGATCATGTTATGCAAGACGTTTTCCAATAACGAAATTGGGTCTTGTCGATAATTTTCAATCCCTTATTGCGTAAGTTTAATTATAAATCACGTAATAATAAACATATCCTGATTTTTCCTTCTAGAACTGGTTTCTTATGAATGACTCGTATTCGTAGTAAAAGTGAACTAAAACAGTTCAAAACTTGAAATGTCTTTCTGGTTTGATCCTTTCATTCCCTTTCTTTCAAATCGACTAATGAGATAAAATATATAATATCTTCTAATAATATCTACTTTCGACAGTCAATTTAATGATTCGCTGATCACAGTTTATGCTATTTTACTATTAGCTTTCAAAAGCATGGAACCAATAACCATTTCAAAATGGTTCAGATTATAACTTTGAAAATCGTACCTAGTAGTTTATCAATAAATAAAAAAACATAATAATGTATATGCGTGTAAATGGTGTTTTAATGTGTTCCCATAAATCCTTCATATTACCCTGAAATAGTCATAGCAGCGTCATAGCGATCGCCTTTATGTTGTGTTAGCGTGCCATGAAAAAGCCATTACATGGATGACTCACGCGACCCTAGCCGCAATGCACTTTTGCGCACTCATCATGAGAACACCGCTTTTTTATCGACATGCAAACCGTTCTTGTAAATTCAACGTTTTCTGATGCTCGTCTTCGATAATGATATTTGATTGTCGGCAAGGATAGCTGCAACGCAAAACCAGTTATCGCAAATCATCGCCGAAATAAACTGCCCTTTAGTAAATAATATTCGTGATGCGAATAATATATCTTGGATTACTTCATTCATTTATTCATAATTATAATCACGCCTCTTTCCCATAGGGGTAGGCAGAGACCGCCTCTTTCCCGTAGGGGTAGGCAGAGACCACTTCTTTCCACTTGCTACGATCCTTACATACTTGTTTCGCTTCGTCCACTTTCATTCATACCATCCATTCCTCCTCTTACATTCAACGTAGCGAAGCGGCTCTCCATGGGCCACTTTTCGCCTCCGCGAGAACGAGACGTGATGGGTGGCGAACCGCATCGCCGCCATTTTGGATAATTAAATTATTTTTATGATTATCCATTGCGTTCCCACGGATTGGTGGAGAGGGTAGGAATAGGGAAAGGGAAGGATAGGTGGTGTGGAAAGGAAGATTGGTAAGTTAGAGTGGGAAATAGGAATGTAGGATATTACCGCCTAGGAGGGCACGGGATAGGACGGTAATAGCTAGGAAGCCGGGGTCGCATACCCGTATACTATACCACAACTACCGGACAGGTAAGTTGGGATTGGATTACTTGGTCTTCTTATTTGCCTTATAACTCATTATGTAATTCCTTACAAACCAAAAATAAATAAAAATTCTTCTAGGTCGTAAGGGCAAATAATTCGCAAATGTTTTAGCTCCGTATAAATCTATCGGTGATCAGAAACGATTGTGTTCAAAAAGTGCAACGCAAAATGCAATCACTTGGCAATGATTAAGTACACAAGGTTCTAATTCTTAAATGTCACTTGTAGTGCAGCAGTGAAATAATTGGTTTTGTTATAACAAATTACAGATATTAATCTTTTCACTTTCTCAACCTCCACGACTGACCTTGTGTTCGCCGGAACTATAGATTGGAATTAAGGCTGCCTTACATTGTTCGTTATGTTTAGGGTTGCCGTATACGTCCCGATTTGTCTTCGGATTTTATTTTTAAAATGCTCTATGGACTAGTTACTGAGTATATTATTTTTATTTAGCTTCATTATGTTAACGTCTTTTATATTTTAATTATTTTAAAAGTTCTAGTACTTCAGCAAAGTAGTTAAAAAAAATCCTCAAGTTTTCCTTAAAATTGCCAACCCTAGCTTATTTGCTACTATCATGTGTGCATATATCGACACAGATCTGGCTCGTTTGTACTTGATTCTTGTACCTATTGTTGTAAAAACCATTGTATTTATATAACAGATATTATTATTAAGTAACTCGTGTATGTTTGTAAACTTGATGCTTGTGTAAGAGGAGATCATAGTTCCGGGTTAAAAATGTCGATCTCACGTATTGAGAACTTTTGTGTGTACCAATCGCAAGCAGTAAAAGATACGTACCATGATATTTTGAAGATTATCTCACTAAATGCATTATTTTAAAATCTAGAAATCTGGAATAGAGGAGGTCTAGGAAAATTTTACAATAGGTACAGAAGAAAGACACCTTATTCCAATGATATTGACGACCTCTGTGGCTTAGTGGTAGAGCGCGTCGGTGCTAAAGCTGGAGGTCGCGGGTTCAAATCCCTCCAAGGAAACAAAAAAATCTGTGTTCCTGGATTCATGGATGTGTATGTATGTGTATAATATAATAAAAATCTTTAATATAATATTATGTATGGTATAAAAGTATGAAATAATATACTTCCCGTTATACTCCGTAACACAAGTTTTGCGGATACTTAGCCAGACTGGGGCCAGACTTAAGTGGTCTTAAGCGTCTATAGATATTATTATATTTATCTGTAAAAAGGAAAACAGTATCGAAAATACCTTAAACTTTCCACTCACGTCCGTTTACGTCAAACTGATTTTTGGTCATAAAAGCGCAATAAAGAGTGTCAAATGTAAATTTACTGTCTTTTTACAAACTTGCGTTACGGCATTGAGTAGACCTTATTTGTGAATAACAATTTATGTGGTTTGATGTACTGAAGGCTGTTGGGGATTGGTTTGCATGACCTTCGAGTTTTCACTCATCGCTTAGAAACTAATCGTGAATTCAATCAGATCGATTGGTGATATTATAATATAGCGGAGCCTTTTAAGCGAAGTTGCCATCGCTAATTACGACGACGAAGTTCTAACACAAAAATGTATGGGATTTGACATAAGCGTCGCTTAAGTGACATAGCGATGCTTATGTCAAATCCCATTCATTTTTGTTTTTGAACTCCGGCGTTGTAATTAGCGAATACATGTTGGCTAAAAAGTGAAGACTCAGTTCTTGTAATATCTCCAAGATTTTGTTTTTCGTTCAAAGCGTATTTTACTTCCTGGGGTGTGCTTTGTTTTTGATGATAGAATGGGAGAATCGTTTAATCCGTCAGGAGATGTCCTGACGACTAGATTTTTTGTACTATAGTGAGACGGACCGAATTATAAGTAGCAAATCATATCTTAGTATGTAGCATATGTCATTATTAAAGTTGTTAAAAATATCAGTAATTAGTAGTACTGGTGACCTTAGTTCATTAACACAGATTCTGCCGTATACTGTCTAGTTCATTGACATGTAAGCGTGTTTTCGCCCACTACTAAAGCTTCGTTCATACTGAGTTCAGCTAGGTCTGATTTGTTCATTTGAATAGCTTGAGACAGGCTTAAGAAATTTCATCATAGTTTTAGGTAGCGTTTGTAGGAATCGTCGTCCTAACAGCCATAACGAGCGACATTTTATACAGTTTGACTAATAGTATTACGTGATGGAGTTAAAGGCAGTCGCTACCCTGTTACATAATAGGTTGGGGAAAAAGTCTTTTCGCATTATAGTATGTATGAACTTGTCATAAAATATCTTGGGCTATACCAATTGTATCTGGCTGATTTTGGTATCATTAAAAAGTTTTATTTTTACAGAAGACAATTCCAAATTCAAATTAGGTAAATTTGAGATTTTAATTTGTTTTTCTTATTGTTAAAATGAGTGATTCTTATGAAGAATTTCGATACATTTTAAAATTTTATTACAAAAAAGGTAAAAATGCAACACAAGCCGCGAAAAAAATTTGTGATGTTTATGGACCTAATGCAGTATCTGTGAGAGTAGCGCAAATTTGGTTTAAGCGTTTTCAATCCGGAAATTTTGATATCAAAGATGCACGTCGCTCTGGTCGCCCTGTTACGGACAAAACTGTTGCCATTTTTGAAAAAGTGGAGCAAGATCGGCATATTAGTAGTTACGATGTAGCTGAAGAACTGGGGATTGACCACAAAACGGTTTTGGCGCATTTGAAAAAAGCTGGGTACACAAAAAAGCTCGATATTTGGGTGCCTCATGAGCTCACTGAAAGAAACCTAATGAACCGTGTACTCATTTGTGATTCTTTATTACGACGTAATGAAACCGAACCATTTTTGAAGAAGCTGATAACTGGTGATGAAAAGTGGATCACGTACGACAAGAACGTGCGAAAAAGATCGTGGTCAAAGGCCGGTCAGGCTTCACAGACTGTGGCGAAACCCAGGTTAACTCGCAACAAGGTGATGCTGTGTGTGTGGTGGGATTGGAAGGGCATTATTCATTATGAGCTGTTTAGACCAGGGTCGAAGCCTTCAAAAATGGTAAAAAGTGAAAAAAAAATAGTAGTAGGATGAAACCTATTAGAAAAGGAGGGGAATATGATAAAAATGAAAGGAAAAATAAATTATGGGCGATCTGAGTTCGGGAAGTGGGAGGGGGTGAGTTTTTAAGGGTAAAAAATGGTTTATCTTGATTTCCGGTAAAACTACAAGTCCTATGAAAAAAAGTTAAATGGCAAAGTTGTAGATAATAAAAAGATCTACAACTTTTATATTAACAATTTTTTTGCATAACCTCAAAATTTATGTGAAAAATTCAAATAACCAAGTTTTTGGTTTTTAATTTTTATCTTGTACAAAAACAAAAAAAAATTCACGAAATTTAGTGAAAACTTACCTTTTTATGTCCTAAATACACTGTAATTTTTGTGATTTAAAATATTTAGTTTTTCACCTTATTTTGTCTTAATATCGAAAAATTAACCCTAATTTTCAATCGAAAATTCTCCTGTCAAAATATCAGCTTTTTTAAAAAAATTGGTGAGCTTCTTGTTTGTTGAATTCTATTCTTTCTGATAATGTAAAAAAATGTATACATTACCATAGTAAATGTTCTCAGAAAATGCAAAGAAAAGAACAAGTAGTAAGGCTCAGGTCGCCTAGCCCCTTTCCCTCTTGTATATGAAATACCTTTTGATGGGTTAAAATTATCCGCAGGTCACTCAAGTATACAAGTCATCTTAAAATAGCAATAAATAGACATGTATGCGCATAATTTAAAGAAGATTCGACAACTTACTCAAAATATTGTAGATGTCTTATTGGGGCTAGGCCTTACTACCTATTCTTTTCTTTGCATTTTCTGAGAACATTTACTATGGTAATGTATGTATTTTTTTACATTATCAGAAAGAATAGATTTCAACAAACAAGAAGCCCATCAATTTTTAAAAAAAAGCTGATATTTTGACAGGAGAATTTTCGATTGAAAATTAGGGTTAATTTTTCGATATTAAGACAAAATAAGGTGAAAAAATAAATATTTTAAATCACAAAAATTACAGTGTATTTAGGACATAAAAAGGTAAGTTTTCACTAAATTTCGTGAATTTTTTTTTTTGTTTTTGTACAAGATAAAAATTAAAAACCAAAAACTTGGTTATTTGAATTTTTCACATAAATTTTGAGGTTATGTGAAAAGAGTGTTAATATAAAAGTTGTAGATCTTTTTATTATCTACAACTTTGCCATTTAACTTTTTTTCATAGGACTTGTAGTTTTACCGGAAATCAAGATAAACCATTTTTTACCCTTAAAAACTCACCCCCTCCCACTTCCCGAACTCAGATCGCCCGTAATTTATTTTTCCTTTCATTTTTATCATATTCCCCTCCTTTTCTAATGGGTTTCATCCTACTACTATTTTTTTTGGTTTCAAAAATTATCGACCCTGGTCTAGTTACCGCCAGGCAGGACCATCAATTCTGAACTGTACTTCGAACAACTGATGAGATTAAAGCAAGAAGTTGAGAGAAAGCGGCCGGAATTAATCAACAGAAGGGGTGTGGTTTTTCACCATGATAACGCTAGACCTCACACATCTTTAGCCACTCAGAAAAAAATACGGGAGTTTGGCTGGGAGGTGTTAATGCATCCGCCGTATAGTCCTGACCTTGCACCTTCAGATTTCCACCTGTTTCGGTCGCTGCAGAATTCCTTAGGCAGTGTCAGGTTGACATCACAAGAGGACTGCCAAAACCACTTGTCGCAGTTTTTTCATCAGAAGCCCCAAAAATTTTATAGCAATGGGATCATGTACCTACCAACAAGATGGCAAAAAGTTATCGAACAAAATGGCACCTATATACTTTAGTCACTTGTAAATAAACTTTATAAAAAAACCTTTTGAATTTTTATATAAAATGCGAAGAAACTTTTTCCCCAACCTAATATTAGCGGCCAATATTTGCGTTCGTGTGATTAGAGCTTAAGTTAATGACTTCCAGGCCTCTTATCTTGAAGTCTTGATTGGCAACTGAATCGCCCCTGCCAACGTCTATTTTAATCTAAGCTAACCTGATTTATATCATTATTCTAAAGCCTTCTTAGTTTACTTTGATATTATTTTCAAGTTGTTTTATTTACATTATGCATGATTACCGACGAATAAACGGCTTGCTTGCTTTTTCACTAACGATGACACCCAAATGCCTTGCCACTAACTGACACCGCTTGTGTACCTGACACCCCGCTGAGAATGATCTGCTTCGCTCGGCTAATATTGTATGTCAACCACCCTAGTCAATATAAAATGACTATTAAAAAAAAACTATGGAATAAATTAAAATTACAAGAACTGCAAAAATCTCGAGCACTTAATATAGGAACTTACTTTTTCTATTCCTATCGCTTGAAAAGTGCTCTAGAAAATTTATAGCTACGTTGAGGTCCCTTACAAAAGACTTAACATGATAAAAAACAATATTGCTTGGCGGGAAAACTTGTATTTGGTCATAATGCTACATAACATAGTGTTTTAGTTTATATGTAAATAATTTAGTGATTAGTGTCATCTACTTGCTCCAATATTATTTATCATCATCACTAAATTAGATAAAGTGTGTGAGTGAAAAAATGAAAATCAGATGTAGTTGCAGAAACGAAGCAAACTAGTCCCATACATAGTGGTATAACATCAAAATCACAAGAAATAGACTAAATATTTGCTTTTAGCTATAGTGAGTAGTTTTCTCGATAAGTTGAAATGGTGACAAGTAGAGATACTGGTCCAAAAATATACACATATATTTATTGATACCTCATTGGATTCGAAATTGTCTAGAAAATTGTGCTAGAAGCATTTGTTACCACATTAAAAATTGCAAAAGTAATAAACAATTAAAGATAACGACTAACGAAACGAACGAACGAAAGTAGACTTTGGATTTTAGTTAATGGAGATAGAGTTCTGAAAATTCGAATAACTTTATTGGAATTACTCTTTTCGAATATAGGTAATTTGTGAACTACTAACTAAAAATTTTTGTTTGCAAATTTTAATGTGCTAATAAAAGATTCTAGTACAATTTTCTAGACGTGATTCCGAATTCATTGAGATGTCACTCATATTTTTAGGACCAGTTTTTGTCCCTATTTTCAACATATCGACTAGACTATTTAAGATCTTGTCGATAAACAGACAGTCAATACAATTGAAGACATCCTGGAGGGCGTAAGACCAGCGACGCACTTCTAACAAACTCCTCTGATTTGTGGTGTCCACGAGCGACAGCAATTGCTTTCCATCAAGCTATCCGCACGATCCTATATCTGATCCGACAAGAAAACGTTTCACATACAGGTCTTGAATGGGTGATAAAGATGTATTGGAGCAGGTAAGCCTCGGTAGTGGTTAGGGCTTGTGGTGACGTGGAGTTGTGTCGGCAGCATCAGCGGTTTGGCGTTGGCGCTGGGCGGCAGCGGCAGCGGTACTCCATCCACGGCTGAGGCGAGGGATTCCACGGAAACTTCCCGAGCGCCCTCCCCGCCGCCCGACAGGCAGCATACCAGGTAGCGGGGCATTGGCTTCTACTTTTTGTTTGACGACTGCTGGCTTTGTTTTGTTTCGTCCTTCCCCGTTTTATTTATCTGAATAATTGACTGTTAAAAAAAATTAATACTGGATTTACTGTATAGTTTTAATTTTTTTTTCAACCATGTTTTGTCATGACTTATTCACTAAAATTGATGCCTATCATTTAGAAATTAGAGCCCCATACAAAGCTCCTAATCTCACCCTGTCATTGACTTGATGTAGCGTCCATTGCTCCCATTAACTAATCCCCGTAAGACTGTCGCAGGACTTTGACATCAAGGCCTCCACCACCCCAAATGTCAAGTAGTACTACTATGGTATTAACTGTGTCATTGTATGCATTGGCTAAATTTATTATTTCAATATTTTTGTTATAACTTTACACTTAAATCTTAGTTAATACTTTTCAGTCAAATTAAATGACTTATATCCATAATCTAGTTGAAACCTGTAAATGTAAACAAAGCTTGTAGTCGGATTATTCTCGAATGTGCAGGTGTTGGTGTAACGTCACTATCATCTCCTATATTTTTTGGTTTTGATTGTTTATCACAGAAGACTTTATTGTTTACACTATTTTATAAGATTGCATGTCGCTTTTTGTATTTTTGTTAGTTTTTCCATGGTTGTTGTGTCCGGCGACATAGGTTTTTGCTTAATTTTCTGTTTTTTTTAACGTGGTCATTATTGTTTTTGTTATGAACCGCAATAGGTATACGTATGACATCAATACAAATGATCACATATTTCAGTGATCAAGGACTAATGACTGTTGTTTAGCGGTGCTCCAAGCTGGGCACCTAAAATGTCTTAATACATAATGAGCAAATAGGTAATTTGATTCACACTTGCGGTCGATTCGTTTTATCTATATTTGTTTTTTATTGATCTACCTTAACATTATTTCATAACTTGCTATTTGAATAGTATCAATCATAACACCAAATAGTAAAAACTATTATCCAGTTTACAGGTAATAAATAAAATCATAAAATTGCAATATCAAAGTAGATTCATCCTAAAAGCGCTAGCTGCACTTACAACATACCCAACATATTATAATAAATATTGCACCATCATTCCTGGTAGCTTCTAAGTAGAGTCAATTATTTCATAATAACAATTTTTCAAATGATCAACCCATCATCCAAGTCGCTTCTCGGAAAGATGTAATGATGTCAATCAACGGTATAATGTTATAATGTCACTTCATTTGATAAGTGACGTAAATAGGTGATGCCAGCGTGCAACATACCTACTTGCAACTTATAGTGCTTGATGTATGGCCAATAAAATACTTCGACTTTTAAAATATTTCGACTTCGTTCAGCTATAAAGAAAAAAAAATTGAAAAACCGAACATTTTGCAAAGATAAAAATAATTGGGTAAGATGTATGACATCAAAAATCTATTTCGCCTATTTTAGAGCTCTAATTAGGGTCTTAACCAAATTTTACTATGATGAAGAAAATAGCACTATCAAATTAAATTAAAGACATTGTGAAAGCTCATAAATTTTGCCAAACTTACTTATTTCATCCAAGTTATACGAAGTTGCAAAGTATTAGAATTATAAACACCTCTAGTGTAAAACTAAAACATCTTTTCAAAACATAAATTTTAGCTTAAAATTTGCCAATAGCTTTGATGCAGCATTTTAAAGCTCTTGTTTAGCGATCCTTTTATTACTGCGCTCATAATTCGGCTGTGGATGAGCGCTTACATCACGCTCCCAGAATAGAACGGCTGTCAATGTGTTAGTTATTGTAGAGTTTTTTGCGGCCAGGTTGTTGACTCGACTTTTAGATGTCATACCAAGGAGATTGAGAAATTATACGGGGTTTGTTTGATCCTAATTTGAATATGCTTGAGTTGATGCCTGATGACGGTGGTATCTGATGACTTTGCAATAGGTTTCCTTTTAAATGATCTTGATCTCCGTATCAAAGTCCATTTACGACTTTTTAGAACCCTAATCATATTAAATTGAGCTACGTATAAAAGACATACTTATTAATTTCAATCTAAGTACTAATTGTTTCCAATGAAGGTATGATATGCAGATTTTTATATTTTTTTAAAATAGCTGGTGCCCGTAACTTAAGGCCTGTATTCACTTTGATTAGTGCGAGTGCTTAGTGATTAGTAGAAAATACGTGTGGACAGCGAGTGCGAGTGTTTAGTTGTAGTGATTAGAAGCGTGTTCTATTTTATTGCACATGGTTTCAAATGAATTTACTAAACAGAGCCACTAAACAGTATTGGACACTACTCGCACTACACACCTGCACTACACACTCGCACTCGCACTAATCAAAGTGAATACAGGCCTTTAGTCTGCGTGGAATTAATGGAAACGAGAACTTATTTTTATAGACGGATCCCTAAGATAAAAGTAGCCTAGGTTACTACTTTTAACATCAGCTATCTGCCAGTGAAAGTCTGGACCAAATCAGTCCAGCCGTTTCAGAGATTGGCCAGAATAAACAGGCAGACAGACAACATTTTTAAAAATTGCTTTTTTGGTGTAGGACCCGTATATACTATTTTTGTATTAAGTGCATAACTGTAAATAAATTACGAACAGACAATTTTATTTATATTTGTATAGATTTACCTAGTTGTTGGTAGAGTTAAGAGACGAGAAGGATAGAGACAGCTAATGCTCGTCACACTTCTCCTATTACCTATTGTTTTTACACCGTAAAGCCTAGGGCATGTTGAGGGCATATACAGGGTGGCGAACCGCTTAAAACACTCGACCTGCTCAAGGGCATAATAACACTTGCAAAAAGGGTTGAAACAATACATAAAATGTACGAATTCGTACCACAAAGGGTAGAAAATAGACACATGTAGGTGTTAGTTAATAGCTAGTCTATGGTTACTGTGGCAATAATTGTGTTTTATGGCTAACATTACATATTTGTTGTACATATTTATAATGCTTGTCATGTGACTGCGTGGTCCAGTGGTTTAGAGCTTGGCTCTCGACTCGGAGGTCATGGGTTCGATTCCCGCGTTGGAACAACAAAAAATGTTATTCCCAAGTTTGGTTAGGACAATTCAGGCTTATCACCTGATTGTCTGACAAGAAAGATGATCCATTCGTCGGATGGGCACGTAAAAAGTCGGACTTGCGCCTGATCTCTAGCCAGTTGTGTCGGTCGTCCGTCCCACTGGGTTACGAGAGTAAGGGAAGAGAGAGTGCGCTTGTGTACTGCGTAAACACTTGGACAACATAAAAATTATCCTGAGTAGCTGGCCTGGTTTCAATGAAACCGGCCACCGCCACGGAAATCGGTGTGGAGAGCTACTAATATGCTTGTCTCTACCTATGTCTAAACATAGGTACAGAGCTTTTAGAAGATCTACACTCGAAATTAAGAGGTATTCAGTGTCAACATGTCGTTGACAAGACAACAGTGACAATACCTCCATTCTCGTTTGGACTGTGGATTGGTTGATTACGGGTGTGTTGCCAAAATTCTATCAATAGACGCAGTTGTCAATGACTCTTTATAAAAAGTATTAATTGCTTTCAATTTAGCGCCTAGTCTTATCTTGTCTTTATCCATTTAAAATAGTTCCAGTTAAAATGTTAAAATGAGAATTATGAGAAAGGGGAGAAGAGGGCCATGTAGATCACATAGAAACTGATCAGATAGATATGCACACGTTTATAAGTAAAGTCACAATGTGTTTGCCGAAATTACGTTCGTAATAGGTTTATTTAAGACTAGCTTTCGCCCGCGGCCCCGCCCGTGTTAATAGAGTATCCCAAGGGAACACTGTACTATTTCGGGATAAGAAGTGGCCTGTGTGTTATTGCAGAGCATAAACTACTACTATACCAAATTTCATCAAATTCGTTCATCAGTATTTTGCGTGAAAGAGTAACAAACATCCATCCATCCATCTACACTAACTTTCACATTTATTGTACTCGTAGTAGTAGGATATTTAAGATGACAGGTAACGGTTATAGCCTGAACTCTCCAATAAACTGTAAATATAATAAGAACAGCGATCGGCTGGAAATTTACACGCGAAAGAGCTTTAAAGACCTTTATTTGAACAATTGCTTAATTTGATTTAGGCAAAGTGAACCTTGATGTGATGAGCATTAGAACGAATATAATGGATCTGTTTTAATAATAGCTAGTCGTAAATCGCAATTTCTTTTGCGCAAAGCCTTGCTCCGTTATGTTCTGCCTAGCAACGTTCGATCGATGGGTTCGATGCCCGGTGAAAGCCTCATTGTAGGCGACCTCAAAGATTTGCCATTCGCGATTTATCGCCTAAACTCTTGGCTGTCAATCATCCGTTGACGCGGTGCCAAATTACCTGCCTTTCTGTTCGCTTCCATGTGGGATTGAGACAAAAAGTTGCGCTAATGTCAGGCAAACAGTTAAATGTACTGTAATAATAGTTCGTTTTAATGTGTTCTAATTTTAAAATAAGTAGCTTTAAAATTACTAAACGTTGGATGCGTCGTTCTAGAATAAGGAGGAGCATAACGAAACATAACAAAAGAAATGAATGGGAGTAGTTGGAATCGCCTAAATCTTCTTTCAGGGAAATGAAAATAAATTATTGAAGGAACACAGAGAAATTCAAAAAGTATAGTTGCAAAGCAGTATCTTAACCGCCACATGATATAAGAATATTAATATGTTGAAACCTTTCAGCTTTAATTCATGAAGCAGTAATATTTAAAGGCGCATATTCAAAACGTGCAACATTAAACTTTTACTATCCGAAAACATTCTAAATCTTAACGGTTTACCCCAAAAATATACAGTAATTAAGTTATAAATTAGTAAGAAGATGTTCTAGCAAGTATAATTGGATGAACCCAATAATTAACCCATTAAACCTTCATGCAATTTGTAAAAAGGCTGCTAACATAACCTTGCTCGATACGTAAGACTTGTCCAATTTCAAAGTTTTGATTATATTTGCCTTCGTATAATATTAAACTAGTTTGAAGTTAGATTGCGATTCAATTGATTTTCATAAAAATTGCCATCGAAATAAGAATCTTAATTGACAAAGTTTTATTTAAATAACTTCCAGAAGACTTTAGGTGCTCATTCACCTGGAGCATTCGCGTGTTATGTAACGTTACATATCCGAACATTACAGAGGATTATCGAGCATTACAATGCGCACATTGTAATGATCCCATCCGCTCGGCGCTCGAAGTCGAATCTATAACGTTACATTACACGGAAATACTCGTCAGTCAGGGAGGTAGTATTGTAATGTAATGCTCAAAGTCGAATCTATAACATTACATTGCACGCGAATGCTTCAGGTGGTCCCGCACCTTTAAGTGAAACTTAACTGAGATAGGTAAAATATTTAAACCCACGGCAGACATAAATAACATCGTTATTTTTCGAGCCAACTTTTGACAATAATACCCTTGCACATAATACACGTGCGTGCAGAACTTGCTCTTGTAACACCCACATAGATTTTAAGTCATGAAATGCCCTTTGTTTCCACGAATATTACCATAATAATGTACGCTCACCACGTGTAATATTATATTCATAGAGGCGAATACAGGCGTACACAATGCGCGACGGAGTGCCACTTTACTTGAAATACAATATTTGCTTCCTGTGTGTAAGACTTCGCTAACACAAGCTCTGTTGCGATTTAAAACGCTTGCAAATGCCCAGCTGGTCTAGGTATTCACACTGTTACTTCGGTGTTGGTAGCTTATTAGTTACTAGCTGTCCCGACAAACGTTGTTCTGTTCAAACGGTGAGAAATTTCAGTACCTATGAACTAAGGTTCATAGGTACTGAAATTTCTCACTGTTTAAACCTTCCCTGAACTGATCCGATTATTTTAAGACCAAAATTAGCCAAATCGGTCAAGCCGTTCTCAAGTTTGAGCGAGACTAAGGAACAGCAATTCATTTTTATATATAAGATATTAGTAAGTAGAAATAGCGTGAATTAAAATATAAAGCTCTAATATAAATAAATAATATGAGCTTGTAAAGTCGTGCTATGAGGTTTGTGTTTTTGGTTTTTTGTTAATATTTTACGAGCTTACGAGCAGGATATTCTCAATGAAAAATTCCTAGCTACCGGAACTCTATCTCCATTATTTTTAACTTTAATTGAACGCTGTAAAGGTCTCCGCACATAATTTTTATTGTATGTATTGTAGGACCAATATCTCTATTTGACACCAAAATCAGTTTGTCGCTTAAACCTTGATTATATATTTTTAAATGAGACCGATTAACCGAAATAAATAAACGTCAATATATAATATCCGTTTCGGTTCCGCTTGAAATAAAGAAATATATTATAACATGGACCTTGGCAGTGAGCCCACATGGCAACAAATTCTGTTTTAGTTACTGTCTAGAAAATGCCTTGTAAAACTGAACTGGAATGAACCGCCGCATTTGGTATTTTTGGATGATAGGAGCATCAAACTTTCATGAAAGTAGCGTGATCCAAAAGGCAGACAATGCACTTGTCTACCGTCAGGCAATCCGTCTGTTGTCCCGTCACTTCGTGGAAGATGTGTTGTTTTAATTTAACACACTAATACACTATTTAAAGTTAGAGGCCCCCCTAAATCGCAAGCTGTCTCTTTCTCTCTCTAGACAAGGACAATATGTGGCTTGAAATTTCGAATACAAAAAAGTTATTCCTAACATGAGGAATGACAAAGCGTAGAAAGGTCGAGTGTAATCACTCTTTTATTTAGTTTGCATATTTAGTGGTTTAAATGAATGTGATTTGTTAGTAGGCATTTTATTACATTTATGCTTAATTATAATTGTTATTGTGTTTACTATTTCAACATTCGGATGTGCATATAAAACATTTCAAAATCAACGTTTAGTTGAGTACTTACATTTAAAAAATATTTCAAACATCACTATTACTTTGGTGTGTTTTTCAGTAGAATTATTTCCGTATTCCTAGCGTATACACTATACATTATGAGAAATATATAAATTAATCTTTGTCAAAAAGTAACTGAAAGGATCTTGGTATAAGCATACGAGAATAGACTTAGGTATATTCTTTGCATCGAGTAGCAGATGCATAAAATAATAAAAAAAGTAAAAATATTTTTGAATAGTTTGAAAGTGCACCTACTGCTTAAACTCGACAATGGGTTTTAGTTGCAAAATAAATGGAGCAACACTATGGAAGGTGAAGACGAAGAGAATCGTGTAGTAGGGACCTTTGACATTTTTAAATACGAATTTATTACATCACTAATCAGGAAATGGGAGTATTTCCTGGAATGTTCGTGTAAGAGTATTGCCATTCCGAATATTTTCACATGTTTGTTTGTGTAATGAGAACGATATTTTACATGAATACCCTCTTATCTTCACTTGTTATTTCTAAAGAGAGTTGCGGAGTCACGACCGAATGATCCGTACGCCGTGCCGTGATCGAAGAATTCGTGACTGCAGAAACCAAAAATAATGTTACCCGTTTGGTGGAGTTACCACTAATTTTCTGCTTGTATTATATTTTCTTCTTTGAAATTAAATACTTTCCTCTTTTAGTGCACAATTATAAAAGACTTGAGATCCGAATTTTACACATGGGTATCTTTTAGTATCTAAATTCTAAACAAGCAGAAGTTGTATTTTAATAACATCAAAGACTTAAGTTTTCTAATTTTAGCACACATAATATGACTAACTCATCTAATTTTGTCTAGATCGATACTGAAAAGGCCACGCTATTTCCGGAGGAGAGTGCTCTTCAAATTCATAAACAATAAGGCTGCGTTCACACCAAACTGACCGTCAGCCGCCGAATGTGAGCAGGCTCACTGTGAGCCCCAGTGTAAACGTGAAAATAAACGGTATTTTACGTTCACACTATACTGACAAATCGGCCGCCGAATGTCAGCGTCTACGCATAACGTAATAACGTATTGTCGGTTAGGTCATAGGTGTGAACGAAAAGGTGAATATGTATGGAAATACCATAAACTGCGTAACGCTCGCTCACTTTCGGCAGATGACAGTCAGTTTGGTGTGAACGCAGCCTAAGTTTCTTAGGTTGTATAGGCATTGTTCGCTTACATAACCAGTTGTAATGTAACCATAGCCTTCAGATGCTAGGACGCAGCGAAGCGTGCAAGGACGTCAGCTTCGCGTCATTGTCAAGGACGGAGCGTAGGGTAAAAGTGAACTTGCGTGCAGGTATTAAGGTTCAAGATAAAGATCTTTCCAGAAGAATCGAAAAGCATATCATTTTACTTAATGTGCTGCTTAAGAAATCAACCTTCTTCTTAGCAAGCACAGAGACTACTTGTACTTTCCAGATAAAATATGATGATTTTCTGTCTACCAATGTGACACCGTATCTCAATGATAGACTTATAATTCCCAATAAATAGGATCCAAGGACTTTTATGGAGTTAGGCTAAACTCTGCTTAATAGTCATTAATTTTCGAGTATCTACGCTGTTCAAGATTTGCTGATAAATACTGATTTATTATGATGATCATACCGCCCTCATGCGAAGGACTGACGATTGCTTGTGATGATTAATGTATGCAACATTGCTGCTGTACAATTGTTTACCTTGACGACTCTGTTGTGATGCACTTCATTATGTTACATACGAAGTCCTACTTCGATACCTTCTGATGATGAGTCAATTGTTGGTTTCAGTACCTATGGAGCGATCCATAGGTACTGAAACCGTAATATTTTGTGTCAGACTGTCAGTGCGTTATATTGTTGCGTTATGCTTTTTTCACATGGTCAGGTTTTATATGCATGATAGCGTTAAACGCGCGTTTGATCGCTTTTTTCACATTATGAGCATTATCGCACTTAACGCTCATTTACTCGCGTTTTACGCGCATTCGATTCTCACAATATGTTATGCTGTACAGTTTGCTTATATTTTTTTATAACGATTGTAGCGCAAAAAAGGCTATAATGACTCCCCTTGCATGAATATTAACTTATGCTGAAGAACAATGTTCTGAAATGTTCTGACGCTGCGCGCTGCTTTAATTTGAATGAAAGCCGACTGAACTATTGAGTGCGTGGAAAAAAATTACATAATATTTATTATTGCTGTACAATGTATATCTATACTAATATTATAAAATTTAAGAGTTTATTTGTTTGTTTATTTGAACGCGCTAATCTCAGGAACTACGTGTTAGAATTGAAAAATTATTTTTGTGTTGAATAGTCCATTTATCGACAAAGGCTTTAAGCTATATAACATCACGCTGCGACCACTAGGAGCGAAGCTTCAGTGAAAAATGTTGTAAAAACGAGGAAAATTATTCATATTTGAGGGCTTCCGTTGCGTGCGCTGCGTAAACGGTTCAAGTTACCCAAAAATATGTATGAAAGAATTATTCTTTTTTAAATTATCTAAAAAAATGTCCGCGACAGTATATGACATCTTTTAAGATTGTCTCACTATAACCTTTTTTATGGTAATCAAATTTGGTCGAAATTAATGCATTATTGCGCCATCAGTTGACGCGGACGAAGTCGCAGACAACAGCTAATACTGGCTCCCCACACCGATTTCGGTGATGGTGACTTGTTTCATTGAAACCAGGCCAGCTACGCGGGAGTAATTTTATAGTGCCCAAGAGCTCTCTCTCTACTCTCGTAACCCATTCGGACGGATGACCGACACGACTTTCGAGAGATTAGGCACAGGACAAACTTTTTACATGCCCATCCAACGCACGGATCATCCTTCTTAGTTCTTAATAGACAATCAGGTCATCAACCTGCATTTTCCTAATCATACTTAAAAACATTTTTTTTGTTGTTCCAACGCGTGGATCGATACCACAACACCTCAGAAAACCTCAACCTCGGGACTAGGGATTGCAATCCCGCATCATTTTGAATCCCGCGTTATTGATTAGCTGAGTTGGTCAATCCCGCGCGGGGTTCACGGATCCCGCATCTTTTTGAACATATTTTCAATTTTATTTAAACTACAACTTACCTGCCAATTAAATCAATGTAATTTTATAACAATTATAATTTCTGTTTTACAACAACATGAGGTACTAAAACAAAAGTATGTTACTTCAAAAAGTAATAACATTCATAGAACGAAGTCATTAGGAACACTGGACTATACATTAGATTCCTCTTGTAGAATTCTTATACTTGTTATATTTGCGTTGCTTACCTAAGCATTATTTACCTAAATAGAAATATTATGCAATAAATTATTATCATTTCATTTATTTAGGGGCCATCCATAAATTACGTCACATGAATTTCATGATTTTTGACCCCCTCCCCCGTCTTTGTCACAGTTGGTCACATTTGTGAGACCCCCCCTCCCTAGTGTGACGGCACATTTTACAATTTTACATCTAGAAATAATAATTATTCAATTAAAACAGCAGTTCTGAAATTTGTTTAATTTCAATTGGTGGCACGGATGACCGACACGACTGCGACGGAACCCTAAAAAGGAATAAAACTGACGCGGGATCGGGATCCCGTGAGATTGAGAGATCCCGCTTAGCAGAATTGCAATCCCTAGGTATTCGGGACCACGTAGGTACGTAGGTACATCTTGTTGTATATGAATGCGTTATAAACAGTTTAAAGCCATGTATTAATATAAGATAAATATAATATGATGATATTTCAGTTCAGCGCGTGCTATCATGCCCGACAATAAAACTGATTGGTTTCGTTGCAGATCAAAAGTAACGTGATGTTGATCGATTACACGAAGTGATTATAAATAATTTCGCTTAAGCTATAATTAATCATCTCATAAATACTGTTATTTATTGTGCTCAAGGCAAATATTCAAATGCTGCTGTTTTAATAACCTTGGTTTATATTAAACGAATAGAAATATGTAGAATCTTGTTTATTTTCTCCGCTTCAAAAATGCGTAAAATAGCTTAAAATATTCAAACGGCAAATTTACAACTAACGGAAATGATAAATGAAATGTTACGGAAAATGAAAGGTGAGAAAAATAATAATAACAGCCAAAGAAAAAGGGAGACTGCCCTTCGGCATTAATATTTTGTAACATGACGCCAAGTCAATAAGGATATAAATATTTTCAAGTAATTAAATAACCTCCGTTTTTGTGGGTGGTATAACGTAACTCGTAAAATCGTACGATATCTGTATTCAGTGCTGGTCAGCCTTCACAAGTAAATCTGCATAAAAGGTCAGAGTATACATTCACTTTGGATTCGTAATGAAATCACGATACAAAGATATCGTTCATGAATTCGCTTTCTTATTATTTGACTTTTTCCTCTACGCTATCTAGATAGAGCTTTTGACAGAAATTTATCCGCTATGTGCCGCCACCACCACCACCGCTATGTTCCAAATCTATACTAATATTATAAATGCGAAAGTGTATCTATCTGTCTGTTACCTCTTCACGCTTAAACTGCTGAACCGATTTTTATGAAATTTGGTATAAACATACTTTGAGTCCCAGGAAAGGACATAGGATGTTTTTTATCTCGAAAAAGTACAGTGTTCCTGCAGGATAATGTATTTACGCGGGCGAAGCTGCGGGTAAAAGCTAGTATGAAATAAAATTAAATTTTTTTGTCTGTTTCATAATAAGCATGGAGAATAGAATAAAGAGGAGAACCATCTTTCTGGGGTAAGAAAACTAAAAAGTGTTTGATGAAAGTAATTAAGTAATAGTTTCAAAACTGGCCATAATTGCGCTTGACTCAAAGGGTGTATGATATGAAGTTAGCAATAAAAGAGAGTGACACTTCACTTGTTGAGAGTTGAGTTTAGCTATTAATTCAGAAAATCATGAAAATTCTAGTTACCCGCGTAGTCGAAAATATTTGTATTAATATTACCGAAGAAGATGCTAGATTTAATTCTCTGTTTAAATTGTCTATTTCAAGCTTTTTACCGGTCGTTTTTTCATGTATAGAGAAGGTACTCTTTTACTGTAGTCTCCATGATAATAAGCATAACACAAAATATTGTCTTTATCTTGAAATATACATATCTAAAGAAGACTGTAGACCAAAACCGAATCATGCTTATAGTACTAGTTGTAATGGCTTTATCGTTTTGAGTTATATGTCATTACCTACTAGATAATATTAAAATTAATATAATATTAATATCTAACGAACTCGACGTCCTCGTGTTAGTGGTCCATGAATATATTAATATCACATTGTCGATGATGCACGGCGCATTTGTAGAGATCGTAACGTGTAACGTATTACAACACCGTCTCTGACAATGTGTTATCGTCAACAACAGCTGCTGTTACGAAACCAATTGTTTCATTCATGAAAATAACTAAAATATTTTCAATTATTTTTTTGTTTTGCTGCTTAGAAAATAGGAAAACTGTATGTCTGAGAAGGCTAGCAATCTTCAAACGCCTCTGGAACAGCTTCCAGAGGCGTTTGAAGATTGCTAGCCTTAGGTTAGCAGCCTAACCACAGTAGGAAACCGAGTTGGACTACAACCTAAACTGCTATCAAAGTAATCCAGAGATGACATGGCTTGGGTCTTTGGAGGCGTTATTCCTACTACCTACTACTATAGTCCAAGTGTGTAAGGATGGATGGATTGATATATCAATGTTTGTTACTTTTTCCCAAAAACTACCGAGTGGAGTTGGTATGGTGGTAGTTAAAGCTCTTGGAATAACACAGACTATCCCGAAATAGTAGGTAGGTAATTTTCAAGTGGAATACTTTATTTATATGGGCAGAGCCTCGGGTAAAAGCTAGTTCGTCTATAATCTCATTGAAAGACATGGATGGACTTCATTACCTACTACCAAATACCAATAATAATCAAAAGTTAAAAACTATAAACCGACAACGCAAATTATCTAGCCTGGTAGAGCCATGCTTACGTGGTAGAGCCATGCTTCGGCACGAATGGGCCGGCTCGACCGGAGAAATACCACGGGCTCACAGAAAACCGGCGTGAAACAACGTTTGCGCTGTGTTTCGCCGAGTGAGTGAGTTTACCGGAGGCCCAATCCCCTACCCTATTCCCTTCCCTACCCTCCCCTATTACCCTATTCCCTCTTAAAAGGCCGGCAACGCACTTGGAGCTCTTCTGATGCTGCGAGTGTCCATGGGCGACGGAAGTTGCTTTCCATCAGGTGACCCGTCTGCTCGTTTGCCCCCATATTTCATAAAAAAAAAAAAGCCTCTGTTTCCGGGCTATTATTATGCATCTATTGACACCTAGTTCAATAAAGAAGAAAAGTAGAACAAACATACATTTATACGATCATAATTCATAAAAGACTGCATAAACTATTATGTACCCTTCCTTTTAGCTTCGCCGTAGTCGGGTTAAAATAGTATAATACCAATCAGTGGCGAAGGCTGGTTCTCCATCATTGTCTACACTAATATTATAAAGAGGAAAACTTTGTTTGTATGTTTGTTTGTTTGTTTGTTTGTAATGAATAGGCTCAAAAAGTACTGGACCGATTTCAAAAATTCTTTCACCATTCGAAAGCTACATTATCCACGAGTAACATAGGCTATATTTTATTTTGGAAAAAAATAGGGTTCCGTAAAATATTTGGGTTTTTCGGACACAAGGTGTAAAAAATCAACCAGAAAAGTTACTTATTTTGCGTACGCTGCCTAAACTATAAAAGATAGAACCATAAAATGTTCTAATTAATTGTAGACCTTATAAATATCTACAAAAAAGTCCGCGACACACTATACCTATCTATGTCGAGTGAGGCACAACAACCATTTTTTTTATTTAGAAATCTTGAATTTTTTTTGGACTACATTTAAACGCGTTTATTTTACTCATCCTTATCAAAATAAATTATTTCATCACTAAGTACAGTTTATGTAGATAATATTATTTGGTCTTTGAATGATTGAAATTGGACGTGTGGTTTTGAAGTTATGGCGAAATTAAAATATGACGATTTCTGCTGCACGGCCCGTTACGAAGTGGGCGTCGCCAAGGCAGGGGTGTGCGTGCGGGGGGAGTTTAGATCTATGGTATTTCATACGATAAAAGTATACCCACCTACTTATTTCATTGAGTTTTAGTAGGTACCTATATTAATTTGTATCTGTTTGTTTTGACTAGATTCGCCCGTTTTGTTAGTGGTTTAAAGACATTCTGTAGTATTAGTATTAGTATTGTACCCGTGCGAAGCTGGGGCGGGTCGCTAGTGTATAATAAAGAGCTTCGTAGGGATTTGGATGAGGGCAAGTGGTAAGTGAAGCCGATAGGAATGGAGGTATAGGAACCCCACCCCACTGATACCAATGCAATACAGTATTCGATACCAGTATAAATGAATGAAATTTATTAATTAGCGGACTGGTTGATAACTGTGTTATAAAATTCCTAAGATAGCTTAAAGAAAAACATGGTTTAATTGTTGAAGAATTTTAAGTTATTCTTGTGAAATATTATAGTGTCGCTACGGTATAATTATTGTGAATGGAAATATTTGTTATAAACATACCAATGCACGCATTCTAGAGATTTAATATAACATTTTATCTGGAACGTGTTCCCTGGAAAAAGAATTCCGTCATTGTACATTCAAAATATGTCACGAGAAAAAACCTACTTATGCTTTATGCGATTTTAGAATAAGAACTATTTAACCTTGTATATCGTCGTTGTTATTATTTAGGTATAATTTATATAAATTATTATTAGTTGGTTCCTTATTCTATTTATGAGATAAATTAACCGATGAAACTACATACTTTTGATCAGCAGACTACAATTTTATTGTACCAATATGTAATTTACCATCAAACAAATGAGCGTTAGAGCTGATGTGAATAATGACAGTCTACAAACCTATTGCCAAAATGTGACCGCACGCTGCCAAGACGTGTCGTCACTGCTGAATGAACTGCCTGATGATTTAGCACTATTTATAGCTAAATTAGCTGGCTCGTACCCTTCCGACGGTAATAATTACATTGTTGACTGGACACTACATCAGCGAGACAAGCGGGCGACTGTGATGAATAAGGAAACGTTCCCAAGCTATATTAGTCTAGTTTTAATTAAGGATGTTGGATTATTATCAGCCGACCTATTAATTGTCAAGGTTTAAATATTGGCAATTGTAATTGTAATGTAAGCTCTATAAAATAGGTCTCCTTCTAGTAATATGACATTAGCATAAAAAAATAATTCACCAGCTCTCAGTTAATTTCTCTACTTTTTAGTAGGAAGATACGATTAAATGCTTTCTTTATAAGTAAGAATTCAAAATTGTTTAATAACTAGGTTACGGAATTCTCCAGTCTTAACAAAATCCAACGAGAATACGTAGAAACAGTTTTCCTTATTATCTTAAATTGGAACCGCTGATATGGGCGTTTCTCGCGACAATAATTGAGATTGACAGCCGAGCGTTGATCACGCACGCCGTTAATTAACAGCATTGACCCGCTCCGCAAATAGCCGAATTGTAAAGAAATGCACGATATTAAGTACCTATCATTACCGATACGCGTACGTGAGACTATGAGATTGTAAAATTGGCATTTACTTAAAATTCTTCTCGTGGGAAAATAGACGGTCTTTTTGGATTAATGATAATCTTTCAGGAAATCAGAATCCCGAAAACTTTGTGATAAACAACCGTGATGTAGGTTTTTGAACTCTTTGTCTCTTGGTACAGTTTAAATAGGAGCATTTCTATTTTGTCTTTAAAAAAAGGCAGCTATCCGTCACATCAGTCTCGCACCAAATGAATAATGTATATCGAGCGCCAAAATATTTCCGTTGAAATTCGATCTTAAAAACAGACAATAAAAGCATGGCAGAGACGGAAGTTCAATAATAGCCTTTTAATAATTATGGACTACTTAGTGGGAAAGGGTTTGACCGTTTGACACTTTTCCTGAATAGTCTTTTACAGATTTGTAGCAACATTTAGAAATAGAACGGTTTGTATAGCATAATGACTGTAAAGGTCAGGTCGGGAGTGTGAGAGTAAATAGTAAGGAATGTGGATGAAACGAAATTAATTTTCAGGTTCGAATTAGATAGAGATCAGTGGTGAGTATAGGGGAGGCCCTATAGAAAACTGGCATAACCATAATGTATGCAGTATGTATAGTACTACCACTATTTAAATGGCTTTCGGGAATAGTCGTTGTTTTTCATAAATCATATGTCATTTTCACTCAAAAACGATTACTGCCGAAGGACACTAGGAACTTGGTCTAACTGTATGTATGCATATAACGACTGGAATTATTTTGTAATGAACATTGAAGCATTATTAGGCCAGGACTCGCAATCTATCAATAGGATCCGTCGTAGGCAAACTTACATAAATAATGATGTCGGGTACCGTTATCGCCTGTCAGTGAGTTTTATATCTGATGGACGGAGCCCAACTCCTAACGGTGAAAACACAATGCCGACTACAGGGTGATACAGTTAGATGCGCTGGGGTAGAGCGATTGAAGATATATTGAATGAGGAAATTCAATAATCCATTAAATTCAATATTGAATTAGATACTGTTAGCTGATTTGGTTGTAGGTATATGGTTCACCATATACAACCAAATCATGATATGGTGAAAATTAAAGATGATTTTGAAAACCCTCATCCAAATCCCTACATAATGTACAGGCGAGGGCTTCCTTATTAATCATTTGATGTATTTAACAACTTTTTAGACCCCTCCCCTCCCCCTGGTGATACGTGGTGAGGTTTTATACTACCCCCTCCTGGGGGCCTAACCTAACCTAACATCACGTGTATTTTTTTGTACATAGTAAGCAGGTCATGTTTATAGGAAAACTTTAACTTAAAAAACAATTTAATCGAATAATTTAAGCAGTTAAAACTATACGAGTCATTCAGTCACCTATTTAAACAACATTACGATTCTACAACCGATAAGAATTTCGGTATGCATAGACGAGATTCAAAAATTAATACACGTGATGTCTCCTTAAACCCTCTCCTCCCCTTGTGATACTTGGTGATTTTTTTCGGACCACCTTTTTCGATTCCCCTTTTGGCATCACGTGATTCATGGACGACCCCTTATGAAGGAGTACTAGCCTTCGCCACTGCGTGGTAGAGTTTTAGTTAGTAATAAACAATTTAGCCAATGAGACGGAAGAACTTATTTCATGCTACAGGAAACGAACTGCAAAGATTAATGTTACCAGAAAAGTGCATAATAAAGTTTATTGCTAATAAGTCCATGATTTAAGCGTGGTGCGTAGGAACAGAACAAAAGGAAATAAATGTAACAAATTTGACATTTCGCATTATTTACAACCACGGCATAAGGAACGTATTGAGGAAATAACGAATATCAAAGTACATTTTTCGTCATTTCCCACTTCCCAATATTGTAATTGCGGAAACCTCGTTATCTTTTATGATGAGTGGTGACAAAATGGTCTTAAAGTTCTAGAATTTTCCACGAAGTCATAAAATATATGCTTTTAAATTCATGACTTACCTGATAAAATAGGTTTGGTAGAATGAATCTGGTAGTATAATCTTTATTGAAAAATAATTCTATGCAAATAAATAAAATTGAAGTGTCTTTTTTAATTAAATTAACAGCTTTTCACTTGATGCATATGCAGATATTTACGGAACATACAATAAAAATCTATTTTTCAAATTTTTGTCTGTCTGTCTGTTTGTTCCGGCTAATCTCTAAAATGGCTGGACTGATTTTCACGGGCCTTTCACTAGCAGGTAGCTGATGTTATAAGGTATAATATGAGCTACTTTATATCTTAGAGATTCCGTTTCCATTAGTTCTACGCAAACGAAATTGCGGACACCAGCTCGTATTTAATAATTTCAAAATAATGTAGAGTAGGATGCAAAGCTAAACACATCGCTACATATTGCAATGTACACGATCTGGAATGTTCCGCAGAACGTACATTGCACGGTGATAGATAGATAATTAATTAATTGGTACGGAAAATTTTCATAATAATATTACATACCAGTTGCGATACCGCGTTTACATATTATACAATTAACATTGTATTCTCTACTCAATGTCGCAGTTGTTGGTTTATTTACAAGAGATTTCTGCCGAACTATTCACCTACAAAACCTCCAGCTTTGTAATCGTAGTATTCCATTAGAATTGTAGGTATTTGTAGTTATTGTCATCTATTGCGGTTAGCGAATTTAAGAGAATTCTAGATATTGAATTCATGGGGAAAAAAATTTAGAACCTTCTCTATTTACTAAGTCTTATATCTTATATAACATATTTTTTAATCCCTAGCGTTAAATCAATAAGCAAAATTTAAAAATTCATTTAAAAATGTTAATTTATAAAATGCACTTATTTTTATTTTTATTTTAAGTCTGTTATTATTTTACATTACACCTGCATGCAAATTAAAAAAATCTATAGTATCACCTATCATACATTCCATGTATATAAACGAAATACTGATAAATATTTCTTTTTTTTTTGCAGGTAAGGCAATGTCTTATAAACGAGTAACATCTTTCACAAGACGGAGGCATGAGATACGGTAAATGATACTATTTTATTGATTTTAATAGCTATTAGTGTGTATTTAAGTATTTATAAGGTAGTGAGTCAATTGTTAGTAGCGAAACAAAAGTCACATGAATATAAATTATGTTTAAATTACACACAGCAAAAAACTAACACCTACAGTGCTTACAGCAAGCAAATACAAAAGCTCACAAAAAACTTGTCACTCGTGTTCAAAGCAAAAAATGGACGAACACAAGACGCTTAATAAAATTGGACGCTTAACCAAACATGGGGTCGTCCACCCAGCTCTGGTTACTTAATATCGTTAGTTACAAATGTTTGTGTGTTTGTACTGTGACGCGATTGTGATTTCGTCCGAAACGCTACCGATAGCTTAGACAAATATTGGAACTTAGTCATTTTTAATAATATTGCAAATTGAAGTGATGCACGGAGCAAACAGGAAAAATTGCGTCAAAACCAAATTAGTAATTTCATTTAGGAGAAAAGTTCTGACGTCTTAAAATATGAAAATAATCGCAGGTGTTTCCAAATTGCTGCACTTCGTAATATAACAGGTGGGTAACCAGCAAGAAACATAATTACAGTTTATATGCTAAACCGAATTTAATTGCTCTCTTTGGGAGGTCAGTTTTCCAACATTATCATTAATCATCAAAAAAGACGTTGTCCTTAATGCACGAAAAGGATTTAAGATGACCTTATGCCCTAAGACGAAACTCTGATCCGCAATGACGTCATGACGTGATTGACGTGTTACATAATGATCGATTAATGTATCTGTTATTCTTGACCTATGGACCATAGGTTATGATAAATTACTTTCTTATGAGCCGTCGATCGTCATCGAATAATAAGTCACTCGAATCGTCTTGGGATCAGCCGATAATTTTGTATTTGATCATAAAAACCAACAATATAGAGACGACATATGACTATGCTATATTATGCTACTCCCATGCCATCAGCCCATCACTGACAATAATCCGTTTAAGATCATAGAGCAGATTTAGCAAATATGTAATTTCCTTTATAGGGAAGTGACAATGTCGCACATATAGGTAGAGAATTACTGTTCAGAAATAGATTGTTTACGCCACTCATGGGCACCGAGCCAACGCACACCTGAACCGTACCATATTCTTTTTGGCACGTATTATGATTTTTAAATGTCCACATGATTTTAAATATTGTGTTAACGTTAACCGATTTTTTGAAGAAAGAAAGAAGTTACCGATTAATTCAAGGTAGGCAAGAGCAGAGCAAGAACATAATATATTTTTCAAGACTTCGAAAAGAACATACCTTTTGTATCAGACTGTTTTCATTGTCCATTCCAGCTGAGAATGATGAAAATATAAGGATGTATTTAATAATTGAAATCACACCGTAACATTAATCCGCAACCGCACCGATGAATCCGTAAATCCGCAAGTGCAAGGTAAGAATAACAAGGGCGATCCAAACTGGATATTCCCTACACCATGTTTTCACAATTGCGTCAGCCTGGATTCTTATTGTTTGGCTACACTAACCGCAAAATAGCCATGGTGTATGATTTTTTTTAATTACTCATAGCTTAACTCATTATTACACAATATTTCTCCTGAAACGACCTCTGTGGCTCAGTTGGTTGAGCGCGTTGGTGCTCAAGCCGGAGGTCGCGGGTTCAAATCCCGCCGAAGGAACAAAAAGTTTTTCTGTGTTTCTGGGTCATGGATGTGTATTAAATATGTGTATAATATAATAAAAATCTTAAATATGTGTATAGTATAAAAGTATTAAATATATTTCCGTTGTCTGGTACCCGTAACACAAGTTCTTCGAGAACTTACCACGGGATCAGATTGACGTGGTGTGAAGCGTCCATAGATATTATTATTATTATTAAACTTCGGTAAGTTTCACGGAATTAATTATTATTTTCTTCTAATGAAATGAAACTGTCATTAGTTTATTGTTACATCTATTGTATTTGTAACCTTTCTCTTCTGTTACCTGTTTATTTCTATTGTAAGATTGTAGCTACCAATTATATCTCCTGTATCTCTTGTGCTTGGGGTTTTCTCGCTCTCAACTCTAAAATCTCAGCAGTGACCTTTAACTTAGTCATTTTGTCTGTTTTTAATTTTAGATGCAAATTAATGTTGCCATTGTCAAGCCGAATTTAATTTTGAACGCACAATAGACAATTGTGCTCGTAATCTCTTCATTATCTCTGGTTGGATCGACTCGATCCTTGGCTACAGCCGTGACTCAAGCTCATTGTTTTAACTCTAGCTCGTGATTTGAATGTCTCCTTTGACATTTGTGACACTCAATTTGTTATAGTTGTAATGAATTGTTTATTTACGTTGCTATGTTGCGAGTTCATCAGCTTTAGCGTATAGCTACTATCTACACATGAGTAGTACACTAACACATTGAATTGAGAAAATTCTGCTGGAAAGCCTCTATTTTGTCGGATTATACAATAGAAAAGATCAAAGATTTTTCTGATAGCTTTAGAAAGAATTCAACAACGTGCTTTTATAGATACCGCTAGCCTACAAGAATTCTTATTCACGGCTCTTTGAGCTGTTCCTCCCACAAGATACTGATCACAAGGGTCCTCACGTTTCTCTGAACTCAAACGTTGCTACAGCTTTTACAATTAGTTTTCTAAACTATTCTATTAAATTTATTCCTTATTCTCTTAGATGTTTGTAATCGAGTGGATTAAAATGATCTACATTTTAATCCGCTAAAAAAACATACATTTAAAATAATAAAATTAGTCTTGTTCCAAAATATACATAAATTTGGTACATAGGTACCAATATCTTCACCTACATCCACACCTACAAGTACAACTACAATAATTATTCTACTACATGTAGACCTACCTACCTCCATACTAACCTATACTTTCAACACCAAGAACTGTTTTGCTGTTCAACCAAACATGTAAACGAATGCATCTATAAATATTTAACAGTCAAGTGACATTGGAGGCCCGAATTTACCCTACCAAACATTTAGTATGAAAATACTCAATCTTCGTATTTAGTATTTTCTTCGCAACATTTCCAATACTTCTCACCCTTTAAACCTTGCCCGAGTCTCCATAAATATTTCAATAGCCAAATCCCTCCATCCGTTCTCGAGTTTTAGCGAGACGTTGAATTACAATCCATTTTATATAATATATGAATGAGAAGAAGATTTTTTTTCTGTTACATACGGTAAGGATCATTATTTTAACGTTACTTTACGAGTATACAATGAAAGAAACTACTTAATGTTCAGCTTCTTGAAGACGAATCAAAAGAAGAATAATATTGAATAGGGCTTGTGGCGGACCAATCAGGGCACAGTCCTGAATCGCGCTATCGAAGTTTTCACAGCTCGACACTATAAATACGACAGCTAAAATGTATACAAGTGGGCTTCGGCCTGACCGGGCATAACAATTCGCTCGGTCGGAGATCTCCCTTTGCGGCTTGCCACCACATTCCCACATTGGTGACCCTGACGTGATCACGTCGTAGTGCCGAGCTGGGAAAACTTCGATAGCGCGATTCAGGACTGTGCACTGATTGGTCCGCCACAGGCTCGAAAGATCATTCGCAGCAATTCGAAGTGTCTATTCAAAGCATGAATAAACCATAAGCCGGCGCGACTAATTTATGGATGAGGTGATCCAAGTCGTCTTGTATGCGACAGCGCTAATTAGTAATAGGGGTCATAGAACACGCGATAAATCTTAGCTCGCAAGTCGTAGCCATCCTCAAGCGTGTGATCGACATACAAGTATACTCGCAGCTCATCTTGTGCGATCGAAATGCGGGCAAAATCACTCGCGCCACACACTGGCGAGCCACGAGTTAGTTTCGATGGTTTATAAAACCGCGTATTGGTAATGATACGATATAGTCGAGCGGCGAGCCTAACCGACAAACCGTAAAACCGCGATCCTAATCGTACGTCGATCATCAACTTTATTAAACCTATCTATGTTATCTGAACTGTTTACATTGACACGGCGTGTGTAGAAGCTGATAACGATGTTTTACATAGTGATTTCTGAAACTACGAGAACTTAAACGAGAATTTAACAAATAATAATTTTTTTCTCGGTAATGCCAAGTAATAATAATAATAATAATATCTATGGACGCTTCACACCACGTCCAACTGGCCCCGTGCTAAGTATCCGAAGAACTTGTGTTACAGGTACCAGACAACGGGAAGTATATTTAATACTTTTATACTATACATATATTTAAGATTTTTATTATATTATACACATATTTAATACACATCCATGACCCAGGAACACAGAAAAACTTTTTGTTCCGTCGGCAGGATTCGAACCTGCGACCTCCGGCTTGAGCACCAAAGCGCTGAACCACTGAGCCACAGAGGTCGTCAAAATCTGTATTACAAAGAAATTGTTATTTAATTTCTACATACATATTCTCTTCACGCCTCTTTCCCGCAGGGGTAGGCAGAGACCGCCTTTTTCGCGTAGGGGTAGGCAGAGACCACTTCTTTCCACTTGCTACGATCCTTACATACTTGTTTCGCTTCGTCCACTTTCATTCTTACCATCCATTCCTCCTATTACATTCAACGTAGCGAAGAGGCTCTCTATGGGCCACTTTTCGCCTCCGCAAGAAACGAGACGTGATGGGTGGCGAACTACATCGCCGTCATTTTGGATAATTAAATTATTTTTATGATTATCCATTACGTTCCGCGTACGGATTGGCGGAGAGGGTAGGAAAAGGGAAAGGGAAGGATAGGTGGTGTGGAAAGGAAGATTGGTAAGTTAGAGTGGGAAATAGGAAATGTAGGATGTTACCGCCCAGGAGGGCAAGGGATAGGACAGTAATAGCTAGGGAAGCAGGAATCGCATAACCGTATACTATACCACAACTACCGGACAGGTAAGTTGGGATGAGTATCCCATGACTATCTAATTTCTGATAGAAAAAAATGTATATTTAATGAGTTGTCTACAACTTTTAGGTTGTTGTATGTCCTCAATGCGTTTATGTGATTGATTGCATTATTATTTAGTCCTAGTGTAAAGTTTGCAGTTTTATTTTTTTACTTTTTTGGTACAGTACCTACTACCTATAATCTATATACATGAAGTATGTACCTACAATTCTATAATTTAATCGTTTTATATTAGTTACCATTACTGTGTCGCGTTTATTGTAATTTGACAAAAGTTTGCAATTTTTAATGCGGTTCATAAGTTATTTTATTTCAAGCTCAATTCGGAGACCATATTATTCAGGTAAATTTATAAAGTTTTAGTTATTATATTCGAAACACTAAATACAGGTTATAAGTATTCTCATAAGTAGTTGAGACTTACACTATATCACATATTTCATAGATTTATGTTATTCCGAAAATATTTTTCAAATTAACGTAACCTTATAGTAAATATTTACCTTTTAATATGTTGACATTTACAAACTTTACTCGTGATAAGATGAATGATGATATCATCGGTGTACCTACAGTTTAAAATGTTTTTTTTTACTTACTATAAACACCACTTTAGGCAATTTCGTCAGGATTCAATAACAGTACCTCGTTAAACATGATAAAACTAAGCTTTATCCGCTCTACTATACTGATTTGGCGATTATTATTTAAAATATTCTAAGACGATTGAGAAAAATAAAAAGAAATGCAAATAGTATCAAATATAAGCTGTGATGATATTATGTACGATGTAATATTGATATTTTCGATTTGTTAAGTTTCCTAGATTCTAACGGAATCGAACTTTCGTTGAGTAATTTCTACTGTCACAAGACCTGGAAAGCCTAGGAACCATTAGAATGTGGAATACAAACTCACGAGGTCACATATGTCATTATAATATCATCACTGAGTGGACGGCACTATCTTATAGGCCATAGGTCACAGTGTATGCGGATATATTATTATTAACGTCAACAAATTCGCAAAGAACTTCGTAATAACGTTAATTCTATACATTGCAATTTGCTATTGCATTTATCTTAATTTCGCTACTACTAGTGATTACTAATACCTACATGTGATTAGGTAGTTCTTTAAGATACCTATGTTCTTAACATAGACGTATATGTTATAGACTAGGCATGTTGAGGTGAAAACTGTCGCCACTTAAATGACCCCACTTTTGAAGATTTTGGGACCATTTTGACATTTGAGGTATTGTGAAATCAAGATGGTTACGCCATCTAAGATAAGATAAATGCAATAGCAAATTGCAATGTATAGAATTCTTGAATAAAGATTTGTTCTGTCAAATGTCATAGCCTATCTTTAGTTGAAATCTTTGTTTCTTAATTAATAAACATCGTATTTAATTTAGTTCCTTACTTTTAGTAAATCTATAACATCTCAAGATAATGAAAAGCACGTGTTTGAGAATAAAACAAGACCATAAAATTTAAGTACGAAGATTATAAATTCCTTAGCTTTGACCCTAAAGTCGGTAAACTGGAGTAAGGCATCATAACAATTACTTATTCTCATTGGTTACATAACATCTTTTTAAATTGAGAATAATATTTACCGTCCCGTTAACCCACATTTGCAAATTTTCTTCTTGTCGTGAACAATGTTTATTCAATAAAACCTCGCAGCAGTTTTTATTTGGACTTTCGCTAGCATTGTTAAAACTTGAAATATAGTAATTAATGGGGTTTTTCTTAACATTTTTGTTAACAACAGCAAATTCTCTATAAATATAATCTGAACATTACCAATAATTGTAGACGGCGCTACCGAACTATGACGTAAACAATATCCCACCAAAAACATTCTGTAAAAAACTAGCCAAGTCTCGATGGAGCTGCTTGTTTATCTCTAAAAAGTAATGAAATCTAGACAAAGTCGTGCCAAGTCTAAGGATCCTTACTGCGATTTATTTATTATTATAGTTAATGTTGTGTGACTTGGCCGTTGAAAATTCTTTATACGTTAGTGGGTACAAGTCAATTTTGTTTACACGTAATGTTATATCAGATTCTGTTGTAACTACCTATGTTTGTTAAGCGAGATAATAGCCCATACTGGTATTGGTAATTGGACGCTAGTGTCTTATTTTAGGCGTTGTTGATTGTATAACACATGTATTGGAGCAATGGTGTCATGGAGCCCCTTTTGTACCCTTGTGTACTCTTCAACGGCCAAGTCACACAACATTAACTATAATAATAAATAAATCGCAGTAAGGATCCTTAGACTTGGCACGACTTTGTCTAGATTTCATTACTTTTTAGAGATAAACAAGCAGCTCCATCGAGACTTGGCTAGTTTTTTACAGAATGTTTTTGGTGGGATTTCACTTCTTTTTGTAGAAACGTAGGAATATTTATTTATTTTACTAGATTTTAGTGTAATTTGTTTATTTAATTTGTGTAATGTTCGAGTAGAATAAAGTTAATTGTTCGACTATTTCTTCTTGTAAACTTGTAAGTATAAGTATAAAAGCCAGTCCAGTCTTAACCAGAGTTTTCCTTTAATTTCATTTATATGCGTATTAAAAGCAGAAGGGGAGGCATTCGCCCAGCAGTGGGACGCTAGGGCTAGATTAAATTAGAAGATGTGTCCTACTTCACTGGATTTTTGCAATGACAGTCGATTTTTTTATGTACCAATAGTAGAAGGGGGCATTACCATATCTCTAATCTCTGAGACCAGCTGAGGGTTCTTCATCAGATACTTCAGACCTACGATTTTTGACATCGAATGAAGTGGCCCACCAAGTTGAATATTTTTTGTAAAGGCAGTATGTCGATCTCTAATAGTTTGGTTGGGCTCTTGTGTTTTCTAATAAGGGTCACCAGGTACTCCAGATCTTCGATTATCGTAGTTTTTACAGTTTTCCCTTTATGTGGCCATTAAACCTTACCTCTGTACCAAATTTCAGCTCTCTGAGTTTATGGGAAGTACTAGTTCTATTCTGATGATCATGAGTGAGTGACTGGGTGAGTGTCATAAATGCGAAACTTTGCTGTCGTTTAACTTCGGAACTAAATGACCTACAGACTTAAAATTTTGGATTTTAAGTATGTGATTATACTTTACTGGATGACGAAAATTTCTGCGTTCTGGTCTTATCCAGAGGTTCTCAAATAAGGGCCTGAAAATGCGGCGAAATGGTTCCAGTAAATAATGGTACGGCAGTGTTTGCTTCGCGCTCGACTTGGCGGGGGCACTGCCGTGCCCCCAGATCGACGTTCTGGTCTTATCCAGAGGTTCTCAAATAGAGGCCTGAAAATGCGGCGAAATGGTTCCCGTAAATAATGGTACGGCAGTGTTTGCTTCGCGCTTGACTTGGCGGGGGCACTGCCGTGCCCCCAGATCGATTATCCTAGTTTTTATAGTTTTCCCTTTATGTGGCCATTAAACCCTAACTCTGTACCAAATTTCAGCTCTCTGAGTTTATGGGAAGTACTAGTTCTATTTTGATGATCATGAGTGAGTGAGTGAGTGAGTGAGTGAGTGTCGTAAATGCGAAACTTTGCTTTCGCTTAACTTCGGAACTAAATGACCTACAGACTTGAAATTTTGGATTTTAAGTATGTGATTATAGCTTACTGGATGACGAAAATTTCTGCGTTCTGGTCTTATCCAGAGGTTCTTAAATAGGGGCCTGAAAATGCGGCGAAATGGTTCCAGTAAAGGATGGTACGGCAGTGTTTGCTTCGCGCTCGACTTTGGCGGGTGCACTGCCGTGCCCCCAGATTTTAGCGAAGTAACAATACAAAGTTTCAATATGAGTGTCTTCTTAAAGTTTGATTTTACTTTATTATGTAAATGGATTAATGGTGCATCTCTTAAAGGAAAAATTTAATTTTATTGAAAGACTAATTTTATATAATTAGAATTTAGAATATAGAACAAACAAATTCTTTATTTATGCCACACTATATTTTCCCACGGCTCCGCCCGCGTCAATATAGTATCGGGTATCCCACGGGAATATTGCACTTTTTCGTGTTAAAAAGTAGAATTTACTACCTTACCAAATGTCATCGAAATCTTCTTTCCAAATTTTCTTTTACATTGTTGCTATTTATTTCCTCGTATAACATAACAATGTTCACTAGCTATCCCACCGTATCTATATTAATTCCAATTTTATAAAAACCTGCATAACAAAATTAGAATCCAAAGATTATCGATTCTACATACTCTTCTGCATTGTTGCTATTAAATTCCTCGTGTACACTGTTTATCAGGGATCCTAGAGCTCGACAGTCGCGTGTCCCCGTTTCGCAGCTGTTTACTCCCTTTTATAATTGTTGCTAACGAATATGTTTACGCTCCTTCGTTGTGCAATCGTCGATAACGGAGCGCCCTTCATACGCTATCGGCTCGGTTTACTTTTCCATTTTCGTGTACCTAACATTTTTGTGATTCTCGATTCGGGTATTTTGATTTAGTTTCTATAGGAATTGAATATGATCTGAGGATCCTTAAGTTTATTTTGGTATTTTTATTGATTTTAGCAATTAATTACTCATTATCCTTAGTATCTCCCTCTTGGTTTCTATCTATCTTACCGTATCGTTCATTACTACCTTTTTATATTTTATTTTAGTAGATTTTTGTATAATTTTATATATTACGGTTCTAGACAGGCGTGTTGTAACTTCTCGAACGCGCGAGAAACACGAGGGAAACCCAATTACAATCCGCTTTCCGGATGGGCATTATGCGTGTTTAACCTACTTAGAGGCGAGCATTACACACCGTAAGGCTTCCATGGACATGTCAATTTTAAAACTTTGTCTTACTCGATTAAAAATCATTGTGCTGTACATTTTTTGCTGTACACATACACAGACAAAAAGCATATAGGTATTTCATTCTTATTTATTATTCAATGTAATCTACTTAAATGTAAACAGAAAAATGAAATAACAAAATTAACGTGTCATTATTTAGACTAGTCAACAAGTTCAAAAACGTGAAAAATAGAGATAAAGGTCCTAAAAATATGAGCGATGGCTCATTTGATTCGGAATCACCTCTAGAAAAATGTTTTTGAAGGATTTTGGTGCAGGTTAAAAATTGCAATTGTTATTAACAAAATAAGATAAAAAAAAATGATATTTCGTTTTTTGTTAATAACTCGAAAAATATTAACATTTAAGCAATTTTGAAAAAAGCTCGTTAAAGAGGAGGAAATTTCCAATAAAAAAGTCCTAACTCCCGGAATTCTATCTCCATTATTTATAATTTTAATTAGACGTTGAAAATAGGCCTCCGCTCCGCAGTTACGGCATGAGCGCGCCGCCGCTAAAGAGAGTTCAGCAATAAAAATATTTTTTTTATAACATAAAATGTGATTTTAAAAATTTGAAAAAATTCTAGTATCTTCTTAACACTTGAAAGAATCGAGCCCTGAAAAAAAAAGTTTAATCACCATTTTTCAAAAAGTTATTCAATTGTTAACTAACCAATTTTTTCTCAATCTCCATGGGCATAAACAATGGGATGAAAGGTATAAATAATTGGCCTATAAATTTTAAACTTCGTGGAGCCCTTTTGATATATGTACTTTATAAGATCCTGCGGTTTATTTTCATTAAAGTTTATTAATTTGTTAATTATGATTTTTTATAACTATTGAAAAATTAAAAAATTAAAAAATTAAAACGAAATATCATTTTTTTTTATCTTATTTTGTTAATAACAATTGCACAGTAATAATACACAATACTTCTTGCACTATTTCCACTTTAATAAGTATTTTACATTAATTTTAATATATCACACGACCGGTTTCGACAACGTCATCATCAGGTGTGTTTACACCTGATGATGACGTTGTCGAAACCGGTCAGCAGACCTACTGGCTACAGCCTACAACCTACCTGCTTACTTTGGTATGTTCCCTTTAGGAATAGTTTTGCAAAGTAAAAAGTACTGTGGGGATAAATAAAGAAGTCAGACCTCTTTGCCCCACTTTAAAAATGAGCAATAGGCAAGATGACTGTTTTTAACTGCTTACATGAATACGAGTATTTACTCATTTTTATTGATCAATAAAAATGTGAAAGTTTGTGAGGATGGATGTATGGATGGATCTTTGTTACTCTTTCACGCAAAAACTATTGAACGGATTTTGATGAAATTTGACATGGAAGTAGTTTAGGCCCTGGATTAAAACATAGGCTACTTTTTATCCCGAAAAAGTACAGTGTTTCCGCGGGATACTAGATAGTATATTTATGCGGGCGGAGCCGCGGGAAACAGCTAGTTTTTTTATTATTACAAATGTGTTTTATTGTATATTGTAAATGTTAATACAATGTTTCTTCTGTATACTTATACATAAGAAACATTGTATTAAAAATCAATAATTTTAAAGGTACAGCGATTTGTTTACAATTTACATAATTTCACAAGTATCGTGACAATACAAAAGTCGTACGTAACTGTGACATCACGATTAGATAAAAGTGCATAAAATATAAGACCGCAGGAACATAATTGTAAATAACAGTACCTTCTTCCTTTAGTCCTCATGTCTGAGGTGACCTCGCCCTTCCATGACCTTCTTACGATGGTGCGCCAGTTTCTCCTGTTTTCGACCACTCGAAGAGTATCGTAGACGGTGGACTCGAGTGTGGTTCGGATTTGATCAGACCAACATCGGGCTGTGTTTAGATGTATCTTGCTAAACTTAAACTTCTCAAAAAATCTTATTATATATATTTCTGCTGTACGTGTATATATCACTGAACTCCTTTTGTGTGTCTTCAGGTGGATTCGAGAATGGTTTAGATTTGTAATTATACCCGGTAGGTGGCGCTGCTAGTACCTCAACAAATTTAATTCTATGGCGGTACGAAGTTTGCCGGGACAGCTAGTATGTATTATATATTTTTACAGGTTCCCTATTTTTTCGCATAAAATCATATGTCATAATTTTACTTCGCATAATTTATATTCGCATATTTGACCTAATAGTAGTTTCGCATAATATTCATTTGTCATAACTTTCTTAGCATAATTTTTTTTCGCATAATTTCTAAAAGCATAATAATTGTTAGGCATACTTATTGTAAGGCATATATTTTTTTACGCATAATATTCATTAAGAATAATATTTTTATGCATAATATTAAAAAGCATAAATATATTTACGCATAATGATAATTAAGCATACTATTATATTTACGCATACGTCTTTGTAGCAATTTTGTTTTTCACGTACTAATGAATGATAAATTCTACTGGGTGTGCGAGTTAAGACGAAATAACAATTATAATTGTAATTTTCGACTGATTACGAAATTAAACTCGGACAAAAAACACGAACTGCTATCTAAGAACATGCCAAGCTAATTATTTTAAACATGTTTAGCGGCTTACGGGTGGCCCAAGGGCCACCCCGCCGCAACTTAACCTACTGTTACACATGCTACACTAGGTATATGAGTAATGCGTTTAATTACATTAACCGTGTTTTCATTATGTCGTTCCATTTTATGCATATTTGTGCCTTGTGATAGAATGCCTTGAATTTATTATGACAAAAAAAATATGCCTAACGAGTTTATGCCGAAAAACAATTATGCCAAAGTATTATTATGACAAGAAAAAATATGCCTTACGAGTTATGCCTCATTCAATTAGGACAAACAATTTTAGTCTAAATGATATTTATGCCTAATGATGTAGTATGCCAAGAAACCATTATGCCAAAGTATTATTATGCATAGTAAAATTATGCCAAGTGAGGTATGCCAAATGAAATTATGACAAATAAAATTATGCGAAAGAGAGGATCCCATTTTTACATTTATCATTATTTCTGAGTATATAAATTAAACTAAATATGTACCTACATATACGCCAATACAATAATTCTACATTGTGTCTGACTAATGCCTTTTTTTTCCGGGGGGGAAAATGCCTTACGCATACCACCCAGGTGCAGGGGGCACCCAAGTGGTGATGTGGGACTCATGGTATACCCACTAAACCCCCCCCCCCCATCTTCCTCCTCGCCGCCCTCTGACGGGGCCACGGGAACGATACACACATCCGCGACCCCGCCGGCGGCAGCCGCCTACAAGCGGCTCCATCGCGAAAGCCTAAAGGCCCTCCACGATAGGCGCACCAGATGGTAAGATGCGCTTCCCTCCTCGGCCTCCACCAGTACTGTAGCAGACTCCCCCTGAGTCTGCTACTAGGAGGCCATGGGTACCAGATAAACTGGTACCCGGTGGCAGATCAGGTCTGTGGTTCCGCCACCGACCACACCTCGGTCGCAGAGGATAGGGCAAGCGGCGCACCGCAATACCGACATGCCTCTTCCTCTGCGGCCCCACCAACGCCGTTTTGACGGAACGGCCCCGCCAGCTCGCAGGGGGTAGGGAGAGTGGCGTACCGTAATACCATCACGCCTCTCCCCCTGCGATCCCTCCACGGCCGCAGAAGATAGGGAGAACGGCGCACCGTAATACCGGCACTCCTCTTCTTCTGCGGTCCCACCTCCACGCGCGTCCTCTGCGGGCATGTTCAGCCCGCTGGGAGCGCCCTCCTCGGGCCAGCCGGCGGCAAACAGGCCGGCCCCGGTTGCCTCTTAGCTTCACCGTGGGTGACCAGTCCACGGTTACTAAGCCCCACCGCCACGACAAGGCGTGCAACCATCGGGGGGTGTCTGACTAATGCCTAATTTAAATGCATTACGTTTAGCCTTTTGCTATTTTGATGTAATATGCTTAAAATTACAGAAACGCAATTAATCACTGTAGAAGCAACACGTCATTGTTAAGTTTGGAAATGATATTATACAGACACATAGTGATATAACAGGATGGTAATTTGTTTACGGTAATGATATGGGACCGGAATGTCATCCACCCGCATGAGGTCACTGCAGATGACATCATGGTGTACCATGATGAAAGCATAACAATAATAAGTAGTAACAGTTACTTGAAAAGTTACCTAATGTTCAATGACAACGATATTTTATTATAAATTTTATTTAGTTGATAACGTTTTAACATCAGCAAGTAAAAGCTTGTAAATGTCTGCTAACTCAATACCTGTTCACACGCAAACGCCATCCTCTTATTTAAATTGGGACGCGAAATAAATTATGAGTTCTATATAACTCATCTTTTCGAATTCTATTCTATAATTCCATATTTTTTTAATTTTGTAAATGAAAATTTGAAATGTCATTAATTGAACATGTCATGGGATACTCATCCCAACTTACCTGTCCGGTAGTTATGGTATAGTATACGGGTATGCGACCCCGGCTTCCCTAGCTATTACTGTCCTATCCCTTGCACTCCTGGGCGGTAATATCCTACATTTCCTATTTCCCACTCTAACTTACCAAACTTCCTTTCCACACCACCTATCCTTCCCTTTTCCTATTCCTATCCTCTCCGCAAATCCGTGGGAACGCAATGGATAATTATAAAAATAATTGAATTATCCAAATTGGCGGCGATGTGGTTCGCCACCCATCACGTCTCGTTCTCGCGGAGGCGAAAAGTGGTCCATGGAGAGCCGCTTCGCTACGTTGAATGTAAGAGGAGGAATGGATGGTAAGAATGAAAGTGGATGAAGCGAAACAAGTATGTAAGGATCGTAGCAAGTGGAAAGAAGTGGTCTCTGCCTACCCCTACGGGAAAGAGGCGGTCTCTGCCTACCCCTACGGGAAAGAGGCGTGATTATATGTATGTATGTATGTATGTATGTATGTTTTAATTGAAAATCGTTGCACCGGCATGAAGTAATGGCAAATTACGTCACTATAATAACGGAGGAACGGTAAAATTGCATTTCATGTGTACGACCGGAAAGTTGTTATATTCTGTATGAGTTATGACAAAATTGGTAGGGACTTGGGAGTGCTACTAATAAAATTATAAAGGATACATTTTTATTGGGTTTGAATGATTTGTAAAGATTAATTATTATAATGTTACAATATTATACAAACGAGTAAATTAATGAACATGCCAAATGTTTTACAACGTTCTAAGTTACGACAGAAATTATGTTTAACTAGATGTTGCTAGCGACTTCGTACATACATATACATACATACAAACACCCACACATACAAACTTTCGCGTTTAATATTAGTAAGGTTTATAATGTTAGTAGTGTCGTATAATTAGCTACCTAGTAAAATTGAAAAGAGCAGTCGTAATTAGGAATTATAAGCAAGTTGACAAAAATATATTTATCACGATAAATTATATTCAGTGTCACACAACGCGATAAATGAACAATATATACCCATTTTTGTAAATATTTAAAAATATCGAATATAAAAACAATTTAAATTTACAATAAGAAAGAGAGCGATATATTGGTCTGTGACGTCACGGTGTGCTGCCGCCATACCTTTGTCATTAAACAATGTATGGCAGACGGCGGTAGCAGATTGAGACTTATAATTTTTAATCGTATCAACCTAAATAACGTTTACTTTAAGATTTATGTATCTGTATTTAAGAATTTTAAAATTTTACTAATTAAATGTTACTAATAACAATGTCATATTCGACACTAGGCAACATCCCTATTGGTGTAAGTTAGGTTAGTGTGTAATATGTTTATAGTATTTCAATTACATATTACAAAAATAGTTACAATTAATATTATCCTCGCAGGCGTTGGTATTATTCAACAAGCAAGACTTAATAAATCAAATTCCTCGACTTGATTTATTTTAAATGTAGACCTAGTTTCATTAAAATATTTATGATACACAAAAATATACAACACGTTTTAAAAACCACTTTCTAAGCAGTGAATTGCATCATGTTATAAATTGGGAAACTGCAGCTTAAATACGATGGCGCTGATGTCATCAAGTGATCCTGCTGGTTCGCATGTGAATTTAATATTCGAACGAGTATGGCTTCATATTTTTGGCCAATCACGAAGCTCCTACATCACGTCATTTTTCGGAACGTTCCAATTGGTCCAACTGACTAAATTCGAATCATATTAATTACCAGATTTCTATCATTGGAATATTTTATAATTATACATTTAATAACCATAACTGGTCTGAATGGGTAGTCTTCCCAAGTAAATCGTAAAATTTAAAAATAACACATTTAAATATTTATTGCTCATTAGTATTGATGTCAAGGTATTATTTTTGTTGGTATTTTAATATCGACTTCCTCTGTTATTTCGTAAAAATGTTAAAAAAAAACAAACCTCTTCGGTTTCTGTTAGGTAATGATATTGTTTTGTCACATGAATATTGTACTTGGATTTCTTTCAACTCTACGCTTTCACTTAATCCCATTATTTAACCAACTTAACACCTTGTACTGGAAACAATGAGCAATAAGTCAGATCTGCTCTATCTTTCATTTAAAAAACTCTGCTAATTTTGTAATGTAAATTACCATCTTTCTGTAACTAATTTAATTTCTTGTTTGCATTTTTTTTTTAACTTGACTTGTAACTAATATTTATTCTGTGACTTGACTGAAATTATAGACGATTCTACTAAATTCTCTTCACCTACTCAAAGTTATCGAAATTTTCGATGCGTTGGTAATGTAATCTATCATTTCTATTTTGCGTGCGCTAACAGCAGAAATCAACTTAGTTGCCAAGTCAGCTTTCGTGGCTTTAGCCTATTATTGTTATTCAAACATATTAACTATTTCTGCAAACTTTCAAACTTGTCAAGAATTGGATATCAGCCAAAATTATGAAGCATAGATTTTTCGCTCGCAATCGTAAAATTAATACGATCAGCCCAACTCAACGTGACACTTGCTGGCAATATTTATTTGTTTATACACTGGCCGATAACCTGATAGTTGTGTTTATCATGTTATGTTTACGTAACACTGTTATCTTTAAGGAAGCTTTAAAATTTGCAGATTTTGTAAAAAAAAAACTTTCATTTAATTCGCTTATTGAACGTCACTTGAGACTTTTTGTAAAAAAAGTTTATGAACCTCTCAAAGGCTTTACCTCAACAAGTGACATTTCAATAAAGATACGACACGAGCTTTCTAAAACCCGGATGCGATTTGCTTCTTATTTAGAGTAGGTAGTGCGCGTGTTCTTAAAATTTTTGATACTTTATTCGATATATCTAACCATAATTATTCACCATTGTTTTTGCCAAATAGACCGTACAATTATGACTTCTTTAAGAATGTAATAATACATACTTCTTTGGCATCATAATGCTCTTTTGTTTCTACGATCGCTTCGATTACGTCACGCACCACGGCTCGCTGAGTTTTTATATTTGCGCTGTGGTACCGCTAGCCGTCCTGCTCTACTACACTGTTTAACACTACGACTATCTCCTTCTGGCGTTAGTGGCGACAGGCTGTCTGGTAGCGTCGGCCGGCCCGCTGTAAACAAAACAAGCGCTGGACATAATTCTACTTCACGGCTTGAAATAAGGCAAGTCCTGCGGTATTGGACCATGGTTAAGTGTCTCTCGCTCCACGAGTATCGGGGTCATTTACTGTTTACCGTTTCTTGGAAAGAAATTGTGTTGCTCTATTCTAACTTCTTTTGATTATATTCATAGAGTCCATTTTACGTAAATTCTTTGCTATCGTTCCACACAAAATACAGAAGTTCAATTATTCCGCGTGTTTATGAGAAATTTAACACGCTTGCAAATTGAATGTTATAGGTACTATTAGCGTGTGCCAAGATCATCAACTTCTTATTGAGAATGATAATATATTGCCAAGACTTACCATGTGTGTGAGGAAAATAAATTTAGTATAAGTAATCTGATTATGTAAGTGTAGCACGTAAACGTGTAGTCAGTTATTGTTAGTGATAATTTGAAAACACTTAAGAAATTTCTCGAAAAGCATAGCAAATACTTTATTACTTGATAAGGTCGTACTTCGTACGTCTCAACATATTTGTATAGCTTTTTCGCGAGATTTTAATAATTTCGTGTTCATGAGTGTCACAATATAATAGTGGTGAATTTTTGCGTATAATATTATGCAGTTACAAAATTCGGTTACAGAATACATAAAAATATAACTTGTTTCTTAATTTATACAATAACTTTATTTACAACTTTTTGACCTACCTTGTTTTTAATTTTATTTTTAGCTGTCTAAGAACACCTCATGGGTTTTGTACTAAATTGGTATCACAGGACTTCGAGGTGGTCTCGCAGGTTTGTTTTTAGTTTTTCACATTCTTATTACCGGTCCTGGGGTTATCACTTCAAAGTTGTAAAATTTGTTGTTTGCCATTTCACGAGAACTTTGGCTAACTTCATTTACAGTGCAGCCAGGACTGTTGCCTAGTATCGAATATCACATTTTTACAAATTTCACTTTAGAATTTTATTGAATAGAGATACTACATAAATCTAAAAGAAAAAGCTATTAAGGTTGACGCGTTTAAAAATATAAATAAGCAAAAAAATCAAAAAATGCTACCCATCTCTTTCTCGCAAATTGACTTGTGACGTCACAATCTGCTGCCGCCATGCATTGTTTAAGTGACGTCACAAAGATGACATGATATCGCTCTTTTTAAATTCTAAATTAAAATTGTTTGTATCTTCGTTATTTTTTAAGATTTACAAAAATTGATTTTAGGTTGTTTATCATCGTGTTGTCAAACATGTCTATTTTGTTGTATCGTACAATATTATGGAAAACCATAATTTAAAATTTTCCTTTTACTGTTTTACTTGATATCAAGTATCAACTGTATTTAATTTGTCGCTTTACGATTTCACATTACAATGTTGAAATGTTACTACTTCCTACCAGTTACTATGTATTAGCGCTAATCGATATCATCTATGACCTACAGAGTGTCTGCAATGTCAACAGTTATCTTTATTGTTGTGACTCCACCACGCCGACTCTGATTACTAAGCGTCAGTTCACACCGTAATCCAAAATTGAATTTTATTCACCACACAAGATGACACACGTTTTATTGCGCGAGTTCTAGTTTCGAGCCGCGTAGAGCGGCGCCGCTCTTGGAATGAAACGTGTATCTTGAGTAGAGAATAAAGTTCAGTTTTGAATTGCTATCATAAGGTGAGACCGCACTACACCGAGACCGAGACAAAGTTGACCAACTCACCAACTTAGACGCGCCGTGGCGTGTCGCGTAGTTCCGCTGCCGCGTAGTGCGGTATAGCGAGCGACGCGACACTTTACATTTCAACAACTTGATAAATGGAGAGTATTCTGAAAAGTTTCCACGTAGACGTCAATATTTCGGAACGAATAAACAGTATGGCGTTGATTCATGATGTCATTAGCACTGACTAGTATGCTGGGTTATATTATGGAATACACCCATGACAAGTCATAACGAGTTGTTTTGATGGGAAAGCTTCCATCATGCTCGGACGTTGCCGAAACAGTGAGCAAATTTTGCCGCGTAGTGTCGCTGAGGTGTCGCTCTAGTGCGGTATAGCAAGAACTGTCGTGCCGTGTCGCGTCGCTCCGCTGCCGTGTAGTTACGCTTAGTGCGGTCCCACCTTTAAAACTGCAGCGTCGGTGTGAGCTAACCCTAAGTAGGTATTCTGTTTTGTTCTCAGAATGTGCTCAGCGTCAGTGGCCGATAGCTGTAGCGTGACGGATGACTTCCTGCCAAAAATTATTTTTAGTTGTTCCATCTAATATTTTTTTAACTGCCGCATCTAAAATGTTCTCTGCTTTCTTTGATGAAGTTATTTTATCTGTGGAGTAGTTAAATTGGCTGCTTCGAATGCAACATTCCATTTTGAGGATAATTTAAAATACATATTACTATGATTAATGATTTTAATGATGGTGTATGATAAATAGGTAAGCCAGCGATAAGAAACTTATAATATCGCCCACTTATGTATTTAACGTAGTCATTAAAACAGCACAAGTCACGATTGCGCTGTAATAAATGCAATTTGTCTGAGTATTGAGGTGCCTAATGTACAGTCGAGAAAATTGAATGATTATCAGAATTACATATACATATTATACATTCTCGTGGTCTTCTCTATATAATGTGCTTTTCATCAAAATCGGTGCAATAGCTTCTGACTTCGGAGTCTATTTAATCCAAACAAACAAACAAATCTTTCCTCGTTATTATAGAAGTAGGTATAATAGATACCAATAGCGACGGCTGGTTCCATGAAAGGGAAGCCCTCGCCTGTAGATGTAAGACCAATGATTGCAGAACTTACTTTAATACCCATCTTATGAAATTTAGTACTGAGGGCAAAAAAAATGTAGTGTCCGTAAATAAGTACAAGGAGGTATCATCCATGACCTATAAGTCAATGTTGTAGGTGAAGTTTCAAAGTTAACTTTCATCGTTATTGTATCTTAACAGCCTTCGTGGTCTAGTGATTAGAGCATTGGCTCTCGACTCTGAGGTTGTAGGTTCGATTCCCGCATTGGAACAACAAATGGACAATGCAGGCTGATCACCTGATTGTCTGACAATAAAGATGATCCATGCGTCGGATGGGCATGTAAAAAGTCGGTCCTGCGCCTGCGCTCGTCAGTCGTGTCGGTTATCCATGCCACTGGATTATGAGAGTAAAGGAAGAGAGAGAGTGCTCTTGTGTACTGCGCACACACTTGGGCACTATAAAATTACTCCTGCGTGACTGGCCTGGTTTCAATGAAACCGGCCACCGTCACCAAAAATCGGTGGGGAGTTGTTATAATCTTAATGAAACGTGAAGGTGGGTCGAAAATCGGCTTTCATAGACATAGAAATGAAATCTCGAAAGTGACAAATTTTTTGATGGATATTGCTTCAGTTTAGTATTACTATGTAGAAAATGAAGTTTGAGATAATTTGGCCCAAAAATGAGGGAGTAATCGTTTTTTTACGAAAAACTTGTATGGAGCCAACATGAAAAATTCAATTATTTCAAAAACGGCAAGTTTAACCGTAATATCCTGACAGACGGTTATAGTACTAATTATTTATGATTTTTTGGCATACATGATATAACGGTTTTAGCTGCTCTTTTTTTTTTTTAAAATCGTCGAAATTTTTGAAAAAAAGTCATCCTATATTATTGCACGATTCGATAGTGTTACTATTAAGGAACAATTTCTGGAAAGTAATGGTATACGGAAAACTTGAGGAAAGTGTTGAATTTTTAATAAACTCCTTCATATTTTGAACAAATGTATGAACAATTATATAAAATGCTAAAATTAAGCACTTTCCTTAACTTTCTCACATATAGTTACTTCCCAGCAATTGTTATTTACTAGCAAGACTATCGAATGCTGCAATAATACAGAATGACTTTTTTTTTTTCAAAATTAACGGATTCGAATCCCAACCAAGGATGTGGACTTGGTGATAATCTGATAATGCAGTTATATTCGTCGTACACTGTGAAGTGAAGAAAAATTACGTCAGAGTAGTTTCTTCCCAAAAATACTGGATTTATAACTTTTTTTATAGAAAATTTCTATAGAGCCAATGAGATAAATCCAATTATCTTCAAAACGGCGAGATATATCCTCATATCCTTACACGGTATTATAGTACTATTTATTCGTGATTTTTGACATAGTTCATGAAACGTTTCTATTTGCCGATATTTGTAATACTAAACTGAAGCAATATCCATCAAAAAATTTGTCACTTTCGAGATTTCATTTCTATGTCTATGAAAGCCGATTTTCGACCCACCGTGAGCCGGTGTGTGATTCGTTGTTATATGCAAACGTTGCTACTGATAGATACATACTGATGGTGTTACTATTCCTCGAATTTAGGCGACTGATGATCACTCCATGACGCCTTTATAATACGAACTAGTTTTGAGGATGAACAAACAGCTACAAATTCATTTTCCCTGACTGTACAGTCGCCAACACCTGCACGCCTGTTCGCCGAGAACCGTTTGCCATATTTAAACACACAACGAAGCTCCTCAACTGCCATCTGGTGAACGCGAACAAAAAGCAATTCGTCTCGCAATTGTACCGACCGCAAATAAAAAACGAACAACTTACTTCGACGTTGAAGAGCGTCGTCCAAATAGCGAGTTACAAGTAAGTTGTTCAAATATAATACATACATGGTGTTTAAAGTATAGTATTACTGTAAAAAAATCAAGACATTGCCGTACAAAAAAGTATATATTTGATGCAATAAATCATCATCCATCTTGAAATTACTGATGCTATAATTCATCTGAAGTTAGAATAATATTTGCACATTCATAAACAGCAGGTCCAAATTATAGGAAGAAATTGCTCTTACAGTAACGTCTGCGAAATAGTAGAGACTCGAGTGGTTGATCTTTCGTTAGAATGGACATTGATTATAATTTTGTAGACGAAAAACTACAGTTAACGATACAAGTCAACTGACCTGAATTCTTGTACAGGTTCCAATCGTACAACTTGTAAAGTTGGTACTCAACGAAAATTATATTTATGATGGGGGATAAAAATCGATATAGCTCTAGTCTTATCCTTGCTGTTCATTTTAAAGTTATATATGATTTTTCCTCCATCGCATCATGAGATATGACTGATTTCGATTGCTAATATCGAATTCCGTTGGCAGATTGATTAGCGTTAAATTTTTTGCATTGTTTTAATTATTTTATCGTTCTACTGACACTCCGAGAATAGCTCGGTCTCCCAGGTGCTTAATTATTTAAATTACTGCTTAAACATTGATGTGTGTTATGTTTACAACAACAAAAAAACATTACAATAACACAACGGAGTTCAATGACCAATGTTAATTAATCTAAGGAAAGAACTCGCAATATTATTCTTGGCTGTCTTCGATAATCCTATTTAAACCAACGAAAATAGTTGCTTCGTATCTTATAACGTTATACTTACTGGCAAAAAATTCACTCGCTCCCATCATGCAAATTCATTACTCGCTTTTTGCCGTATTTTTTGTTGGTAATTTCATCGGCGCGGCGGAACGAAACATGATAAACAAGTGTTTATTTTATGGTGTGTGTTTGTATTTGATTCAAAGAACACTAGAAATTTTACTATTGTATTTGATTCAAAGAACACTGGAAATTTTACTATTGGACAATTAGCCACGATGACCAAAGACAATTTGAGGTTGGAACGACAAGATTAGGTTTGCATCTGGATTACAATTACGGGCTTACATTGGTTATAATTATAAGCTCCGAAACTACCGGACCGTTTTTGATGAAATTTGACACAGATATAGAGTAGATCACGGAAAAGGACATAGGATACTTTTTATCTCGCAATATGTACGGTTCCTTCGGGTTTACTTTATGCGCGTTTATCTACTGAAAATAGTACTTATAAATAATTAGTCATAAACAAATCACAATTAAACATTTAACACGTAGTTAAAGTCTATTAAAAGTATGTTTTTTGCGTGGCATTATAATACAATTTTATTATTTTGATATCTTTTTGGAGTATACCTAAGAGTTTTACTTTATGTGTAAACGTTATTCTCTTTTGAATGTTTTATCATACTATTTCGTCTACCAATAAAATCTTCCCTAATTGAGTTTGCTATGTACATCAATTTCAAGAATTGCATTTTTGCATGCAAATTGTATGGCTTTAGTAAATTATTTAAAGTATTCATGCTTGTCGTAGACAGCCCGGCAATTAGTAAAAAATGACACGATTGTTTAATCGTGTATAATAAACTAATCGTGTATAATACGCGACTTTAAACTGTGTAGACAAACTAAGTTCATTAATTGATACGTGTGCGTGCTAATCTGATCGTATTAAAATTAATGATGCGATCAATTATTGTAACAGTAGCCGATGCCGTTGAACTTTTTAGATTCGTCATGTCATATTCTATTGCGTTTCAAGTTTTAATATTCTCTGAAAGTTTGCGATCGGCGATAGCCGGGTCCGTACTTTTTGCCGCACATTGTTCCAAACGGGCGATGATGTCAGCCCTCTAATGATGTTATGCCCGCGGCGTTTCGCTGACGTAAACAACATCACGACTCTTCGTTGTAACATCAAACTCTAAAATGTTTTTTAATACTGCAAAACTATGTAGTTCATTTTGAATTTTACAGTTATGAAATTGCAGATGAGAATTATGATTTAGTTATAATTTAATTTAAATTGTAATCTCAAGATATTCAAGTGGCAGAAAATAATTCGTTTATTTTTCGTTGAGTAAGTATCATATATACCTGCTCATTAATATAATTTCGAATATGTGTTTTATAAAATACGACCCGTTCCAGCTTCGCACGGGTGCAAATTAATTTTACATTTAAACCTACCTCTTCAATCACATATATTTTCTCTGAAAACTTTATTTGAACTGTAGTTGAGTAGTTTACAAGAAAGAAAGCGATTTCATTTTATACCTTGTAAAGATATTGGACTAATAAAAGCGTGTTTACGTACTTCCACTTTAATTCAATTTGTAAGCTACCTGCAGATTTCGTATTATTACGGAATTACTTCATAGGCATAATTTCGAGACTGGACAGGTTGTTTCGCAATTTGTATACATATATAACTGAGTGCTATGCTGGTGCAAAATCACCACAACCGCGTATTAAAGTAATATCGCGCCATGAGCGTTCCGAACTGTATCCATCACGAAAATTATTGAAATTATTCAGACGTCGACTTTCTTAACCTTCATTTTGTGTTCCTTTTCGCTCCGAAACCCAAATTGCTTTTGTCCGTCTTAATTCTTAAACCATTAAAATGCAGACGGTTTTAAACTCGTGAGTCAAGAATGAAAGCAATGAAACTGTTTTAAATTCTTTTCCTTGTATGTATTTGTGGTGTAGGATTCAACTGGATTCATCAATGTCAAAATTTTACCTGTAAACCTAACTAACCTGTAACCAGCTAGTTAACCCTTATTCATGACTGTATGGTCTAATGAGGAACAATGTTTCAAATTGATATAATTTATTATTTATCCTTCATTAATATCACTTAATAGTTATTATAAGAAACAGAACAATTTGGGTATTAGGTCTAACTCGTTATAATCTTTTGTTTTTTTCTTTAAATTCAGCTATATTAATAAACTGTTAGATCACTACATGTGTACGTATATCCTGCCTGTAATAGAGGTAATAATTAATGGAATCAAATGCTAATAGCGGCGTTCAAGGTTTTTGCCACCCAGCCGCGAAGTGTTTACAGTAGGTACATACATAGCATTATGTTAAAAATAACTCAATTGTTTTGAGTTTACCTTGTAACCTTAAATATTGATTCCAGGAAGATAATGAGCACTATGTTTTTTTTTTGTGGTTCTGATAATGGACTTAATTGGACGAGTAATTCTTTGTGTGATTAAAAATTAAATGCATACCTACAACAGAAAAAAGTTCTCAAACTCAAACTCAAAATTTTTATTTCCATATAGGTTATGAAATAATACTTATAGAATTGTCCTACATGATGCCTACCACCGGTTCGGAAACTAGCCCGGCGAGAAGAACCGGCGTAAGAAACTCGCACGGGGCCACCTTTTAGCAAAAAGATGGGAAAATTGTTCTTTTCAAAAAAAATATTTTTACAATGTTGTAACTTAATCTATATAACATTAGTCATAAGTACATAGAGCATACTTAAGTAAATAAAAGCAGCCTTGCAGGGGGCCATCTTATTCCCAAGGTGTGCAATCGTTAATGAAATCACTGACTTTATAATAAGCTTTAGCACACAAACGTTCTTTAACAGCTTTTTTAAATTTATTAATGGTAAGATTTTGAACGTTTTCTGGGATTCTATTGTAAAGGCGTATACATGAACCTTTAAACGATTTACTTACTTTGCTTAGTCTGATCACCGGTATTTCTAACTTGTTCTTATTTCTAGTATTCCTACAATGGTTGTCGCTTTTCTTTTTAAAGTTATTTAAATTCTTTCTGACATACAACACATTGTCCAAAATGTATTGAGAAGCGACGGTCAGAATACCGGTTCAAAGTTCAAACATCAGAAGTAATCGTCCATTCATATACAAAGGCATTCAAAGGCTCGTTTCTAAAATAATGTATTAATTTGCTTAGGAAACCCCTAATTTACAATGTAGTAGAGCAATAAGTTACAAGTTACATTAAAGGCAGTAACAAATCGACAAGCTCTTGATCTAGTAATTAAAACTAGTAACTTTGTAAGGTCACGCAGGAAACACCTGCGGGCCTATTCGCTAAAATACAAGTTTAGTTAATCACTTTGAAAATGGTTATTAACCAGCTTTTGTTTGTAACCGACCAGTTCCATAATTTTGTATTCAGTACCTTTTGATGGCAAAGTGAATAACTCAATTGACGCAAAGTTCTCGACTGTAATTCGGCTAAATTGAATAGTGCCGTCTGTGGAGGAGTACATTATAAAATGTGAGAACCTTTTAATTTATTCGGATAACTATTTATTTTGTTGTCTGTGGACTAAGTTATCAACTATTGTTTGTCAAGTCAATGAGACGAGTACCTACATAAATATTTCGAATTATAAGTTTTTCCTCTCAACTTTTTCAAAATAAATTAATATTTCCTAACTTTCTGCAGCATATACCATTATTAGAGTGTGAGCCATCTTTACTTTTACCTACGTGAAACCAAAAATAGGTTAGAGGAAAATTATTCAGCGGTAAAGTCAACAATGTAAATGTTTTTGTTAAGTTAATTAAGTACATCGATGTTATGAGGTACTTACAATTTCTGTAGTACCTAAATCGCACTTACAGCGATTTACTACTGCCGTGAACATTTACAGAAGGTTATAATATCCCTAGGTTTTAGATACAAAAAATGCCAAAACGATAGAACGGCTTTCATAGAAAAACCAGTGAAGTCTACCTGGAAAAAGATATTAAAAACAGAAACTTGCCAGAGGAGCTGAGAGTTATGTTCATACATCATATAAATTAAAAAAGTGCTGGCAATCTTTGGAAGTCAGTGCCCAGTGGAATAAAATATTTCAAAAGGCAAAAGGTACTGAATTAATTTAATTATTTTTAATAAACTTCCACTTTCTTAATGTATTTATTTAATGTTCAAGCATTAAACCTAATTATTGTTTAATATAATATATTCTCTTTATTTATTCAACATACATAATAATATACAATAGAATAAAAAATATATTTAAACTAGAACAAAGAACCTAAAACTAAAAGCCTTAAAAATATAATGTAATGGCTAAAATATATTATTAAAAGGAGTCCCTTTAGGCAAGGTTCCCAAGATACTGGCAGCGTTCCCCGTTTGAATAGCTAGACTAATTCTTTGTCCGAGGTGAACCGAGCCGCCAGCTCTTCGGTCTCCTGTGATGTCGACTAACCTTTTTCCTATTTCCTTAAAAAGCCTTATAGCGCTAGGACCCCATGGATTTATTTTGTTTTTTCTATTTTTATTTTATATTTATTTTGATCTTTGATTACCTATTTCAATTTTTTTTCATGATTACCTATTTCTATTATTTTTTTTCAGATACATAATAATTATACATGCAGGCTCTGATAAAGGTTTTGTACCAAATTCATTGCTAATTTTTTTGTGGAAAAAATAAAAATGAGGATTATCATTCAGAAATGAATAAAAATAATTTTACAAAGTGGGTTAGGGAAAGATTAATTCCCAATTTGTCAGAGCCATATTGATGATTGTAATGGATAATGCTCCTTACCATTCTGTTTTACTAAATAAAGCTCCTACAGCAGTGGTTGGTGAAAATCAAAATAATGTTTAACGAAACAGCGAAAAAGCCAAATCTGGTAATGCTTGTTAACACAAGCCCGAGACTATCTACGAGATTGATAAACTGTTAGGTGGTTCCCACCTTACCACTGTGACCTTAACCCTATTGAGTTGATCTGGGGCATAGCAAAACAAAAAATCGCCTCACGCAATGTGGGATCAGTTGATATCATGGTAGGTACTACAAAGTACTAACTTTATTTGTGAATTATGTACTTTACTTATGGATTAGTATATTAAAAAAAAATATTTGTTTTAAATATGTGTTTTATTTTTCAAGGTGTGTGTTTGAAGAAGATGTATCTGCTGAGGACTGGAGAAAAGCATGCCAGCATGTGATACAAATAGAAGACGGATATGTTAATAGAGGACACACATTAATCATTATAATTATGATGACATAGACAGAATAGTCGTAAACCTCCGAGACGACAGCTGCAGCATTAGTGACAGTGATTCTAATAACAGGCAGACTTTTGGGGAGGGCTTGATCCAGGCTATTGAGGAGGGCTCGAGCTAGACTTTTGGGGAGAGCTCGAGCCAAGCTATAACTTGGTTTTCTGATATAGAATATTTGGATGAGGGTGTTTTTGACTCTGATTAAATAAACAAAATAAATATACTGCTTTTATTTATTCCTAAAAAAACTATTTTATGAAATCCGCTTAGATGCAATTTATGCAATTTGACCTAAGCAACGTAAACAAAGATGCAAATGTGAGCTTTAATGCTACTATTTGTTATTATGTTTATGGCTAGTTAAATTTGGACATAATAAAAAATGTACCTATATGCAAACTCATTAAATTAATTAATGGATAAATTATTTTTCAAAACTGAATTTAATCAAAGTACCTATATTTTATAGTTATATAATATATAGGAAATGAGGTGAGGTGACCATCCGAACGATGCTGGCGCCCCTATTAATTTCACGATTTATTTGCCAAGCTGTAATTTCAATTATAATCTTCAAATTTTATTATCAACGCACGAAAACAACTACTCTTTAGCAGTTGTTAAAATGGGTTAGTCACTTCATTGAGTTCGTAATTATGAACTGTCATTTTGCTTTAGTGAATATGACATATTTATTGATAGTTAAGAACTTTCGATAAAAAATTTATGGCAAAATGCATGCCTCTTCCCTAAAAGTTATCAACTAAGATTTGGTTAAAAACCGTACCAACTCAGTTGATAACTTGTGCATAGTGAATACAAAAGTGACACTTTCCGTTACTCACTCCTCCGTTTCGTTATTAACTCAGTGATTAACTCACAAAATGTACGATAGCGAATAGGCCCGCTGGTCATAGGTTTTAACACGTCTCTGACAGCCATAATTTTACTTTACGACTTCCCTACACTGTCCGAACATGTTCGTTTCCGAATGTGTTTCGTATTACGAAACACATTCGGCAATCGGACATTTTTTTTTTATTGCATAAATGTATAGTACTCTTAAATATGAGTAAATTCTCAAAAGAAACCGTATATCAAAAGTCAATATTTTCAAAGGTACAGCGATTTTTATACAAAATTTCGCGAGCCTCCTAAAAACGCTCCATACTAAAATCGCCACACAAATGACGTCACTATTGGATTAAAGTGTATTAAGTAGGTATAAAGTATACGGCCGCAGGAATATATTTGTAAATATCTCCGATATTTGTGCGTTTAAGTCCATACTTACCATAATGAATGTTTTTGTATATGATGTGAGTAAACTAATGATGTAGGTTTTGTTTACCAATTTCGCAAAAAAAAAAATTTTTTTTGGTATAAAGACTCGCGAAATTTTGTATACAAATCGCTGTACCTTTGAAAATATTGACTTTTGATATACGGTTTCTTCTGAGAAGTTATTCATATTTAAGAGTACTATTCATTTATGCAATAAAAAAAAATCAGTCCGCTTGCCTATTCATTCGGATTTTGCCAATCGCAACATAACGGATGATTTTCTAGGAATTTCGGCATTCATTAATGTAAATAACTGTGTTAATTGTTTGGCAACTTTTGCTACAACTTTCGATTAAGCTTAAAATGGAGAACTAACTCCTTTTATAGGTTTTGATTCACGACTAAAAGCGAAATTTGTTCTATAGTCTATACATTTATTCTTCATGTATGGTTTCCCTGGTGTTTTCAGGGCGATCAGTTGGTTTCGCCCAACCCTGATTGTAGTTGTTACTACTTTGCGCCATTTTATTTCTTTAAAGCCTATGGCTTTTATTAAGTCTAAAAGGGATACTCCTACTCAACGGTTTCGCTCGTGAAATCAGTAATTACCTGGCAGTTGTGAGAAACCACGAGCGTTCCCGATTCCCGAAGCTTGGACACGATGATTTATATAATTCATCGTCTGTAAGTAAACATTTATCCCAGATGCTGGTTCGTTAGAATCGTTCCCGGATAAGCCGGATCCCGTAGCGTTAAGCGGATTAATTGCAAGAATTACGTGTAATTTTTACAACGTTTTTGGGTGTAAAAATTCTTAGATATAATATTCAAAGTAGGGTACCAATGAAATTCCTAATTACAGTTTTGCCGTTTATCTTCATCGTCATTACATAAAACTAAATATAGAGAATTTACCGTATAAGCAGAGAGAAGTTTAATAATTATTTATCTAATACAAACAAATCAAATAGTAATGGACAGATTGAGTGTTTAAAAGTAAACATGAGATTTATTTTCATAGAAATCTTTTACGCTTGATAAGCCAGATTTATTATAGGATGTATCGCTTCAACGGGGGAGGAAAATTTATAGAGTCCGGTCATAGATCTACATACGATTTAAATAAAATAAACGTCTTAACAATTGGAAAATATGGTTTCCTCCACATAATGACTGTTTAATCACTCGTAGCACCGTTTCCTTGTGATTAAGTTGTTTACATTTGATTGATTTATACAAATTGAAGTGGTCATGGAGGACCTTAGAAGTTGCAACAGGTAATTGGTTCACTATAACGCCTTTGAGGCCAGGTACAGGTATTGGCGCATTATGAGCAGCTGCAGTACCTTTGCTAAGGTAATTCGTGATTTCATCATGACCAACATGTGGGGGTTATTTCACTAATTACAAATTTCAATTTATTTTAACATCCAAATTCCAATTAATCTTTTTCTAAAGAAAAATTTGGACTAATTTTAAGTTTTTGTTTACATTTAAGTTTGTGAAATTTGAAATACGAGGAATCCGGCTCTTTGCAATAATCCCTGCAATTTTATGATATTGTATATCAGCCGTAGAAGATTCGTTTACTTCAATCGACGTTTTGATAATTTCGTACAGATAGTCTATGTGAATGCCTATATAATTTCTGTATCCATATTCCATACGTGAGTATTTATAACAAACAAGTGAGTGAAAAACAAAATTATCAACATCACGTAGGTGCACGTGTCAAATAGGATCAAAAATAAGAAAATTAAAAAAAACTAAAAAGGATAAGTCAGAATGACCAAAATAGCTACTATCAAAAGGATACTAAGTAAAATAATAAAAGCATTGCTAAATAGTTTTATTGTACAAAAGTTTTCCTTATTATAATAGTAAACACTGATAGTTTCAAATCACAACCTAATTTATCAACTAAAATTACCTTTTATCAAAAACTGTAACCAAATGTAGGTAATAGGCAAATAAAGATACAAATAAAGAAATACTGATTATAATAACTAATTGGTATTTTAATTACTGTACATGTTATAACAAATTTAATCACAATAAGAAATACTTATTATAATATTCTTTGATAAGTTGATACGAGATAAGTATAGCAATTTAAACCATTTACATTAAATACCAACACTTCGATAAACCTATTTATAATGTAATTCCAGAAAATAATTCTAAATATTCAAAACAAAGTAATTATTAAACCAAATTACTAAAAATAAGTATTAACTAACATCATTAACATCTTAACACTATAATTTTTAAAAATCATCAAAATCAATCATCAAATAAGACATAAAACATATAGGTACATAATAATTTAGCCACTACTTATAAAATAGGTTTACTTATCTTTAATATATTGAACGATCAATCTCACAGCTTCGCCAAGACTGCCGCCTAAAATGGCGGACCAACAATTTATAGGAAATAATTGGCGGTAAAAACCACCCCGGAAGTTTAAGAATTTACTAAAATTGTCATACAAAATATGTGGTTAATGGCCATTAAATTATTTGATAATTTAGATCAATTATTTAACTATTATTAAATTTTAAACTGTAGATTGTAAAACAGGAAATAATAAAATGATATTGTGACATAACTGTCAAAGTATAAAAATGATAAATTTAGCTTTTGAATGAAATTTATTTTAAAGGTGTATTACTATAAAAATACCAATATTCTAACACACGCATATTTTCCGTCGCGATTACGACAAATGCAATAATTTCTCAATAGGCTAATAGAAATTATTTTCGTTTAAAGGGTTGATACTTACGAAATAATAAACCTACTATAGCTTTGTTTTCGAACCGGGTGGTAAGCGTCATGTAGGACAATTCTTTAAGTTAATAAGGCCCACTTGCGCAGATCTTTTAATACGTGGTAGAGCCATGCTTCGGCACGAATGGGCCGGCTCGACCGGAGAAATACCACGGGCTCACAGAAAACCGGCGTGAAACAGCGTTTTCGCTGTGTTTCGCCGAGTGAGTGAGTTTACCGGAGGCCCAATCCCCTACCCTATTCCCTTCCCTACCCTCCCCTATATTACCCTTTTCCCTCTTAAACGGCCGGCAACGCACTTGCAGCTCTTCTGATGCTGCGAGTGTCCATGGGCGACGGAAGTTGCGTTCCATCAGGTGACCCGTTTGCTCGTTTGCCCCCATATTTCATTAAAAAAAAAAAATCTGAGGGTCAATTCTAAATAAAACCAGCATTATTACAATTACAATGAAGTCGCGATACGCTTAAACTGCGAAATGGTATTCTCGTAAACGTCAAATCAACGAGAAATGCTTTCTGATTGGATGAAACTTCATACAATCAGTTTACGATAACATATCGCTTCACTTATAATAAAATCAAAGTACAATAAAAGTCTACTTTAAATACGAGAATTGAGGTTCTGGTTTCATGTTAACCCTGGATTAAATATCATGCTATCTCTCTCGTTCTTCGCATTTATGAAAGACACAGCATTATATTTTAAAGCAAGGGTCAACTTTAACACGTATCTGCGCAAGTGGGCTTAATTGTTATTAATTAACCTTTATGGAAATATAAGAAAATGAGTTTGAGTTTACTTGGTGTATAGGTACTGGAAAATAACAAATAGGTGGTGGTGAGCGGTTTTGGTATATAACATAACATTTTTAATTGTATTGAATGATTTATACCATGTTTTTTTTTGTTACAGGTATGTTCAGTTGGCGTAAATCTATAATAATGTCAACTAGTTGATCACAGCTTAAACTTTAAAGGAAAGTATCACGATTAATTTTGATCACAAGACGTAGCGTCCCATCGTCAAATTAAATGTAATGTAGTGATATATTTATATATTTCTAAGTTATGTTATTCATTTGTTACATTTTTAAGGCAATTAGAATTAAGTTAGTTGTTACCATTGTTAAATTAGGGCTGACATAATCATATTATGATGAAGAGCCTATATCATATGTATGTCACCGTAAAATTGTGAAATCCGTTAGATTGTAATAAAACTAGCGAAATTGTTAAATGTTGATAGACTTCCGACGCGAATATGCTGCCTATAATTTCACACATTATTTTTCGTTACATTATAAATATATGGTTTTTAATCTTTCGACATATTTTTACAATTTCGTTAGTTATTTTGCAATCTAACGGTTTTTACAATTTTACGGTAACATGTATAAAGATTTAAAAAAACCCAAGACGTCGCGTTGCAGAACTCTTTGTAGGTGAAATAATTACTCCGTTGGCGTTGTAACTCGTTACTTCGCCGTCACAACGGCGGCAACAATCTGCCCTAACCACCGCGTTATTATTATTCATCATCAGCCAATCGCCGTCCACTGCTGAACGTAGGCCAATGAGCGCCAACCATCCCGATCTTGGGCAGCCCTCATACATCCGCTGCCTGCTACCTTCATCAAATCGTCGGTCCATCGTGCAGCAGGACATAATTATTTATTGACTAAAAATTATTGCTCGATATTAATACCTACTAGTGCTCGATATCTATACTAATATTATAAAGCTGAAGAGTTTGTTTGTTTGTTTGTTTGTTTGAACGCGCTAATCTCAGGAACTATTGGTTCGAATTGAAAAATTCTTTTTGTGTTGGATAGTCCATTTATCGAGGAAGGCTTTAGGCTATATAACATCATGATAAGCTCAATACGAGCGGAGCTCCAATCAATAATGTTTCAAAATCGGGGTGTTTCTTTCCCTTTTGAGAGCTTTCGCTGCGTACGCTGCGGAAACGGTTAAAGTTTCGGTAAAATAATGTATGACAGAATTGTTCCCCTTTAAAAGTTCTAAAAAAAAGTCCGCGACAGTATATATCTATCTTTAATGGTTGGCTCACAATAACCTTTTTATGCTAACCAAATTTGTTCTAAAATTAAGCATTATTTGTGAGGGTGTTTTCATAAAGATGATATTAATCCTTATCCAAATAAATACGTTATTTATTACAAGCATTTAATTTAGAAGAAATTTGCCATTTACATCATTTGATTTCAATAAGTATATTAGAAGATATCGCAGTAATAAAATAATCAGCGCGCAATAATGATGTGCGGCGCGCTGCGGGCAGTCGTGAGTCGCGGGCAAGCGCTCCTCCTTCTACGTAAATGAAGTCGCGGGTAAATTTTAGCGATATTCCAAAGTAACTATTCCACGCGGACGAAGTCGCGGGCAAAAGCTAGTTAGTAATAATAGTTGTAAGGATCATAATATTAAGGAACCCTTCGTGCGCTAGTCCTACTCACACTAGACCGGTTGTTTGCTCGATATTAGGTAATAACGGCATCAGGTAGACTTTTAAAACATTCACTTCGTACTGTTTTGTATGGAACACACGAGAGCACTCTCTCTTCCTTTACGGACGGGACGGACGGATAACCGACAGGACTGACGAGAGATGAGGCGCAGGTCCGACTTTTTACATGCCCATCCGACGCATGGATCATCTTTCTTGTCAGACAATCTGGTGATCAGCCTGCGTTGTCCTAACCAAACTTGGAAACAACATTTTTTGTTGTTGTTCCAATGCGGGAATCGAACTCACGGCCCCCGAGTCGAGAGTAGGGAATATTATTCGAATATTCGAATATTCGTTTTATTCGAATATTCGACGATTTCATTATTCGAATATGACTGGGTTCAATATTCGAATATTTCGAATAAAACGAATAATAAAAATATTTTATTTATTTACCAAAAATATGTTAATAATAGCAATAAACTTGTATATAAACCGGAATGTTTCGTTATTTAATACATTACTTTTATTATTTATTAATATTGTGGTCAATAATATCCTAAAACAGATTTTACTACACTGTTTGTGAAAGAATACATACAAATAAAATAATATTTAAGGTGAATACAGACGTCAGCGAAAGAAATCCATACTCACACGCTTGTCAAAATAATCAAGAGCGTGTTATGATTTATGACGTGTCTAAGGAGGGTTCTGTTACTATAAAGCATAATACGATTTTTAGTTTCTTAACCTTACTGTTCGATTTCGTTCAAAATAACTTTCCTAAAGAGAATTTACCATGATCTACCAGCATGGAAAATTGTAAGTTCCTAATCTTCATAGTTCAGAAATGACAGAAAGGGGTGAAACCAATTTGGAGGCCGATTACTTGGAAATGGTTGACTTCGTAAATGTCATGTATAAAACTTTTCCTTTATTTTAAAAGACATAATATTCAACACACTTGGCAACCGGGATGGCTTTCCATACACGTGAAGTGTTTATAACTATGTAATAAAATTATATTTTTTTTATCAAACCAAAACCGATATCTAGACGCAATATAGCTAGAAGAGCAGATAGAAAGAGAGACAGGTAGACGAACAGAGTGAAACAATAAAGGATACCTGTTAAGTTGATTATTACAGTATTACACTGGCCTGCAAAACACTTGTTCTAACAAATCGTTCAACACATTTACACGTTATATAAAATTGCAGTTTTGAATAACTCCTCGAGGCCTGACAACAGCTTGGAGGAGGTTTGTCATACTGAAAACGAGGTTTTAGAGCTGAATTATGCAATATTCTCTCCTATTCTTATATCAGGGCGTGTTTTAGTGCTGTGAGGGTACTAACTGTAGGTGATAATTTGCGGCTTCTGACTAGCCTTCTAAACTCTTCTCAGGGTATACTTAATCGGGTTGAGGTGAGGATATTAAAGAGAATCTTTAAGAATCTCTTGACCATATCTTTCTCCGGGTAGAGGTCCAATTGTCATTATGTGGCCACATACTCAGCGCGGATTCCTGAAAGTATGCCAGCCCATTGTATATGTACTATACCTGAGCATACTGGACTCTATCTGAAAAGTAAGCTTCAAGATATCCCCTACCAGGTCACGTTTACTTAGCCTCCCTTCAGAAGTTCACTTTAACTTGTGAAGTTAGTGAGTAAATCCACTCATCTGGGACCAAAATTCTGGACCATTCTCGTTCATCCTTTTGTATGTGTCCACGGACGTATCACAGTGTTGCTACTCGATACTAGGGCTCTCGAGTTTGGTATCAAGGTGAGACCATTCGCCCTTCGCCTCAGTCTTAAGGGATTCAGTGAAGAAGATTTACTTAAGCAAATCTTCTTCACTGTGCCGTCAGTAACATAGTTCCCTCGGGTCTGAAGAAGTTGTTTCTGAACTTAACTGCATTTAAGTGTTGATTTTCAACAAGTGGAAACAATTGAACGGTCTTGCCAAGCGCTGAGTCTGTCATTCAATCCAAAGTCTTGCACGGCCTTGTCAAATATTTTTCAGTCTCTTTGTACCATCGCTTCATCTTCTTAACGGTTCGTAACTTGACACACTCTGTTCTTGCAGTACAACGCCTGATGCCTACTTCTGCACTGATGCCTACTTTCAGAAAAACCATCAACTCATTCTTCAGGCTATGATACAATTTTTAAATCCATTGTTTTCTAACTTCCTTTTTGTAATAAGGCTCATCGTTGAAAAATTGAAAACATAAAGATACCAACAACACGGATAACTTGAAAATAGAAAAAGGTTATTTTGTTTTAAAGATTTTCCTCCCACTTTTTACCAACTATGAAGTTTTTTGTTATGATAACATTAAAATCTTTTTTGAGTACTTTTTATTTTGACGGTTTATCTTGTTTACTTATTACGGTTTATATACACATGTACCGATTAGGTCTGGAGCAGACCATTATGACAGCACGATACTCGTATGTTTAGAGTTTTCAGCTGCACTATATTAGAACAGAGCACTATTTACAGTGCATTCCGATTTCTGTGCAGTGTTCCAACTCTGCAAATATATTTCTCTCCAACTCTAAAAAATCTTATATATAAATAATAAAGAAATATGTTCTGTAATATTCGTGTTCTTTATAGATATACATTAAATTATACTACCAAAAGTTTAATTTAAAAAGAGAGACTGTAGGTCTGACTCTTTAAATCGATTGACTATGTTGAATCGATCAATAGCTTAACTAAATTAAAAACCAGAAAATACGAACCTCTAAAACAAACCCCATAAATTTCTCCCGCCTAGAGGATCTTTTCCTTAATTTTTTGAAGAAACCACTTAGTTGACAACCAAATCCATGATCTGCTCCAGACCTAAACCGTTCATGTGTTAATAGTTTTAAAAAAGTAATTGCGATTTAGTATTTTAAGTCTGAAACTTAAAAGAAGATTTTTTTATCAAAAAGACGTTGATTTTTTTTAGAGTAATTTGTGAAACATGTCACATTTTGATATTATTAAATATGCAGGTATATATAAACGCATTATATTACTTGTATTTAAAGTTTATTATTAATATTCGTATTATTCGAATTATTCGAATTTATTCGAATAGTGTTTGGCCATTATTCGAATTATTCGAATAGTAAAATTTGTCGAATAATAACATTCCCTAGTCGAGAGCCAACGCTCTAACCACTAAACCTCGGAGGCTGTTGATGAGATTCGTTATAATGACCCGGGTAAGTAGTAGTCGGGTTACGGTTTTTTTTTTAATGTAAAAGTTATAGTTACAATTGATTCATATCGATCCTAATTACTAGCGACATGCATCCAGTTGCCGGTCGGTGGTCTGGAGGAAACGACTTGTTAGATTTATCACGGCCGCTCCACTCTTGTTTTGATCCCGGCTTCCTCTCCTCGGTTACGGTCTCGCGACACTTGACATTATTCCCGGCTACGGTATTCTTAGAAACGCACGCTTGTTTGTTACATTCGGGACGTCGATATAGGAGAATATGGATGTTGCATCTGTTGTCCACGTATTTTGTCAATGGTTTTACGTTGGGACAATTTTTATGAATGTAACACATCAGAGCCTCAGAGTTTAGTTACGTACCTGCAGACGCTTTCATAGAACGATCGAAATCGATCCAAATTTGAAAATTTTGACCTACCCTTAACGGCCCACAATTTTTCCACACAAGTAGTGCAGTCAAATCAAAAACTATATACTTTTTATCTGTTCGTCTTGCTTTAATCTGCGTCATATTTACCTCTCACTCACTCTTCTCCATAAAAATTGTAACTGTGCGAAATTTCATACTACTCCGTTCGCGTGATTTTTCGGAAAAAAAAGCGCGGACTACCTACTACGGAACCAGCTATGGAATGCCACCAGCTGCTATAGGTACCTAAAGTGCAATAAATCTATTTGCTACAGGAAATTTAATTTTAGTTATATGCTCATCTCATAACGTTTATGTTAAGAAATCCAATTTCAAACAGACGCGGACGTTCTTTAAACTACTAATTAATATTTTACTTTCAAAAGTAACTTATCTTTTTATAACTAATCGTTGTTCTCTAGTTTTAGCGACGAAAGTGTTCATTTAGCATTTCTCCCGTCCGCCACTGATCAAAGGGCCCTGTGCGTGGCAGAGCCTCAGACTGACGGCCGCGCTAATGGCTCTGGTTACTCGGTACTATTAGCCTGGCCACAGACGTGCTGAATTCCTTCCTGAATTTAAGAATCTTAATCCATAGACAATATTCAGACACAATGTCACACACACGCTGAGCCTGGCCACAGACGTTCTTAGCCTGGCCACAGACGTGCTGAATTTAAGAATCTTAATCCATAGACAATATTCAGACCCCATGTCACACACATGTTGAGACTAGCCACAGACGTTTTTAGCCTGGCCACAGACGTGCTGAATTTCAGAATCTTAATCCATAGACAATATTCAGACACCATGTCACACACACGCTAAGCCTGGCCACAGACGTTCTTAGCCTGGCCACAAACGTGCTGAATTCCTTTCTGAATTTAAGAATCTTAATCCATAGACAACATTCAGACACCATGTCACACACACGCCGAGCCTGGCCACAGACGTTCTTAATTTGACATTCTTTAAGTTCGAACCGAAATTTAAGAATCTGAAAGATGAAGCACGTGTGTAGGCTATGCGTGTTTTGTATTGGTCTAAGATACGAACTAAGGTCGACCTTCACTGATGTGTTAACCAGATGAAAGTGATATTTTATCAAATAAAATAAGTTTCTGAACATAATTTAATTAGGCAACCCCTTAAAAAATGGTCAAGACTATAATAGGCAAGCGGACTGATTTTTTTTTATTACATAGATGAATAGTACTCTTAAATATGAGTAACTTCTCAGAAGAAACCGTATATCAAAAGTCAATATTTTCAAAGGTACAGCGATTTGTATACAAAATTTCTTCGAGTCTTTATACCAAAAAAAAATTTTTTTTTTTTTGCGAAATTGGTAAACAAAACCTACATCATTAGTTTACTCACATCATATACAAAAACATTCATTATGGTAAGTATGAACTTAAACGCACAAATATCGGAGATATTTACAAATATATTCCTGCGGCCATATACTTCATATACTACTTCATACTACTTCATATTCAAGTGACGTCATGTGTATATCGATTTTAGTATGGAGCGTTTTTAGGAGGCTCGCGAAATTTTTTATACAAATCGCTGTACCTTTGAAAATATTGACTTTTGATATACGGTTTCTTCTGAGAAGTTACTCATATTTAAGAGTACTATTCATTTATGCAATAAAAAAAAAATTGTCCGATTGCCTATTAATTCAACGTATTTTTTTCAGTAAATACAACGTGTGACATAATATAAGGTATATCCATCCGAAACCCATGAAACTGAACAACTTTCTCCGAGGAACACAGGTCGAAATATGAAAAAAAAAAAATTTGGTTCTCCCATACTAATTTGATTAGCTGACCATGCAGTTTATGTGGGAGGTCCAAATTTTTTTTTCATATTTCGACCTATGTTCCTTGGGAAAAGTTGTTCAGTTTCATGGGTTCACTGGGTTTCGGATGGATATACTTTATATTATGTCACACGTTATATTTACTTTAAAAAAAAATAGACTTTGAATTATTTATAGTCTTGACCATTTTTTAAGGGGTTGCCTAATTTAAATATGTTCAGAAACTTATTTTATTTGATAAAATATCACTTTCATCTGGTTAACACATCAGTGAAGGTCGACCTTAGTTCGTATCCTCTACTATATGGAAACTTTGCCTTCGAAGTTCGACCTGAATTTGACGTTCGTAAAGAATGTCAAATTAAGAACGTCTGTGGCCGGGCTTACACTGTTTTGATCTAACTACACCCGCGATTATGAGCAGGACAAAAAGAGTATTCTGGAACTCAGAGCAAGCTTTTGTTGGTTTTAGTTTAAGGGTATTCCGTCTCTGGGTAGCGCGAGTGCAACTTGTTAGAGATGATGGATCAGATGTGTCTACCCTTTTATAGTTTTCTACTGAACTTTCTAATGAATCGACACTTTTTTATATCACGGTCTTACTAAGGAATGGATCTCCAGTACTAAAATCCTTTGTGTAGATGATGGATGGACGAGAGATGGAGAACTACTGAACGAATCTCTATGAAATTTGCTATGGTAGCAAATTAGCAATTAATAAGGGCTCTGGATGAAAACATAGGCTACTTTTTAACTACTGAAAAATAACAGTATTCCTGTGGGATACCCGATACTATATTGAAGCTAGTTAATGATAAAGGATCATTTTTAAAATAATGATAATTTGAAATATTTGGAGCTACATTTATTTTAAGGAGCGCAAGGAACTACAAGTTCAAAGATCTTATTATTAATTCTACTACTACCTTCATCAATTTGAAGGTTTTTGAGTGTTTGTTACAGATCACGCAAAAGCCACTGAACGGATTTTGATGAAATTTGAAATGGTATCACTGTAAAGTCGGGATTAAAATGTAGGCTTCTCTTCATCCCGAAAAAGTACAGTATTCCCGTGGGATTATTTTATTTTACCCAGTAAAATATTTTATATTTATCACTTTTCTTCATAAAAATACATACATACATATATATAATCACGTCTTTTTCCCGTAGGGGTAGGCAGGACCGCCTCTTTCCCGCAGGGGTAGGCAGAGACCACTTCTTTCCACTAGCTACGATCCTCACATACTTCTTTCGCTTCGTCCACTTTCATTCTTACCATCCATTCCTCCTCTTACATTCAACGTAGCCAAGCGTCTCTCCATGGTCCGCTTTTCGCCTCCGCGAGAAACGAGACGTGATGGGTGGCAAACCACATCGCCGCCATTTTGGATAATTAAATTATTTTTGATTATCCATTGCGTTTCCACGGATTGGTGGAGAGGGTAGGAATAGGGAAAGGGAAGGATAGGTGGTGTGGAAAGGAAGATTGGTAAGTTAGAGTGGGAAATAGGGAATGTAGGATATTACTGCCCAGGAGGGCACGGGATAGGACAGTAATAGCTAGGGAAGCCGGGGTCGCATACCCGTATACTATACCACAACTACCGGACAGGTAAGGGGTCAAACATTAATCACGTGATGCCTAAAGGGGGAGGGGGGTCCGAAAAAAAATCACCAAGTATCACCAAGGGGAGGAGGGAGTATAAGGTGACATCACGTGTATTAATTTTCGAATCTAGTCTATGCATACCGAAATTATTATCGGTTGTAGATTCGTAGTGTTGTTTAATTACTTACAAGACAAATGACTCGTATAGTTTTTAATTGCTTAAATTATTCGATTAAATTGTTTTTTAAGTTAAAGTTTTTCTTCAAATATGACCTGCTCACTATGTAAAAATAAATACACGTGATCTTAGATGGGGGAGGGGGGGTAGTATAAAACCTCACCACGTATCACCAGGGGGAGTGGAGGGGTCTAAAAAGCTGTTAAAAACATCACGTGATTAATGGACAGCCCCTAAGTTGGGAAGAGTATCCCATGACATAATATATGATATAAAAATACAATTAACTGATACTCGTTGAGGAAAACATTGACTGTAATTCGTCGGTTGTGAAATTGGGCAATTGTAATTCGTGCCAAAAACAATTTGGACGTAATTATATTGGGAAGCCGCAAATTTGACAGCGAGTCCCATGATGGCTTCGAGATATATTTAGTTTGTGCGTAAGTAAAAAGTTTTGTAGTTTCTCATTGCGATATCACTGTTAATAAGGTTCAAATTAACGCCTGTGTAAATTATATATTTTTCAAATTGCAAGCATTTATAATTATAATATTACAACTTTTTATACAATTTTCCACTTTATTTAGGTTTTCACAATAATTAATATTATATAGGTATACACGACCGGTTTCGATTAACTCATCATCAGAATAGAAATTAAAACTTTAATAACTTACATATTTACGTACTTTGAATACATTTGGCTAGATTCTAGAATGTTCTAATACCTAAACGAATTTCGCCACTGTAAACAACAGTAAATTATTGCCCGTGTAAATTATAGTTAAAATAATAAGCATGTTTAAATTATCCAAGAAAATGGTACCTACTTCACTAAAATTTAAAATACTAACAAACAAATTTACTATGAATACATTTGGCTAGATTCTACAATCTTCTATAACTACACGGATGTCGCCACACTAGGAAAATACACAAGTATACTATTCCAGTGTTATATTCTTGTTATATTCTTCCTGTGCGGTTACGTTTATGATCCCTAAGACAAGAAACAACCCACGAGCCGGCTTCAACCCGTTTGAGATGCAACAGTTTTATTTTTGGGACGCGGGCGCTTATAGATTACGAGGAAATTGTGTGGGATTGTAGAATATATTGCACAAGATTCTTTCTATGATTTGAAAGCAATTTTGGCTTGCATATTATCATCTACATGTACGCAGTCAAGATTATATAAGGTTGTTCAAAATCATTTGCGGATATTTTGGACACATAATATAACTAGCTATTGCCCGCGGCTCCGCCCGCGTAAATTAAGTATCCCTCGGGAACACTGACATTTTCGGGGTAGAAAGTAGCCTATGTTTTAATCCATATTCTAAACTACTACCATACCAAATTTCTTCAAAATCCGTTCAGTAGTTTTTGCGTTAAAGAGTAACAAACATCCATCCATACATCCATCCATCCATACATCCTCACAAACATTCTCATTTATAATATTAGTAGGATGCTAATGTAAAAACGTTTGGGCACAAAACTAATTATTTTAAAAATATATATAATAATATACCGAATAAAATAACATTGCGCTTTCTTTGATTTAAAGGGGAAGCAAAGACTGCCTAAATAACATCAATACAATCAGATGTGTGAGGTCAATGACATTAGCAGCGCCGTAACCAAATAAAATTACAGTACTCTCTTCTGTAATTTTATTTTGTGATTTTTTTTTAATTTTTCAATATTTTTCTGCCCAAACGTCTTTACATAAGCAGTATATGATATGCCCAAAATCAATAGTCGCGGAAAACTTTACCATGGTCAGTTTTACTGTGTAATCAATTAAACACTTCCTTGACTAAACAACAGGAAGAGGACATAATATTACACGTCGAGGATATGTTAGTTTACACAGAACATTAATATAATGTAATGTTTAATTAAGCTCCTATGATTGCTCAATAGCCGGGTCCACACCAAACGATCCAGCTTGGATCGGCGATCCCGCGATCCCGCGATCCGCGATCCCGGATCACGGAGCGTGAATCGTGGATCGTGTTACACTGCCAGTTTTAGAAACTTGCGATCCTGAAAATACGCTCCAAGCGATCCTAAGGCGATCCGTGACTCAGTATAACTTATTCAGTCTAACTGATTAGGAGATTCGTACATCAGTTTGCAGTATCTCTTTCGCATTTCCAAACAATCTATATCATATAAAGCGATATCAGACGGCGACTTTGCGATAGTGGATCGCGCTCCATGCCGCGTGCGATCGGAGCGCGTTGGATCGTTTGGTGTGGACCCGGCTAATTGCATTTTGATGAAGTGTCATCTAGCCTGAATATATTTTGCCTTCGTTGCGAAATCGAAATGGAACTGACGACCTCAACATATCACAATATATAAAGAAGTGAAATATAGTATTTAATTATGTATTGCTAAATACGGTGTCATCGGTTTTAATGTGGAATGCACACTCTACTGCAATAGGGGATCGGACTACATCTGAAATATTTAGTTTCATTAATATATTCAGAAATATTGAGGCATTACTACTTGATAAATGTACTCGTTAAAAAAATATATTATTTTATGTGTAGTTTACTAATTACATAAATACATTTAAAAAGTCCCAAAATAATTTTTTTTTTTGCTAAATTGGTAAACAAAACATACATCATTTTTACTCACACCATATACGAAAGCATTCATTATGGTAAGTATGAACTTAAACGCACAAATATCGAAGATATTTACAAATATATTCCGGCGGCCGTATACTTCATACACCTTAACCTACAAGTGACGTCACTTGTAGGTCGACTTTAGTATGGAGCGTTTTTAGGAGACTCGCGAAATTTTTTATACAAATCGCTGTACCTTTGAAAATATTGACTTTTGATATACGGTTTCTTCTGAGAAGTTACTCATATTTAAGAGTACTATTCATTTATGCAATAAAAAAAAAATAGTCCGATTGCCTATTTGCGACCTCTGCAAAAACTCATTTATATTTGCCATTTCGTGCGCTCAGTTGCCTACTCTACGTTTCATTGTAATTGTACACCAACTTACGATATTCTTGTTTACTTCGTTATTTGGTTTTATGTTACTCATTTTACTGCGACTAGTATTTTTTAGGAATTTGTTGCATAGGTATTAACCGCGTTTTAATGTTTTTTTGTCGCATTTTTCCTTAATATCACATTTCTTTGTTTTTTAGGGTTCCGTACGCAAAGGAAATACCCTATTACTGAGTCATTGCTTTCTGTCTGTCTGTTCGTCTGTCTGTCACGATTCTATATCTCCTTATCCGTGTAGCTCTGGACCGTTGAAATTTTCACAGATGATGTATTTCTGTTGCCGCTATAACAACAAGTATAAGTACAAAACAACAGAATAAAATAAATATTTAAGAGACAAACGTGATTTTTTTTATCGTTCTGTACGGAACCCTTCGTGCGCGAGTCCGACTCGCACTTGGCCGGTTTTTATAATATACATAATATTATATAATTATATACCCAATATGTTGCAATAATTTAACAAAATATTGTTTTATGAAATTAAAATTATAAGATAAGTGAAATTTCTATAATTTTAGATTAAAATTTCTGTTAACTTACCTTTACGCAAACTTGTTACCTATGGGCGACGATAATCGCTTACCATCAGGCAATCCGTTCGCTTATATCCCATATCATAGGAATTAAGCTTTTAGTTTGGTGTTAAAAAACCAGCAACGACCTTATAAAAAATTCTGGAAGTCTAGATCGCTGTTGCCTTGGCGTTCACCTTGAATATGCTTAAAAACCTTCATATTACTAGGAATTTGAAAAATTGGAAACATTGTTTCTATTTAACGGAATCCGGATTTTTATTATTTTTTATTCGCAAATTTAGTTAATTTTTATCCAAAATATTGTTGTGGTAGGTCTTTTTTTTTAACACAAGTACATGCAAGAGCTAAATACAAAGCTAATCGCAAAAGGGCGTGAGAATTCACCCACGCCTCCTACCGCTACTTGTGTACTTGTATCACTGATAATCACAGATTATATTCGCACGATTGCCTCTGAGAATATTGAAATATGAAACTTAGTGCAATGATATAGAATTTTCTGGTAAATTGTGCACTTGTTTGCCTTGCATGGGTAGCTTTAGAAGTTGAGACAAAAGTACTCTTTCAAAAAGACTCATTCGAGAACCTTCTAAAATTAAGCAATGAATGATTAAACCAGGCTAGGTTTTATGAAGCTGTTAGGTTTATGCTTTGCTCAGCGTTCAAATGTAATTTATATGGGCCATTTAATGAAACAGATTACGAAGCTTTAGAAGTTTAGAGAGAAATAACCTTTCAAAAGAGTTTGTTTCCTCGGGAAAATTTACGCAATGAGTGATTAAATCGGGTTAGGTTTTATGAAGCTGTTAGGTTTTATCAAACTTTGCTCAGCGTTCCGAAGTAATTTATATGGGCAAACTAATGAAACAGGTTACGAGATGGTTGCGACACCCCGCTCGCACGATCACGCCACACGCTGCCATGTGAAATAGCTCCGATGTAAATTTACCTGTGTCATCATCATGCCTTCGAAACTGAGAAGTGTCATCGGCAGTCACAGAAGATAGGTGAAAAAGGTTGGGTACAAATACAGCATCAAAAACAAGGTGTTCTGCACAGTTACTCCCGCGCGTTGCTGTTGATCCAGTGGGAAAAATACGAATTAAATGTAACATCGAACTTTACGGGACTTACGAGAGAAGGCTAAAAGGTTCTGAGCCTACGGTGCTTAATAATTAAAAAAGTAATTTGTACTATTTATATTAAAAATAAAGAGATATTCAAACAAATGTTTTAAAATTGCTCTAGAAAATGGCACATTACTACCACCGAAACGAGTGTCTATCTTAAATATGCAGTGCGAGCAATTTATTAATAGTATTGAAAACTTACTCTAATTTAACGAAACGTGTATCGTTTGGTAGGTACAATTATCAATCTTCTTCTTCTAATATATAAAATTTCCATGTCACAATGTTAGTTACCGTACTCCTCCGAAACGGATTTACCGATTTTTACCAAATTTTATATGCGTATTCAGTAGGTCTGAGAAACGGCTACTATCTATTTTCCATACCCCTAAGTGATAAGGGTTGTTCACCCTTAATTTTTTATTTTTGGACGAAATATTTCGTTTTTATTTTTTTATAATGTGGCATTAAAAATACATACATACAAAATACATACTAGAAATAATTTATAAGGCAAAACAACGTTTGCCGGGTCAGCTAGTATAAGTATAAAATTCAAATGATACCTAACTACATTTAACCTCTGAGAACTGAGAAGTAGTCTCCTACATTCCTATACGAATCGGACAGACGTAAAATATTCATTGATACATTATATTTTTACTCATTGTATTCGTGGAAGTAACTAGCCCAGGTGTAAATTCCTCGCCGTAGACAACTCCATCGTAATCAGATACTGTCGGCAGCCGGCGCGGCTCCTGTGATATGTCTGATATGTCGCTATCGCGTTCAGTTCACATGCAGTGGCTGTTCATAACTTTATAAAGTTATTTGTTGTATACAATTGTGATTTCTTTGATTTTCAAAGAAAGTAGGTTTAAGACATTTTTATTTAGGTTTAAATTCAAGAACGTGCGCAGATATACCTACCAATAAAATATTGGACAGCCTTAATGTGGGACGAATTAACCGTAAGAATTAATACGAAAAATCCTATTACGATAAACTACGGAAAAGGTTCGGGAATGCGTTGACGCATGTTGCCGAGGCAAGGGAAAACCCGACAGGCTTATGGGACTCGCAGGTCCAGTGTTAAATAGTCTGCTACTTAGATATGCCGAACTAAAGGGTACGGCTTTTTCAAAACCCTGCAATTTATTCAAGCTCTATAACATAGAGGATCTAATATCCCCTAATAGCTGTTAACCGGTCAATAAAGCGAAAGATGAGCTCAAACTTATGGTCCGTCAATTACGTTTGACTAGGTTCTGTGGGCGGATGCAGACCGACTTTGACGAATCGTATCCGTCGAAAGGCCCTTCATCACCCAGTTTTAGTGTCCATTACAGTCAGCCTACAGGCAAAGATTGAACGATCTCGCGCTGTAAATTTTATGTCATACAAGATGTTAGAAAGTGTTCATATGAGCACCCATCAAATATACCGCAAAACCACCAATGAAGTTAAATAATATATACTGACCCTAATACTTAGCAGTAAAGTTGTACTATCAGAATTATGGAATCCAAGTTTGCCTTATCATCTTGCCAATTTTATCGTAACCTGACCTCTCGATTATCGAGGCATATCTGGATTGGAAAGAGTTCACTCTTTCCAATCCAGATATGCCTCGATAAACCAGATACAAATAAATACCACGACGGCGATATTCAATGCAGCAATTTTTTTGCGTTCACGTACTAACATAGAGTATAGTAGTGTACGTCAAAAATCATAAAGTATTGAGTCGAAAATGGAAAATTAATTATTGAACGTAGCTTAATATGACAGAGTAATACCACAAATGAAATTGTCAAGTCGACATTTGACAGAGGCGGGTGTGGCGGTTGCTTTGGTAATAAGAATAATGATGGAAGGTTGCGCCACAGATCAGCGCGTGCGCTCGGCGGGAAATTGCCTTGCGTAAATACGGTAGCCGACGCCGACAGTGTTAAAATTAACTGCGCCGATACGAACAGATTGCTCCTAAATAAGGCGTCCGATCGCTATCGCCTTTGATATCATAATACCATTTTTGTTATAACCCCCCCCAATACTTTCCCTTTCGGATTGAATTGTAAGTGCTCTTTATTACTGCGGTTTCCAACTTGGAAAACCTCAATTTGTACGAGCTGTGAAGTGCTTCTAATTAGAGGAATTACATCATTTTTTAGTTAATATTTGACATTTTAATTCTTGGAAAACACATTATTTTAGTGTAACAAATGTATAAGTTTTCATTTATTAGGTATATATAATTACTGGTAATTAAATATATCATCGTCTGATTGGTGTAGTAGTTAGGCATCGATGCCTAACTACTACACCAATCAGACGATGCTCTTAAAATTTTAACATTTAACATTCCCCAAAAATCCAATTAGTCACATCACTCACAATGCTAAATATGACATGCTAGATATCATGACATGGAAAATATGTTAGAGTACAATGGTAAGTACTAGTTTCGTTCTGCTCTGTGTATTTGTTATTATATTGGTACGAGTGCAGGTTTCTTCACAATAACTACCATGACACTGCAGATTGTTTGCTTTAAGGAAAAATGTATTTCTATACTATTGCTATAGAGCAGTAATATAGAAATACATATATCTATTGCGAATATTTTTTAATATTAATAATGGTATAGACCAGTGCCAATAATTTTTGAAATAAAAAAAATATAGTAGGATGAAACCCATTGGAAAAGGAAGAGAATATTGCAGAAATTAAAAGGAAAAATAAAATATTACAGAAATTAAAAGGAAAAATAATTTACGGACGATTTGAGGTCGGGAAGTGTAAGGGGGTAAGTTTTTAAGGGTGAAAAACAGTTTATCTCGGTTTCCGGCAAAACTACAAGTATGGAAAAACTCAAATGTCAAAGTTGTAGGTAATAAAAAGATCTACAACTTTTGCATTTACACTTCTTTCACATAACCTCAAAATTTATGTGAAAAATTCAAATAACCAAGTTTTTGGTTTTTTTATCTTATAAAAAATATATTTTTTTAACTCACCCCCTACTAAACTCACCCCCTTACACTTCCCAACCTGAAATCGCCCGTAAATTATTTTTCCTTTTTATTTTTGTTATATTCTCTTCCTTTTCCAATGGGATTCATCCAACTATAATATTATTTATTTTTGCACTTTTTACCACTTTCAAAGGCTTCTGCTGTATTCTACTATATTTGTTTGCTTTTGAAAACCAACGAAAATTAAATTATAAAATCAAAAGTGTTTCAATGATTGATTATAAGTATTTTGTTAAATTTTTGATTTATCAATTATTCAATCTGATTGGATTGATTGTATTTCTCTTTTAATCTGCTACAAAACCATTTAATAGCACTCGATAATACGTTCCTCGATAGCTACATGTCTAATTGATCCCATTATATAATTACCGAGAATCCCTCGTAGGACTCTCGTCAGGAAGTCGGGAGCGATCTTCTGAGAAGTTGTCTTGTCGCCATCCTTCTTGGACAATAAGATCGGCGTCACGTGTAATGATATTTGCTACGTTAATCTGTATCGCCTTCCGCGTGCCCGATGTCTCCTCGCCAGCTGTCTTCTCGGAATTGGTCAATGTTGGCACACTATTTTGTGCAGTTTAATTAAATCGCATTTGGTACCCTTTTTTCCTTCTTTGTTTTGTCACTCACAAAGTTTGTTGGATTTATTTGGCAAATCATGAAAGAAGCATTACAATGTAGTTTCTTCGTCAATCCTTGCTTGTTGAATTAATTATTGGAGCGTACGATCGTCAATTGTACAATTAAATGTTAAATACAACTTGCTACTTACGAAATAAATTTTGTATTTTGTTTTTGCAGGTGTTTCACATCAATTTGAGCGAAATGTGTAGGTTTCAAAGTTTCTTATCAAGTTATGTCCTAAAATGTATTTCGAGATTTAAATTGAATTCAATACCCACATTTAATTCAGCATATAAATCTTCACAGTGGTCTAATCGTTGTAATTATCATCGGATGAATTATGATCGTCGCATTCAATAAACCGCAACACACATTTCATTGTGGAAAATTCTAGATAATTGAATAGATTCTGTACATACTTATGCTGCAAAAAATGCTTTGCGTCACTACGCCACGACTTGGATGAGGAGTTTTTTGTACCAGTTGGAACGTAGTCCGCTACGAGGCCGTTGACACTAGTTCCACTTTAGGGGATCCTATACTCTATAGTCTATGTATGTAGTATGTACAACACATGTTTCATTTGTGACTTGTGACTATTGATCGCGTATTTATAATTCATGTACCGCTATAATGACTAGGTAGATTCATAGGAGGCAATTGTTGTAAAAAAGCAGCTGTTTTGTTTACGCCGCCTTCTGTGCTTATTTATTATCGCAGCAATTGTTACGCATAGGATAATTTTTAATTTCCTGTTTGTATTTTAAAAAATTACATTTTGTAGTTTCATTTAAGTTTAAAAATAATGAAATCGCAGGAAACAGTTTCATAATCTAATTAAATAAACAGGAAGTGAAAGATAATTTTCACTTGCGGTAGGTACCAACAAAATGGCGTTCAAATACAAATAAACAACCCATTTTTACTATATTGATAATACAATTGACTAGAATACAATTTTCCCGTATATGCGAAAATTGAATAAACGCGAACGAACGCTATGTTGACTGACACGTACAAACAAACAATATTGATTTTGAACGACTACGATTTTGAACGATTTTGAACGAACGAACGACGAACGACGATTGTGTAGAGCGACTTGAACTTTTGGGCTCCGCCTTCCGAAGTCGTTAAACTCTCTTTCTACGGCTATCTGCAGTCGTCATCTAAGAAAGTCTGCAGCATAGTAGTTTATTATCGTCCGTACGACTGCTGAGCTTCCAGCATGTAAATCAAGGTGTAAGCCCTACGTGCTCCGGATATACGTATACTATAGATAGTATTACGGTGAGCGGATATCGAGCGCGGCAGCACGCGGTCGCGCGCCCAGTCAGAGTGCCGCCGCGCCGCACGACACACGCGCACGCACGTGCAGCCCTCTGTAAACAACGCGGACCATGTCCATTTGCATGTATCTGTTCTGCCCGTGGTTCTTCCTCGTCGTGTACCTCGCGTTCCTCATGCTGGACGTGTGACGCTCCCCGCCGCGTAGTAGACCGTAGTGGACATTGCGCAAGCGCGCCGCCCCGATCGATACTCCGGCACCGGCGTCCGTTGTGTAGCGCGGTGTACCGGCGGTAGCGGTAGCTGGCATGCGGGGCGGTTGGCGGCGCTGAGCCAGCTCGTCACGATCGCTCCGCACGCGTCGGGCCCGCGGCCGCCGCCCGCCATGAGCGCGGCCGCGCCGGACGTCCGCCCGCCGGAGACCGGCCTCCCGGCCCTGCCCCGGATCAAACCTGAACTCGGACTTAACGATGCCACCCTCTTCGCGGTGTACTGCTTCATCAAAAACTTTATCGGGTGAGTCCATTTGATTCGCAAATAGCCCCGAAGCTAGTTCATGTGGCTAATTGTAGAGTCACCCTTCTACAGAGCTCGATCTCTGAAATTATCGATAACCTAAAGTCAAGTCTGTGTTGGCGGAATGCAAAAATCTTTCAGAATTTGTACGTGGAAAGTATGAAATGTTAATTGCAAAAACATGTAAACATAAAAGCGAATTATTATCAATAGATAAAATTAATCAATCTTGATAAAAGCACCCTCTCTAATATGTAGAGCTTGAGTGATGAACTACTGACATAACCGGACTATTCAGTAACTATGTGGACTGTCGATGATCTAATTTCATAGGAAATAAATTGAATTAAAGTGACAAAAATAGTAATTGCTTTGTATAATGTTAAAAAAAATCTTCAACTCAAGTATTAGTTGGTACGTCGATACATTTCAGTAGTCGGCCATTGATGAACGTTTCTGAATAAATATAGAATAAACTAGGCATAAGATTCTGTTACAACTTACAGGCTTGTTTGATGATAATAATAATTTGCTACGATTGAAACAAAATGCTATTTGTTATTTAAAAAAATAAGTAAAACTAACGAACATAGAGATAATTACTAATAAGTATAATTAAAAAAAACTATAACCCGACAACGTTAATATTACGAATATACGGCTATTATTACGAATACTAATTTGACAACTATTGACAACTAATATATTAAAATCGGATTAGTAGTTTAAGCACTACAGTAGAACAAATATATAAACATACATACATAGACTGCTAATATCATTACCCTTCCTTTTGGCTTACCGACTATGGAGTCGGGCACTAGAGTTTGCTTAGTACAATGTCTTAAAAGTGACAGACATGGATCCTACCTTATGTGAACAGAGAGACATAATAACAACAGACATGAAAACAACATTCGATAACCATATTTTAGTAAACACAATGACAAATTCTATTGTTATTCTTTTCGTTGTATCTTTTTACCTTATGTTTTTCGACCTTGGTTTCGCCGGTAATAATATTAAAATATGCCATGTGTTATCACATGTTTACCGCTTATAGGTACCTACTGTGACCCCTTTATTCTAGTGACCTAATATTTACATAAAATATGTTTATTATGTAAATTATATTTCGTAAGTTCGGACTTAACTCTTGTTGTGCTCTGTATTTAATTTCGTTAAGTAACTTTTATTTGCCTCGGTGCTTTAAATTGGTTGATAAATGATAGTAGATAGAGTGTAATTACTGATTTCATGCATTATTGTAAAATTTATAATCATCGTAGGTTAGGATCTGCGCAATAACTATTATGATTCATAGCTAGGGGTGTTTATATCCCTTCTAATTCTGTGTCAAACGGTAATTGTATGTATTAGTTAACATTTATAGAGTATTTATGTAAAATAAAAGGTGTCGCATGATCCTACAAATTTTGGACTGAACTGAAAGTTTCAAACAAATCCTTCAAACTTTAACTGTAACTAATTTCTTAATGGCACATCTTACTGGCAATCATCGCTTTTCTATGAAAATTATAAATAAATACTATTTATTTTATATGTGAAACACGAAGATTTTGAAAGACATTAAAACGTGGAAGAACTATAGGCACATAGTTTCAATTTGTTTCTAGTCACCTTATATTAAGACTTAGACATGAAATTAAAAAATATATATATTTCGTAAATAAGTAAAAATTAACCTAACCTGCCATTATAAAGTATCAAGTTCAAACTCACACACATTGCAAAAGTGTTTTTATTGCATGTCTCATATTATAATTACGAAAATTTATGTTCATAACCATTAACCATTTACATAATACAAAACACGAACAAAGTAATTTCAATTTATAATATTCAGAGCGTAGTATAACAAATGTTATTTTTAATACAATATTTACAACTTCAAGATAAGAATTGCTTGTATCGCTATGGCTGTATACAGTATCAGACCTTGGTTCGAACGTAAAGACATGCCCACGCCTATATTTGCTAACCTTTATAAGGTGATACATAATTCAAAACCTGATTTAAAGCTATAATATTTGAGTCCGAAAACATGCTTTGGCGAAACTTGTTAGATAAGCAAAGTTGAGAATTAAATATTTTGACGAGCCACCAAAGAGGTTACGACATAATAATATGCTCAGTTTTTATTTTGAATAAATATTGCAAATACTTTTGACGAGTTTAGAAACGTAAATTAGAAACAGCGTAGAAGAAATTATTTTAGAATTCAAAAGATTAATAATTAAAAAAATGTACGTACATATTTTGACCAAACTTGCAAAGTTTTTTGAAATATCAGTAGATTTTAGTTGCCTAAAAACCTTGAGTGGTAATTTTGAAACAAGCTTGATTAATTCATAAAACATCAATTAAAGCTTGCTCGACTAGTTAGAATGTTGGAAGTTTTACGATTATTTTGAAGTGGTAAAGCTTTTGGCTTATTTTATTAACTAACCAACGTTTGCTTAATATTATGATTTTGGTACATTCAATAAAGTTGGACTAGTCGGAATGTTCGAAGTTTTACGAGTATTTGAAATTGTTAACCTTTTTCGTAATTTATTACCAAGCCATCGTTTCCTAAATGTTATAATTTTAATCGACTAAACGAAAACATAGCAAAAACCGTTGCCGAGCTCTTTCTATTAGGCGATTGCATTGACCGACTTGGCAAATGGTCGAGTGTTTCCATTCGTTCTTTGCTGATCACATTTGCAATTAACGCAGTGGGTATACGTTTTGCATATCTAAACACATTGATGTCCTATTTACTATCGACTAGGTCAGTAATATTCAAATGATGATTGCATGTGTGTAAATAAATTTTCCACTATCTAAATTCCAAAAAATACATACATTCCAAAGTCTTGCAAATTTCACGAATTTTGCTTGCCCTGTACATTCAATCGAAATCAATTTGTATTGGAGTTGGTATGCTCAAGATGCAACCATTGCTTTGTTTCATCACTTTCACATTAACAAAAAGGGAAAGTTATTCTCCCTTGCGGTCAGATTAGTCAGAGTTATCGGCCAGTACTAATTCCTCTTGTTTATTTCGTTTCAGACTAATGATTTTGCGTACTGCGGCTTTGCCCTCATTATATCAACCCCACAATCTCTTATACATAATTGGACAAATTAATTATTTTATACTTATTTCCTCTATCCTTTTCCCGATTGTGTAATATGTAAATGTAGTTATTGCATAACGTTTGATATCATCAACATCACGTACAGCTGATGTTATCTAGATATCATCACTGTGGTCGCTTTCATCGCTTTGTGCTTGACGTTCGTTATCTGCTTCATCAGTCTTGTCACGTCGTATTTTAATTTTTATGAACTGATTGACTATGTTTAATATTTTTATGACTGTACGTTATAGAACTATGGTAATCTTATTATCATCAAAATATATGCGGTAATATTTTTTATTTTAGTAAAATTTAAAAAATCTGTATATTTGATTATTCAGAAAGTAATTCCTAATTACTGACGTTTGTCAATGGTTAGGTTTTAACTCTGTTACCATAGGTAAGTGTTTTAGTCTAAGAAAATTAGTTTCAGAATCGTCGATCTGACCGAATAATTCATGTAGTTTTGAAAGTTGCTACAGTTATTCCTAAAGGTGTCCAGATGAATATACTAAAAGCCCCCGAGGGAGGGACACGAGCCGGCGCTGGGGGAGGGGGGAAGGTCTCTTTTTCAAGGTTTTTGCTTGTGACTCGGAAATTATTTATAATATCTATTTAGTGACTTCTACATTAATTATCTACATTAAATTTCCTATAAATTACGTCTTAAAATGTTTACTGTACGATCAATACTTTAGGAGATACAGAGTAGTAAACTGCACACATTTATGCAGCTGTGTAAAGTATTTTAGAAAAGGCGTCTTCAAATTACGCAAATCGACACTCAGCTGTTGGTGTTTTATGAAAAAACTATATAATATTTTTGTCTGAAGTAAAATTATCTCAATTGCTGAATAATTGAACCGTGTCGGTATTTGCTTGCTTTTTTATTATCATTCTTCATTTAATTTTTATTTACGTTCAAAGTTGCGCTAAAAATACGATGTTTGGAGGCTATTATCTTCTACACTAATTTGAATTTCAGAAATATAAGCAAATACCGACCAAGATAAGTGTCATAAAAATCGATATTATGCTAGAACTTCGGTCTACAATGCTTGACTTTGGAGTAAATCACCAACAGCGTTTGTATGGAGAAAAACCGACTAGCGCAGCCTTAATAATCTGTATCTCCTAAAGTATTGATCATACAGTAAACATTTTAAGACGTAATTTATAGGAAATTTAATGTAGATAATTAATGTAGAAGTCACTAAAGAGATATTATAAATAATTTTCGAGTCACAAGCAAAAACCTTGAAAAAGAGATCTTCCCCACCCCCTCCCCCACCGCCGGCACGTGTCCCTCCCTCGGGGGCTTTTAGTATATTCATCTGGACACCTTTAGGAATAACTGTAGCAACTTTCAAAACTACATGAATTATTCGGTCTATATTCCTTAATTTTCCCAGACTATTTACTTACCTGGTAACAATGTTAAATTAGGCAACCTAATTTGCATTTTAAATAAAAATTGTATTCTATATTGAGTATTATTACTCTCTGCAATCTTAAAATTATTTTACGCTCAAATTGATATTTTTTTAGCTATCAATCTTTGGTCATAATTGAAATATAACCTTAATTAGGAACGCCTGTTTCATGTTCAACAAATTGTAATTGTTTATCTTATAACTTTCTATATTAAATATCAATGGTCTCATTAGGCTTTCCTGTTCGGTTTTCTGAATCACGTCTTTGTGACATCTTACGCTTGACTTCGGAAAACCCATAAATATTTTCACACTTCATTATGAATGCATTATTTTTAACACGCTATATTATTAACTTCACCTGTATGTAAGCTTGTTTGCTTTGTATGTAACTATCAATACAATGCGGTCGCCAAGCAACCGTTTGAAGTTGACGGTTGCTTGGCGACCGTCAACATCAAGAATATCGAACTAAAAAGTTGAAAATAAATATAGTTTAAAAAAAAACTAAAAAACACGCTTTTTAATATCGAACTAAAAAGTTGAAAATAATTTTAAAAATACTAGTATAATTGAGGGAAAAGCGTGGGGCGCTTTGTGCCATAATTTTCGTATATCGAGCGACCCACGCTTTTCCCTCAATTATACTAGTAGTCTAGTCGACAAGTTGAAAATGGTACAAAATAGAGATATTGCTCTTAAAATTATGTGCGATAGCTCATTCGATCCGGAATGACTTCACAACTATAACAATTTTTTTACTTGAACAAAAACTTAAAAATCCAAGTAATGTTGTTAAAGTAAAAAAATTGTTATAAACAAAGTATAAATATTTTTTTAACTTTTATGACACGATCTTGTTAAGTATGTATGTAAGAAAGGCTCTACGAAGCGAAATTTTTTTACGACCATTATTTAAACATTTTTTTTCACTTACAGTTAAGACGGTAGTTCGAGAAAATTTCGTTAGTTAACAATTGTTTAACTCGTTGAAAAATTAACTTTAAGTAAAATTTCCAACGTGAAAAAACCATGATTTTTTCAAATTTAAAAAAAAATATTCAATACCCTAAATAAATTAATTAATGTGCCGTACTCGCTTTTGACGCCACGCGCGCATCCTAAAAATGTCACGCGCAGACCTATTTTCAGCGTTAAATTAAAATTATAAATAATGGAGATAGAGTTCCGGGAGTTAGGAGTTTTTTATTGGAAATTTCCTCCTCTTTTAGAATCTTTTTTTGAAATTTCTTAAATATTAATAGTTTATTAAATATTGGCAAAAAACGAAATGCCTTTTTTTTCATCTTTAATTGTTTATAACTTTTGCAATTTTTTATGTGCTAATACACACTTTTGGCACATTTTTCTAGACGTCATTCCGGATCCAATGAGCTATCGCACATAATTTTAAGAGCATTATCTCTATTTTGTACTATTTTCAACTTGTCGCATAGACTATAGTATTTTTAAAATTATTTTCAACTTTTTAGTTCGATATTAAAAAGCGTGTTTTTTAGTTTTTTTTAAACTATATTTATTATATCTTACGTTGAATAGTTTCCCTTTAAGTATAAAATTTCAGAATTATGTGTAGGAATAGATCGGTTTTTATATTTGTTAGGCTCGAATAAAGCAGTTAACGGCATGTTGAAGAAATTCTTAAAATTAAATCTAAGAGTCGGGTCTGCTAGCCATACTTAAGTATTTTCTGAGTAAATGTTCGTGTCGTTTAGTCGTGTTTAACATAGCCTTAATGACAGCTTCCGTCTTCATTAAGGCTCTACCATAGTTCTTGACAGCCACCATTCTGACCGTATCACAGGTTACGTTGTTATTATGTAGTGGACTAGTGGTCGCTTTGCGAACGGTTCCCGTCTATCAGCTGTCGGGTGTCTCGCAGCGATGCGTTGCGATACCACGGGGAGATAGTGCGTGTCATTACTGCACGTAACTACGTTGCGTAAGTTGCGTAAAAGCGGTGCATATTCGCACTATTATATCATTAGATTTGACTAGATTAATCGACGTGTAACTTGCTATTATGCTCGGGATACACGAGGCTAGTTTTTTAAGCTAAGATAGGAAGCTAGTGTTAGTGAGCTGGCAAACTTCTGACTTCGTGTAGACAAAAAATTCTTAGATAGTAAGCTAGTTTTCAATAGATGGAATTCTACTTTTTAGGTTAGTAGCGCCCCCCACCACTGATTTTATTATCCTGGCTTGTGTATTAGCTTCATGAGGTCGTTGAAGCTAGTTTTTTTAGTTGGCTAGGTATTCGTTTATTTTTGTAACCGTGACGTGTTTTTGAGATTTTAAGACGCCCAAACTAAGTAAGGAGATTCATTTAAATTTTGTACCGTGACAATAAATGGGTTTCATCTCAAAAAATCACCGACGCGCCTAAAGCAGTTTTCACACTTACTATCAAAGACCTAAAAACTAACATTAAAAATGTATGACAACGTATTCTCAAGAAATTACGAAAATTAATAAATCGTCAATCAAGGACGCCCAAACTAAGTAAGGAGAGATTCATTTAAATTTTGTACGTGACAATAAAATATGGGTTTCATCTCAAAAAATCACCGACGCGCCTAAAGGAGGTTTCCCACTTACTACCAAAGACCTAAAAACTAACATCAAAAATTTATGACAACGTATTCTCAAGAACTGACAAAAATTAATAAATCAGCCCGGTCTGAAGCTGGCTTTCAAGAAGAATATAAGTGGAAGTTAAATTCGTTTCAGACAACGGACACTTTCGCGTGCAGTTCATTTTGGACGTGCGATTACCTCAGTCACTGCACTGCTTAAAATAATCTATTCTCTTGTAAACAGAACTACCATGTTCCAAGGACAGTTTACTTGAGACGCTTGCTCTCCTAGCTTGAAAAACTTGCCTCTTGTAACCCGGGTATAAGGTTGTTAAGTGCGAGCGGTGTGGTTTATTATTTAATAAATTGTTGTGGAGCTGCTACGGCTCAATAATTATGTAGGCTCTTTACTTGACAAGTGTTCTGTTTTAGCGAATTTATTATATTATACAAGCTATTGCCAACCAGAATAAAAAAGCCTGTAGTCAGCCTAAGGAACTGTCGTGGTTCTTTACGCCATAATTAAAACTATTAAATAAACCCCTTAGGTTTTTTAATATTTCTATTCAACCTTGCCAATCCCACTGCTGATTTTTTAGACAAAAATTAAGATAAACTCTTCAACTTACACGTAATACTGATAAGTGAATCAAATTGAGTAACGAACGTTGCATAATCGTTATCTGAAATTATTCTTATACGTTCTGTTGCACGCACGCTATCCGGCATCTCTTTTAATTGAAAGGCATTTAAAAATACATAAAAATAATATATTTGACTTTTAGATTTTATTCCTCGTGTGCAGAATATGGTTTTTACCCAAATGTATATTTACCTACGTTACATAAGTTTTATCTATTTACTTATCTAAAGTAGTAATTAAAATGGATAGCAAAGATTTAAATGCTAGATCATATTTAAGGTAGAAAATAACACACACTTTAACCGCATCCAAATAGCATGTTGTGATTTTGTTACGAAATTGGTCGTTGAAAATTTCTCCAAGGGCTCTCACAAAAACGAAAGTCGGCATATAGTTAAATTGCATCCATTCAAAAGTTTGATTGGCTTGATGTCTCATCTTGCATATTGATTGACGTCGCTTGTAGCTACGCCACCCCTCTGAAGCGCCCTATCCGCAAGGACGCACGCAGGGAATATGGGCGCGCAAACTCAGTGTGTACACGGGTCCCGTTCTGTCAGGTCGCGTACTGACCCCAAAACGCTCCACAAACTGGTGAAAGTGAATCAAAAACAGTGCCCATAACTTAAAAATTAGCACCAACTGCTTCGGACGTCGGTTGTTACAACTGTAAGTACTCGAATCGAACTCCTCGACCCAAGGGAATAACTAGGTCACACTTCCGCGTCCTCAACCCGAGGCTGTTGTTTTCGTCTATTCGTTGTTTTACTGTAGTAGTGGATTCCACTGCATTATTACTGCATTAATATCATCAATATGCATTTAATATACGCCAATTCATAACTGAATAGAACTAAATATTAACGACTTCAAAAGAACCACACTTTTGGCTTATAAAGACCTAAAATATAACTTAAGGTATGTATCAACAAAAACATTAACCTAAGGTATGTACAAAGGTTATGAATGACATCATAAATGGGTAGTTTTACCTTATTTGTAAATCAAAATTATGTAAATTCTCATTATTAACAGTCATCTAAATAATTACAGATGATGTATCTAAATAATTTAAAAACTAGATATGTATTATGGGTATACTACTCGCTAGTTTTAGACCGATCATTATAACAAAAAGCGGTTTGTCTGCCTATGGCTAGGTTCATTAGCAAAACGCTTGAGGTGTCTCTATAATGAAGTTAAGAGGAAATTGCCAAGACTTCCTCTCCGCATTGTGCTGCAAGAAGTCGGAAGCATTAGTCTCTGCGTCTGTCGATTACGCTCCGATAATCTTGATATTCTCATTTCATAGAGAAAGCCTGACCATAGGATATTACTGAGTTAATTTATCTCAGAATCATACATATATCCACGCAACTACAACTCTTATACAATTTTCCGTTATAGATAATTACGGTCATATTCGCCTACAAATTAAGATGCGTTCAGATCACAGATAGACGAGCAGAATTTTGATACTTTTTAGATTTTAAGTAAATTTATTTGCTGGTATCATCCCTTTTACTTAGCATTTACAACGTAAGGTAGGTGATCATTTTACGTTTTACGATTGGTTTACTATCTCCCGAGCAAAAGTAAACAGTAGATTTACGTATAATCGTTGTGTGATGGCAAAGTTTTAGTTTAAATATTGGAATGCCCCGAGTTATTCAAAACATGATGTGCTTACCCGTCCACACTTCCTGTCGGGTGCGTCAGGTGGTACTATTTCTACCGCGCTGCCGGCGGTTTGCACTCACTATTCACGTTCAAAGTCGATTTCTTTTTGAAAAAGAAGTGGTTTCTCCGCCAGTTTTTTGTTCCATTAATTGCGGTATAGTGTATACCTACTGGCTGGCTTGCTTTTAACAGCTATTTTGCGTTTCAAGCACATGCCAGGTATAAATCGGAGGAGCACTTACGATTCTCGCTCTACAGATTTTAGGAAAAAGGCTTTCTCTACAAATTTTAGGAAAAAAAATCTTAGAAATACATAAAACTAGCTGACCCGTGCCAACTACGTTGGGCGTAAAACATTTTGGCTTGTAAAGTTTTACTTAAAAAAAAAAAAAAAAAACATCATCCAGTGTACCAAATTGTAAATCTAAACTATTCTCGAAATATATCAAAATCGGTCCATTTTGAAATTCAATTACAAACACACGCACAGAATATTTTTATATAATATTATACAGATTAATAAAAATAACAACAACGCACACTATCTCAAATTAATTATTAACACACACTACCGTGCGTTTGATCCATATACAATTTTGTTACACGTTGACGTTTGTCAATCTGTCACATTTACGTTTATTTTGTTATTTATGAGGCAATGGATCCCTCGTCATTCACTTTATTTCTTTTATTGTTGTGGCGTTTGTTTAAAATCTAGTCTAAAGTAAAAGTTGTCTGAATAAATAGGTTTTGGCCTAAAATAGATTTAACTCTTACCTGATTCTGTTTTTTTATAAGATTACGTTTGGTCTATTTCTACCTAGCCTTGGTCTAATTGAATGGTGAAATAATTATATTGTTTCGCGTTCTAATTCGATGACATTCGCATGACCCATTTCTAGTGCCGCCGTGACAATGCAACTGACCTAAATCTGGATCATGAGTTTAAATATGACGTTTAAAATACGACACAATGAGTATATAAGACTAGAAAAATAGTTTTTGTTTAACAACAATTGATATTCATAGGCTGTAGAGTTTCTAAATCTTTCTTATTTGTAAAAATCGGGGTCAGTAGAAGTAATCTACTGATTAGGAGAATTAAGTGTACCAACTACTATTCAATCAATATTCCATTGTGTTTTATCTAGCATATTCAAAGCTATGTAATTTACAATATCAATCTTAAGAACTGTTGATTTTAGTCCGATGAAAGTGAAAATCTCATTTGGTTAAGAATGTCCATAATGATATTCATCAGATCATCTCGGCGCATCAGATTAATTCAGTGTTATCGGGCGCCCTTTGTTCCCGCCTAAATATAACAAAATATCGAAGCGCTCTCGCGAACAACACCTTGCGCACTCATCGGACATTTATAACGGCGGCGAGGTCAAAGTCGGGCGCAGGCGCAGTGCGGCCACCGTCCGCGCGTTGTGAAGACGCCCGCGCCGGCCGAACGCGTGTCGATACTGATGACCGCTTGTCAATCACGTGTGTACTACCAGTGACGTCGCTAGAGCTGCAACGACCGAGCCAATGACTTTTGGCAAAGGAACCGATTGAGGACTCTTTGACACTAGTGTGTACCGAGCGGTGATAGCGGTCGTGTTCCCCATGGTACAAAAATTGATGGCCGATCTGAAGGTGCTGATAGGGAAGCGGGCACAGACCACGGTACCGCCCCCGCAACCGACGCCAACGTCGCCCAATCAGCAACAGTACACCCGGCGTGATCTCAAAGCGAATCTACACAGACACATGAGTATCGTACTGGACAGGTCAGTTAATAGTTTTTATACGGCGTCTGCACTACGTGCCTCCGTCCTTGACACGTATTCACATGTTTACCCCAGCCACCACTCCCTTTCACTTGTTTATGGGATCGATAAGTCTTGAGAGTTTGCAATGCCTTCGTCGTATCAAGATTTGTTATCAACATCTCATTTCGCATTCGAATTTCTCAGTATAATGTAGACTTAGTAACTAAACACATTTGGCAATTTTTTTCCGTAACTAAAATTTGACTTTGATAATAATATTCTTATGAATTTTGTAACACCGTCGTGTTTTTAAGAAAGGCCGTTATAGTAGACTGTCTCAAGGTAAACTGAAGCACCTATGGCCGTTCTCTAGCGGCTGTTGCACGCTCTGCAATGATTATACCCGCTAATAATGAATATGATAGTTCAAGAACGCCGTTTCCATTAATGATTTTTTGAGCATTCAATGCCACACTAAATTAATCGCATTCATAGACCAGGATTGATGAATGTTGAATTTTGTAATCTGTAAAAACTAATAATTTAAATCTAGCCAAAGCTATCTTAGGTTACCTTTACGTTCACTTGTCTAAAATTTACCTAAAATCGTTCTTAATAAATAAACAATGGTGTATTTAAATAGAAACTATAAGTTTCGGGACATCAAAAAAGTCTTCGATCAGCTCATAATGATCAAAGAATTTGCAGAACTAATAATTGAGGACGCGTGAAGTTAGTTTTCGATAGCTGAGGATATTTTATTGGAAACAAAATATTACTCCTTCTTTATTCCTAATAATAGCGTGGATTATATTGTTGTAGAAGAGTAGATTGAGATTAATGATGATGACGCTACAGCTGAATGTATTTCTGATGACAAGATTAGCGAAACAAACGTAAATTATAAACGCTGAGCGATTCGAATCACGATAATGGTGGCTGTTGGTACATTGCTCACAGTTGTGCAAATAACATTATGTTTAGCACCACTGATTTATGTTAAAGAACACGTTGTACTTTTGTTGTATCTATGGACATTGGACATAGGTGCTCTATTACAAGACTCTGTTATCGATTTTCAAGATAAATTCTAGTTTATTTTTAGCTGATCTACTCTGAAAAAAAAAATAACGTTACCAACATTCACTGCCACTTTATCTAATCTTTGCTTAGCATGAATTATATTTTTTATTTCAAGTTGATTACGTTCTATGTGTTCGTCATGAATTAAAACTGGGTTTTCGATTTATTTTTCATTTAAGGTTTATGTATTGTTAATTGTTATCTTTGTTAAGATGCATCTTATCTCACAAACAATGAATTGTTTAAAGGCAAAAACCTTTTGGTTTTAAATACAAAACGTAATTTAATACGAAAATATTTTAATATCTGTATAGGAGCGAATGCTCCAGGCACTAAAATAAGACATGTCGTAGAGCTATAAATTTTGGATTAAGCGCCTTCACAATGACAAAAAAAAACTAGCATCGCGTTTACTCCTAAATGTAAATATCTTTTGATAAAGGTCAGTTTCATGAAATTTTTTGGCAAATTATAATACATTTTAAAAAAAGGACTTTGTAACTAACTACCTAAATTATAATTTTTGGTGTTTAGGCTGTATTATTTTAATAATTGCACATTATATAACAACTACCTGTATGTCTGCAATTTGGTTGAGTCTTTTAATTATGGAATGTTTTGTAAATCAAGCTCGTAGGTATATAAAGTTAATTGTGATAGCCCAACGACAGAATGAACTAGTTTCACTAATCTTTTGAACATTAATCTCAAAACAATTAGATAAAATAAACACATATCTAAATCCCCAAAACTTATTTATAACTCGAATCAACATCAGATATAATTAGTGCTTAATTTTATCGTTTCGGTTATCCTGTGTTAAAAATAGTGATTAGTGGGTTGATTGATGTAATAAATAAAGTAATTATTATATCGACTACCTAACTTGATTTTATACATATCGTCACCCTCCTAGCTAAGTGTAGTATCTAACAAACTGTCGTAACTACACTGATACTACCATCGAAATCGTAGCTTCTTTTTGCATAAGTTCTCTCTAACAATCGTATCCGTATCTTCTACCGTTTAAGAGATATCAAATTATTTTAAAACGCTTATCTGTCAAAGTATGAGAAAAAAGTAATGCTAATTGTAGTATGTACATTCGACACTTAGCCAGACATCTTATTTGCATTGTTGAAAGTTACGCCGCATTGACTCAAGCCAAAATTTTAATTTGTATGTTATTGTGACTGACATATAAATACTACAATCGAATGTCCAAAAGAATGTGGACTGAGGTGGGGGCGGGTGAGCGTCGCGTGATCATTCCAACCGCCGACGGCGAATCAAATCTATTCAGTCGTCACATTTACTTCGTCACAAGAGGTCGCGTCTAGGTGTGCTGAAGCGGGATTGACGACTGCCTTATTAACGGCTTAAAAAGTAAGTACATATTTAGATACTTGTGGTTCATTTCTGTTTCGATATGAGGAGTGAAGACATCTTGTGGCGAGAGTTCCCAAAGGTCTCCAATCCATAATACGTATCTACACGTCTTGTATTCTAATTAATACCTATGATTACTAATTATTATTATTAAATGAAAATATTTTTTTATCTTTGTATTTAACCTTGTTATTGAGTGTTTAAACACGACAAGGCCAACAATTTCAGTGGAAAAATACAGGGATTTGATGTCGTTATTTTTAGGTATTCGCTAAGCCGAATAACTCCCGTTGTCACTTGACGAAACTCAATACTCCACAAGGCACTACCGTCACCTCGAAGCCGGAGATCCTCGCTGAAGTCGAAAGGTTCTATGGGGAATTATACACCCAAAAAACAAGCCCACCCCAAACCCATCATGCAGATGACCCACGGGCCAGACTCACGCGCCACCTTACAGATGAGCTTCCTGATGTCGACATGGGTGAGATTAGAATAGCTCTCAGTCAGCTTAATAATAACAAAGCATCGGGAGATGACGGAATAACCACAGAGCTGCTCAAGGCAGGAGGAACACCCGTCTTGACTGAGCTTGTCAAGCTCTTCAATTCCGTCATCCACACTGGCACTACCCCGGAAGCATGGAGCAGGAGCATAGCGGTTTTGTTTTTCAAAAAAGGCGATAACACGCGACTAGAAAACTACCGCCCCATTTCGCTCCTGAGCCACGTGTATAAGCTGTTCTCGAGGGTTATATCGAATCGTCTTGCCCAGAAGTTTGACGACTTTCAGTCACCGGAACAGGCCGGGTTTCGCAAAGGCTACAGCACTGTGGACCACATACACACACTAAGGCAAATTATACAGAAGACCGAGGACTATAATCAGCCTCTCTGCCTAGCGTGGACTATGAAAAAGCCTTCGATACCGTCGAGACCTGGGCTGTGCTGGAATCCATGCAGAGATGTCTCGTCGACTGCCGATATGTCGAGGTGTTGAGATATCTGTACAAGGCCGCAACAATGACCGTCCAAGAGTACAAAACCAATCCAACTGCGTCGAGGAGTAAGACAGGGGGATGTTATCTCTCCAAAACTGTTTAATAACGCGTTGGAGGACGTTTCCAAGACGCTCGATTGGAACGGACGGGGACTGAACATAAACGGCCAGTACATCTCACACCTGAGATTCGCAGATGACATAGTTATTATGTCAGACTCTCTGCAGGACCTGGAAGAGATGCTGAACAGCCTAAGCGATTCTTCAAGACGGGTGGGTCTCGGTATGAACCTGAACAAAACTAAAATCATGTATAATGAACACGTTCTCCCGAGACCAGTCGTCGTAAATGGCGCTAGTCTCGAAGTTGTGCAAGAATACGTATATCTTGGCCAAACCATTCAACTCGGGCGGCACAACTTTGTGAAGGAGGTGAGTAGAAGAATACGCTTGGGCTGGGCTGCATTCGGGAAGCTCCGGGACATCTTTGAATCGTCGATCCCACAATCCCTTAAGACCAGGGTCTTTGATCAATGCGTTCTACCGGTAATGACATACGGAGCCGAAACGTGGACACTCACCGTAGGCTTGGTTCATAAGTTTAAGGTTGCTCAGCGTGCGATGGAAAGAGCAATGTTAAGGGTATCTCTGGTGGAAAAAATACGTAACGACGTTATTCGCCAGAGAACTAAAGTCACCGACATTGCTCAACGAATTAGCACGCTGAAGTGGAAGTGGGCCGGCCATGTCTGCAGACGGACAGACAATCGATGGAGCAGACAAGTATTAGAGTGGAGACCACGCTTAGGCAAACGTAGTGTAGGACGTCCTGCGGCACGATGGACCGACGATTTGAAGAAGGTGGCTGGCAGCGGATGGATGAGGGCTGCCCAAGATCGGGATGGTTGGCGCTCATTGGGGGAGGCCTACGTTCAGCAATGGACGGCGATAGGCTGATGATGATGATGATGATGATGTCGTATTTAATAATTATAAGAATACTTACATTATTATTTCGACTGACTATTAATTAGTGATTGTACTAATTACTTTAATTAAAGAAATAGAGATATTTTCAATTCAAGACTGATCGTTTCATGGTTGTGATAATTATATTAAACAAGACGTGCTAAGTTTCTAGTAGTTCATTAATTTTATTAAGACTGTTCATTTCATTGTTATAATTAATATGTTTCTAAGTTAAAAATGTTACTTTAATTAAAGAAATAGAGATGTTTTCAATTCGAGACTGATCGTTTCATGGTTGTGATAATTATATTATACAAGACGTGCTAAGTTTCTAATAGTTCATTGATTTTATTAAGACTGTTAATTTCATTGTTATAATTAATATGTTTCTAAGTTAAAAATGTTACTTTAATTAAAGAAATAGAGATATTTTCAATTCGAGACTGATCGTTTCATGGTTGTGATAATTAATTAAACAAGACGTGCTTAGTTTCTAGTAGTTCATTGATTTTATTAAGACTGTTCATTTCATTGTTATAATTATAAATTTCATTGTTATAAATATTGTTATAATAATATTTCTAAGTTAAAAATATATAATTTCACAAAGAATGTACTTAGTTTAATTTGATAACACCTATAGAATGTTCGTTGTAACTGACTGCTCACACAGAAATGTAAAACAAAGTTCTCACAAAGTGACGTATCTGCTTTGTTCGAGCTGAACTAACTACCAAAGTTTTTAAAGCCTTTGCGGTTCATATTAAAGCATAAAGATAGCCCAAAGGATCTGAAATCAGTAAATAGTTTGTTGATAAACCTAAAAATAAGAAATCCATAAGGCAAAATACATAACACTCAACCGAAAAACAGTTGCCCTGCAAAAGTAATATTTTCCAGTTACGACACTTAGCCAGGAAGGCGACGATATATAAAATCTATTATAAGCGTAAAAACTCTTAGTGATTATATAATACTAGCTAGGTATTTGATAGTTAAAATATTTTATGAGATTTTAATATATACATGTTTACAAAATGTAAAATGTAAAGCTATCTGCCTCACAGGAACAAATAACATTATATATGTAATGTAATACAATACATAACAAAGTAAAAGTGGACTATGTTAAGTTTTAAACAATTGAACTTTATACTATACTTAGATACACCTACGAGTATAAATAAAAAAAGTCGTCGTCGTCGTTACACTATTTATAACTCAAGAACGGCTGAACCGGTTTGGCTGAAAATTCGTGGGGAGGTGTTTTAAAACCAGGAGAAGGACATAAGATACTTTTTATCCCGTTCCCGTGGGACTCAAGAACTCGGGAACGGCTGGACCGATTTGGCTAATTTTGGTCTAGAAATAATAGTTTAAGTTCAGGGAAGGCTTAAACAGTGCAGTGAGAAATGTTGGAAAAGGTGTAGGTTGTAGGAGAAGGTGTAGGACTAGAACGTAGGTTGCATTGTAGGGTTCCGAAGTAACTACATGGAGCCCTTATAATTTCGCTCTGTCCGTCAGTCCTCTCTTGATGACTTATCTTGGTAATTATGAATATAAATAGACGAAATTTAGTACAGTTATAGATTGCGTATAAATGTTACTTTTGGCACACAATAATAATGATAATTTTGTAATTTAGGGGTTCTCCGCAAGTCACATGAGGAGACATATTTTATTTTTCCATTCCAGCCCATTTATTATGAGGGTTACCTATCAATGGAAAAAGTTTTTTTTTTTTAGTTCAGGTTGAATACCGTCGGTCTACATGTGATAGCTCGTAACTAACAATTTTAGTAAAATGAAATTTTAATGCAAAGTGAGCATTAGAAAACATTTTGGCGGTAAAAAACAACTTTTAGTGACATCTTGCAGCCCGGATCTTTTTTAGGCGTGCAAAAGCTGAAAAATTTCGTCCCCGCCCACTTATACATCAATGGCGTAGCGAGCCTTAGCTCCATATCAAAAAAATTTTGGGCCCCCCCAGCCCATTAAAAATTCACAAAAGGGAGAAAATAATTGTTCATATAAGTATTATAATTTAAATGAAATTTTTTTTAACAAAATCTTTCTTTTTATAAATTTTAAGCAAAAGCGAGCGAGCCCATTTTTTTTTAATATTCTGGAAGGCTCCAAACTTTGAAATTTAGTTATGTAAAATGTTAACTAAATTTGAGATGCTATCCGTGTCTAAGAGTTCCACATGTTGAAAATCATTAGCTGAAATTAATCTTTGTATTAAAATCATTAGCTGAAAGGAGCGGGCCACTTTGTATTAAAAATATAATACCGGTTCCAACTTATTACGTACGAAGCGAGCGAGCCGAAATTTTTTCGTATTTTTTAGTTCTGGAAGCCTCTAAATTCGGAAAAAATGACTGGTCATCAAATCAACAGCGGAATAACGCTAGAGTAACCGTCCTGTAGTCCGGGGGCGCCATATAATTTATACGGCTGATACAGCTACGCCCCTGCTATAACATGGAACTAAATACGTAAATATAGTATTTAATTTATATATCTTCGATTTTTATATTTTGCGTAATGAATAAAAGTTCTCGCTCTTGGTTAGTTTATTTATCATACGTAACCGCTCTATGCGTAAAGCATAACTAAGTATACAAGTACTAGACACCTAATCCTATCTATGCGATCTTAAGGCTAGGTTAGGTCATACAAATAATTATGTATTATTAACGTCGTTTCTAGTATTATTATAAAGTCAAGCAACGGTTGGTTTCGAAACCATCTGCTGTGTATTTCACAACGTTACGTTTGTTTCTCGCCTGAACACACAACGAATCGCTAAAGAAAATATCGCGTCTGTTTATAACGTAAACAGGTACGGATAGAGATGAAAATGATGATGTTTAATATAAGATATAACATAATATTTGTTTATTAATACCACGCACCAAGAATGCTGAATAAACGCCGGACGGGCACGTACCAGCGAGATTTTTCTTAGATCACATTTTAGCAATCGAATAGTAAAGAAAAACATGGCATAACGTTTAGGTATTGTTACCAATCTACGTATATAAACCAATGCCGAATATCACCAGAAGTTTGCTAAAGCGACCTCTGTGGCGCAGTGGTTAGCGCATTGGCGGGGACCGAATCCCGCCTGGGAACAAATTTTTCTGTTTTCCCATGCACCATGAATGTGTATTAATCTTGAATATAACGTGTTAATGTATAGTATAGTATAAAAGTATTAAATATATTTCCGTTGTCTGTTAACACAAGTAACACAAGTTCTTCGAGAACTTACCATGGGACCAGATTGACGTGGTGTGAAAGCGATTATTATGAAAGCTCAATAAGTGGTGGACCTTAAAACTTTACAAAGAATAAGAGCTTGAAGCTCCTTTCGCAGATATTCATAATTATAAAGGTTAGCACTCCACGACTCGTTGACGCATTGCTCCCAAAACATCAGATGCGGATAGACATCACTATTCACCTTACATTATCTGATGATGATGACGTTAATATGATGTCTCTCATCACCCGCCTATCACATAGCTCCAATCCAATTACAATACAATTTTGTTGGTATTTATTCAGCGGCGGGTCGCGTTTCAATCGATTTGGCATGCGACATGATTTATGCGGGGAATCGATTAAATAATAGCTAACCGATCGATAGCATTATTTTTAGATTAAACGACGCAATTCAAGACTCTCCGCCGGTTAGAGAAGTGGCCGTAACTGTAGAACAATGAAGGTTTAGTGTATTGTTCGTTGACGGTGGCTGGGTTAAAATCATTGGACTGGGGGCACAATAGCTGTGCTGTCGTTTGAGATATGTTGAAATGTTACTACTTCTAGTTCGTGGAAGGAAATATGTATGGGATATTCATAATAATGACTAAAAGATGGAATTGATATCTGGAATGCGATATTAGGTTGACATAGATAGTTTCCACTAATACTATTGCAGGAGTTGTCAGACGGTATTTTTATCGCTAAATCGCTATCGCGTTTCTTTTTATTTAACAATATTATATCAATTCCAAATTAAATATTTATTAATTTTATAATAATTATACCTATATAACATATAATTTATAGATTTCGTTGCTTTTGACGACGGTTTTCCGAAGTTTTCTCACTTCATTGTCTAAGATGTTGACCCCGATGTAAATAGTGAAATTCGTTCCATCGCCATTTTTTGCGCAATGCAGCATTACGTTATATTTTGATATCTTACATTTATGATTTATCCACTACACACTTGAGTATATGTTTAGGCAATTTTTTATTTTTATTGATGGCATTGCGGCTTAAAACGATTTGCCAGTGTCGAGTTAAAAAGATGGGAAATTTAATCCTCGAATAAGTTTTCAACACCTTTTTTAGGGTTCCGTAATACTTAAGGAACCCTTATAGTTTCGCTCTGTCCGTCTGTCTGTCTGTCTGTCTGTCTGTCCGCGCCTCTAGCTCCTGTAATTATGAATATAAATTGATGAAATTTGGTGCAGTTATAGATTGTGTATAGATCACGGTTTCGGGATCATAAAAAAATAATAATTTTATATTTTAGGGGTGGCTCTCCATACATGTGAAGTGGGGATGAAAAATATTTTTTCACTCTACCCCATCGTGTGGGGTATCGTAGAATAGGTCTTTTAAAATAAATGCAAGGTTTCATACGTTACTTTTTTATAAAGTTGACCATTTTCGAGTAATCGGCCTCCAAAGTAGTTTGTAAGTTGGCATTAGCATTTTTAAACTATAGAAGATAGAAACTTGCAAATTTCTATGTTGATAGATCATGCTAAAAACTCTATAGGAAAATTATTGTGAACCAAATCGGACAGTAACTTTTGGAGTAATTAAAAAAAAGCATATTACGCGTTTATAGTTATTTCTAAATCGCCAAGTCTAAAATCTAGTTAAAGTCCAAATAAATAGTCAGTGCAGTCAATGAGTCAAGACAGTAGATTCAGTAAAGTGGTAGAAGCTTTACTGAACTAGAGTGTTTTGGAGGGAACACAAAAAAGCACGTTTCTTGATGTTGTACTCGTACCACTTGCCTACACTTGTGCACGTTAACGAATATTAAATGCCTAATGTTCTACCAATATTACACACTAGTGTCAATTGCCCGCGGCTTCGCCCGCGTGAAATTAGGTTTTATACTTTCAACTCCTATTTTGACCTCCTTCCTTAGTGGATGCCTACGTCATATGAGAAATACGTGTGTAAAATTTCAAATTTCTAGTCTTAAGGGTTTGGCCTATGCGTTGATACATCAGTCAATTTTAAGATCAAGATTGAGAACCGAAATAACACAAATTTATGGAAGACATCAAAAACAACAACATCACACTTTGAATTCGCGGGCAAAACTTAAGGTTTAGGTTTCGTAAAAATATGGGAAAATATTATATTAAAAACTTTTTTAATTTAAACTTTTTAAACTTAAACTTTTTCGCAAAATTTGGCTAACCTCTATTAATGAAAATCTTTCTTTCATTTAGTAATCGCCACACTAGGCTTAATCGTTAATTACTTAGTACACATTTTGCACTTCTATAGGTACACGCCTCCATTATTTGGCTTGCTTCAGCAACACTTGATTCAGCAATTTTGACTCACTCTATGACACCGAGACAGCTATTATACAAAGCGCAGCAATTCCTGAATTAGTCACACTGAAACGGAAAAGGAAATGTCTGAATGAATAATTAAATGCAATATTAAATACACGATATGAAATAGATAATCTAAAAATAAATAACCAGCTCTAAAGCGGCATTTACATATTATATGATATTGTACGTACGAAAATGCGTATTATTATGATTTTATACTAATTAATAACGCATTTTGTGTTATATTATGTACAATGTACATGCAACTATGTATTAGTTAGCTAAAGTAAAATTCATTTATTGACAAAACATATAAATAAACCATTTCATATTTTCCTAACTAATTTTATGTCGTCGTGACTACTATGTTGACCATGTGACGGTTTTAGAATAAACACCTTACAATTAATTTTATTTTCGTCGCTCCTCCAAATAACGATTTCCATCCTCCAGACGACCTTGTGCTGAATACATTACACCGATATCCGTAAACTTTAGAAAATCTAATGCTAGAAAAGACAAATCATCCGTTGAAGTTATGGTCACTTAAATTTAATGGACGAAAATTGTCATCTCGGTGTCATAGTCATTATTTATTATCTAAGTACCTGGAAGATGTCCAAAGGTGTAAGAATTATGATATGCAACACGTCATCCGATGTCCAACGATTCACCGCAAATATCGATATCGGCGTGTTAGTTCGGATTACGTTTGACGGGGTGGCAGGACGTGGTGACCGCAGTTCTCGAGACGCGCGCGATTCGGCGGGGTCGTCAAGAAGCCCTATACAACACTGTCCAGGTCAACAAACGATTTCACGTGGCCAGTGTTCAGCCTTATCGAGCTCCTTTTATCTTATTAAGCCTATTTCGTCGATCGATCGACTTTTGTTTGGAGACGCAGTCTTGTAGTTGACGAGTGCGAGCCGGTAACGTATTAACGCGTGTCGTTAGTCGGATGACATCAGTTTAACCACGTCCGCTGGAAACGTAACGCGTTCAGTGCAAGCGGCGTGCCCGCCACGGACACACGAGGACCTCGATGGAGGACAAGCGGTGCGCGACTTGCGAGGCCCTTGGCCGCCGCAGTCTGTCCAGCAAGCTACTCCAGGTCGCCACTGCGCAGGCGCACATAAAGACATGCTCACACGCGACGCCGACCTCCGAACACGGCCACGATGCCGACCTAGCCTCCCGAGCTCTGGCCGCCAAACGAAGAAAGTCCATAGCGGGCCTCAAGCTGAACCTCTCCACAGAGCCCGGTACCAAAACTGCGAGTACGGAAAAACCCAAAACGAACTCCGCGCGTAGGAACACTTGGTGCTCCATGTAAGTTCACATCCAAAAGCATTATTCAACACTGATTCACCAAGACTATCCTATGTCTCCTTGTCGTATATCTGCAATAATCACGTCTTATCGTTTCTTATCTATCAGCCTGTTTCATATCTCTTAATGTTACTTAAGCCGTAGTTCGGCAACTATTGGCAATATCAATAAAATTGTACTTTTCTTTTGTTATAAGTAATATTATCCATAACGATCGGCCCGACCTTGAAATATCGAATAGCGCAAGTGTTATAGCATACACAATACTTCGATTTCTTGGTGCATTGTAGATTATATCTGATTATTATATTATTACGTGAGGCAAGAACTTTATCCATTTTTTTCTATCTAAGAGGCAAAAGAACCCTTACAAATCATGGGTGAATTTCGACCATTAGAATTGTTAAACCACCAAAGCAATTATGTTGTTTTAGGATTTTACGATAGAACTATCATTAAATCTAGCCGTATCTTCCGCTGAAACAATTATAGTTTGAGTGGAAAATGTGTCTGATCCAAAAGTTTACAGGTATACCTTGAAGAATATTCATGATCATAAGTTTTGTCTCGCTTCATTAGAACTGTCTACAGATTGTCTGAAACTTAATCCGTATCACTTATGAGCCATCCCTAAAGTAGAGGAAATTTCAATTTGTGTAACTGAGGTCCATTGAGGCAATGAAGAGGTCCGGAACAACTCACTTGAGTGAATTTCTTTCAATTCAGTCGGTGAATCGACATCTATCGATGGAGATTAGAGATAGATTTGCTTGAGATAATAATGTGTTTTAAGTTAATGCTCTCTAATGAGAATAAATTTGATTACAGAAAAGACTGAGTATAAAGACAGATAAAATATTACAGTAGTTTTTGCTAAAACCAAGTAAATAATTATGAACTAGTGATGCAAAAAAGGAAGAAGCATTAGCGACTGTGGACAGTATAAAATATGTATATAATCTGTGACTACAACTCTAGTTTACTAGCTACTAATTACTAGAATATAGTCATTGTTTATACAAAAAACACGGGTAATTTGTGTAATGGATTTTTTGTTTGACGAACGTCATGTAATTTGTAGGTCGCGTGTATGTTGTATGGCGATGATGGCGAATTAAATATGTATGCAATTATTACTAAGCGTGTCGCTAGATTTTTCTAGAATATAGTAGTACGTTTTAATATCGATTTTAGTTGAAAGGTCACGAGAATCTATGTTGTTATGTAAAATGTAAAATAGATCTACAATTGATAGATGAACAAAAAAATAAAGTGGAAAAGTGTGTATAAAAAGTTGTGTTATATTATTATGAACATGAATTTCCACCAAGAACCAACAGTACATTCAATCAGTTATAAAACGAATGAGCGATAAAACAATGTTTGGAATCCAGAAAAGGAAATTTTATGGTCTTAGTGCAAAAATCTAACCTACATAAGCCAAAGCGGGAAATTGTATTAGCAACTCAAAAACTGCATTTAACAATAAGTACCTATATTGCTTCGTCGACTAATATAATAATTATGATCCACGTAAATTAGTATCCAAACAAAAATAATTGGCCTATGATCCTATTACTCATCTAGAGCACCTACTTATTTTCTAATTTTGCATCACATGATAATAATCAGATTTTTTAAATATAATCGGATACAAAACACTCATAAAAACCATTGACTATAAGTTTTTTTTATCTAATTGGGGCAGAGTTTAATGAACTTGACAAAAAGCAAACATAACTTCGTTCGCTTACTTCTCTCATCTAAAAATATGCGGTCCAACCACGATTGTTGTTCAAAACAAATTTATTACCACAGCTGATACGGCCTTGAGCTTAATTTTATACCTCCGAATGTTAAAGCAGAACGATGGTAAATAATACAACTTTCATCTCCAACACTTAATTACATAAGTTTAAACATTTAAAACTTAAATATGTAAACACGAGACCTTACTTGGCATTGTCAAGACGCAGTTGCAACACAAACAATAAATATTCATTAAATGGTGCAACTGCATATGATGATCACGTAATGAGTACATTGTATACAATCATAGTTGTTACTCCGCTCGGACACTATTTTATGACTCTTGCAATTAATCTAGATTAGGATGCATCAGTTGCTAAGGACGAACTACACTATTACATGTCAAGAGTTTTAAGTTAAAACTATTAAATCAACGTAGATGCGGAACGGCGAAGGAGAATATCGTAAGGAAATCAGCGTGTCTGAATATTGACTCGTTATGTTTGTAAGATAGCGCAGTAGATTAGTCTTGTCCTCACATTCTAATATTGGGACCTAGCTTAAACTAATAAATTTATAGTAGGAACCAGGGACGTTAATGGCCTATGAAGAATATCCCTAAAACATAATCAGAGAAGTTGTTACTTGTTGTAATTAAGTAGAAGCTAACACGTAATTATTTATTGAAGGCCTTAGTTTCAAGGCCTTGGCGTGGCCTTGTATCTTCATTAACTGTGTTTACGTCCTTAGCTCTACATTTTTTATAAAATAAAATGACTTGACTTTGTGCGGTTTTTCTGTGGTTTTTATAAAATATACTAGAACCGTTTATGTAAGTAGCGTTTGCCCGCGATTTCGTCCGCGTGGAGTTCGGTTTCCATACAAAATTTTAACCCCTTTTCCACCCCCTAGATAGTTTCATTACAATCTGTATGCCAAATTTCAGCAAAATCCGTTCAGTACTTTCAGCTGTGCGTTGCTAGATGAGTCAGTCAGGTTTGCCTTTTATATATTTAGATAAAATATAGCTATGCTTTCTTTCTACAATGTTGACCTAGAGTCAATTTTTAGAAAAAAAGTTCTAAACAAACTTTTCGATGTTATGACGCGGTACGGCTAGGTACATTGTAGACAACTGTTCTATAGAGTCTTGTAGCAATGAATAATGATTCGCTTGATCTGTTGTTGCCCGATGTCAATTACGACATCTAGACATTATGTGACAAATGGAAAATTACAAAATAATTGCTATATGTACGACTATTATTATGAAGTCGTTAATTATGCTCATAATAATTACTATTGTGAGGTTTTTTTCAGAATTGCATTCATCGTATTAAGGTCAAGGGTTAAGGATTATTGGAATTGTGGGTTCTGCTTAAGTTACTTAAGTCCCTGTTTATTGAATGAGTTAAATTAACTCACTTCAATTATTCACTATTTTGCTTTTAAATATAAATGCAACTTTCTTTATGTTGGCACTAGGCAGCTATGTTTTTTTTTATTACAATATGAAGGAAATTATCTCATCTACTTTTTATCGTTACGGCTGTACCTGGCTACAGAAATTGCTAATCTGAACCAATTGCCTTGAATAAATTTACTTATGTTTGAAAACTAGTGATGACTAGCTGATGCCCGTGGCTCCGCCCGCGTAAGTAGGTACAGTAACCCACGGGAACCGTATATGTCCCGCGATAAAAAGTAGCCTATGTCCATTCCCGTGGTCTACTTTATAACTGTGGCAAATTTCATGATAATCGGTTTAGTAGTTTTACGTGAAACTTTAAGTAAAGTATCCCACGGAAATCGCACGTTTCCCCGCGATAGCCTATGTCCTTTCTCAGGCTCTAGACTATCTGTGTACCAAATTTCATTTAAATCGGTTCAGTGGTTTTGGCGTGAAAGACTGACAAACATACACACTTTCCCATTTATAATATTAGTATGGATAATAATAAGCGTAGACTAGATACCCATCCCTCATCAGTCTAGAATCTAGATGGTGGAGAGCCTGTGTTTAATATTGGATACCAATTGCATAAGTGAACCACATGTTCAGTGTTAAAGCATGCCTAAATTATATAATGCACTCGAACACGATTATTTTGAAACGGTATTGTTTCGAGCGTTGCGTTCGAAATTTTAATGCAACATTTCTGTTGCAGTCCACCACGATATTACATCCGTGGAAATCGTACGTTTAATGTATTAAAATATTTCTTTTATTTATCTTCAACACGGATCTAAGTTACGAAAATTCTGGCAGTTTCGTATTATATTAAATGCAACTGTTTCATCATGGTTGGTGAATTTTGTAACTTTACAACGCGCTGCGCGGTAGCAGAACTTAACTAAGGTGCATTGTAAAGTAAAGTAGCTTAATAACGAGAAAAGAAACCTAAGGAATACAAGAAACTGTAAAGTTGATGAACAAATTAGAATCACGGTATCCTAATCTATACTAATATAATAAAGAGGAAAAGTTTGTTTGTTTGCATTGAATAGGCTCCGAAATTACTGGAGCGATTTTGATGAAATTTGGTACAGATATAGATTAGACCACAGGGAAGGACATAGGCTACTTTTTATTGCCGCAAAATGTACGGTTACCGCGAGATTGCCTTTTGCGCGCACGAAGTCGCGTGCAACATCTAGTAATATTATAAATATGTGAAAGTTTGTAAGGATGGATGGATGTCAGATCTTTCACGCAAAAACTAGGTACTGAACGGATTTCAAGAAAATTTGCTATGGTAGTAGTTTAGGCTGTGGATTAAAACAGAGGCTACTTTTTATTACGAAAAAGTAGTGTTCCTTTGGGATACTTTATTTACGAGGGCGGAGCCGCAGGCGACAGCTAGTTTTTCCTAAAAATAAAATTACTTTTGCCGTTAAGTTATTTTCGGATTTGAATACCTTATTTAAATTTTATTTTATGTTTTCAGCATATTATTTTATTCTGTAATAGTTAGCAGGTACTTAGAACCTGATTTTTTATGTCGTACTTAAGCAATAATTACTTACTATTCAAATTTATAATTAATTGCATCCTTGTTTATTTGCTTTGCTTTGCCGACAATAGATAATTTTATTTACTATAACAGCAAAAAGAATATTAATTTATTCAAAACTATACCCGGAAATTTAAAATAAATATATATTCTCAATATTAAAGTAGATATGGGACGTTTATGCAGTAACAGTGGCTTAGATACTAGAGGATGTCAACAATGACTAACGTGTGGAAAATTCTAGAATGCAAATTACAATAATACATATTATGTTATACGACACTGTGAACAATATGCGGAAGTTGTATTGCAATAGATTAGTGTAGACAACTACACACTAGATAGCACTACGACTTAAACAAGCACTTGAACGTGCACCAGGCACGGTAGACGGGGCCCTTATCGTTTCTGAGGCAAATAAATTCATCCGGAATTTAAAGGAAGGTACAAGAAATAAAGTAGAAGTCCTACTTAGTATCCTACTAATATTATAAATGAGAAAGTTTGTGAGGATGTTAAGATGAATGGATGGAGTATGGATGGATGTTTGTTACTCTTTCGCAAAAAATTTTGAACGGATTTCGATGAGTTTTGGTATGGTAGTAGTTTAGGCCATAAAAACTACGTGTTAATCTCTGGATTAAGATCATGAAAAAGCATAGTGTTCCTGTGTGATATTGTATTTACGCGGGTAGAGCCGCAGGAAAAAGCTAGAATAATATAAATACTCTAAAATGTGAAATTAAATACAACAATCAGTACAAGTAGCACTTGTCCCTTAACCATAGAGAATTTGAAACAGTAAATAAAAGGTTCATTCGATACATTCAGAAAAAATATAATCACTTTGCAATGACGTTAGTAATATATCTGTTAATGATTGAAGTGATGATGATGATAAAAATCAACGAAGGAATATAGCACGTGTCACATAGACCGGAGACTTGAGAGTAATTACGATGGCCGTTAACGTATTATATGAGCTATCAAGATGTACAGGGTGCTACTTACCTCGTTTTCCCACCTTGAAAGCTCATTATATGTGATCATTACCTATACGTTTTTCTCGAAACTCTCATGTGCACCATACCAAACAACGTCAATTTTGATGGGTATTTTATAGGTGAATTTAACGTCCATCTTATGAACTATGGAAAATCATTATTATCAAGAAAAACAGCTTTTGTTGTTTAAAGTTTACAGCTAACATTAACTTATTTCTATGTGCAATTACGAATTATAATTATAGCCACGTCGTAACATAAGCTATTATTTTACTTATGTTAACTGCGCTCAGTTTTATTGTTTCCCATTAGAAAGTATCACGAATGATACAGATTGATGCTGACCTTGAACCAAAACCAGCGTATTCGATGCTCAACGTAAAATTTGAGTGTTTACGAATTCGTTCTCGCCATTGCAGCCGGTAAAAAGCGTTACCAAGGTATTCGGAGGCGCCATCGTAGTAGATTGAACCGTGCGCGCGCCACTTGCTACTCTCCCCTCCCTCCGCCTCACAGACCGGGTCCCAGTTCGCCGCAACGCGTTGTTTCGGTCACTCGCGTGTTTAAATCACGATTTTTTTAAACAATTTCTACCTCATTTTTGAGCACAACGCCGTATTGTTAAGTTTCAAAACGGCACCGCTGCAACCAAAATTGGGGACCCGAGCGTCCCGTCACAAACAGCCGCCGACGATATCGGAAGCCATGCAAACTAAACTCATAAGTGCCGGGTACTCGTCCATCATGAACAAACAGGACTTGCTCAGGGAAGTCGTCGTCAAGTACATCGACTACTTCTACCCAGTGTGAGTGATTTTTTTCTTTTGTGACTCGTTCCACGTTTCGTAATGCCGCATTGCGTCTCTAGTTTGGTACTTCACGGCTGGTATGATTAACGATATATCTCCAAAGCAAATGAATCGGTAATTCGGTGAAGGTTTCGCAGCAATGACTTTGACTGCATCCAGACGGTTGTCATTGGCCGATGTGAGCGCCGCCTATTCAATCCAGACATTTTTGTACCTCTCTGCTGCTGTATTGATCCGCTGCAATACGCCAACGGCGTTTAGATATGGTCTGAACAAGTTATGTGATGAGATCAGCTTGTTAATGAACTTGGAGATCTATTAGCCTTGACCTTTATTAAAGCACAAAAAATAGACACTCATTAATTCAATGCTAGACTTAATTGTAACGTAGGCATTATACTCTGCATGGTAAGATAATAATAGCAATTTTTTTCTCAACATACCGAATACCACTAATCTGTCCAAAATAGCCTTATTATGTTACAGTATATTAAAAAGAACTCTGCAAGTGCAGTGTTGCGTGAAAATTCGCGCGACAAAAACTGACAGACCGTGCTCCCTGTTAAAATCACATCCGCCCAGATTTTGAATTTTTAGATTCAATACGATTTGTGCGCAGAGTCGCGTAATCGTTTAACTTTTGGTTTGTAACTACGAAATTGTGAAATAAGTGGCAAGATGTAACGGTCGTCATGAGCCGCCCGCGCCGGCCGCCGTGTCGACATCAGCCGTCGATTTCCCTTCAACGACCTTGGGCGATTCGCCGGCACTGCTGCACTGCAGCGCGTTAGCGTCAAAAACACATTAGTTTTATTAAATTTTGATTTTAATCGTTCATATACGGATAATGCGGTGGGTTTTGCCATCGGCGAGTAGACTTTTGTATGAAGTAATGCGTCGTCACACTCTAATTTAGGTACTGGAATTTTAAATTGATATTACTCGTAGTATCATTAAAATAAATTAATAACCCAACCCAAGTTTAAAAGTATGATTCGCCTAATAATTATTTTCATATCTTTGTTTTTTTTTTTTTTTTATGAAATATGGGGGCAAACGAGCAAACGGGTCACGTGATGGAAAGCAACTTCCGTCGCCCATGGACACTCGCAGCATCAGAAGAGCTGCAAGTGCGTTGCCGGCCTTTTAAGAGGGAGTAGGGTAATAGGGGAGGGTAGGGAAGGGAATAGGGTAGGGGATTGGGCCTCCGGTAAACTCACTCACTCGGCGAAACACAGCGCAAACGCTGTTTCACGCCGGTTTTCTGTGAGCCCGTGGTATTTCTCCGGTCGAGCCGGCCCATTCGTGCCGAAGCATGGCTCTAACACGTGGTGAGAGAATATTGTGTTTCTTGTGAAATACAAAAATATACCTTAATATACCTTCTCAATAACATTACATTTAATATTATGAGTCATGTATACTTGAATAAACACGTAATTGTATTGTTCAAGTTGTTAATTTAATTCTTTAAAAATTCTGAAATCACTAAACAATGACTAATGAAGAAATTTAAATGAAAATTTACAAAGTAGGTAAGTAACTTTACCTTCAGTATTGTTTTTAGCTACTGAACAAAAATATAAACAACTAGCTTTTGCCCGCAGCCCGCATAAATACATTATCCCGCGGGAACACTGTACTTCTTCAGGATAAAAAATATCCTATGTCCTTTCCCGGGACTCAATTATGTTTATACAAAATTTTATAAAAATCGGTTCAGCGGTTAAAGCGTGAAGAGGTAACAGACAGACAGATAGACACACTCTCGCATTTATAATATTAAGTATAGATAGTATAGATTAAACATCATTACTTATATTCCTTTTTTAATAAGATCCCTGTTAAAATCCTTCAGCTTTGTCCTCCAATAAATTATATTTACCTCTCTCCTCCAATCACTTTGTTCTCACTTTTCTTGAAAGCTTTTCAAGAGATTGCGAGACAATGCAATTTTTCATGAATGCGACGTGGTGACTCACATTTGGTAAATGTTCATTTAGCATCGTGAAAATTTACATGTGTTGTATGTTTGGGCGTCTTCCAAACACATAGCGCATAAACATGTCGATAAATTATCGGATGTTTGACTTTTTATCTAATTTTATGCACGGCGCCGAGGATTAATTGCAATAAAAACGCAATGAGACGAAATACTCTTGTATTCGATTAAATGTTTTTATTCTTTAGTTTATTTTTACTGACACTGTTACGGCAGCTATTAATTCTTCGACAATTTTGCGGAATATCTTCTCAATTCAACCAAAGTAATTGGTACTGAAATATTCTTTAATAATGTTATCTCGCTTACATTTATTTTAAATCCAAACGACGGTGTCTTTCACACCCAGTATAACCCAAATAATTCTATTACAATTCACACTCACGTTTCACCTTAATATTTTTTTACTCGCGTTTTATCTAATTGATGTTTTAAGGCAATTTGTAGTTCTTTATATGGTTCCACCATGTTCTTTGTAGTCAGGGCGAGCCGGCGCACAGTGGGTCGAAAATCGGCTTTCATAGACATAGAAATGAAATCTCGAAAGTGACAAATTTTTTGATGGCTATTGCTTCAGTTTAGTATTACTATATAGAAACTGAAGTTTGAGATAATTTGGCCCAAAAATGAGGGAGTAATAATTTTTTTACGAAAAACTTGTATGGAGCCAACATGAAAAAATCAATTATTTCAAAAACGGCAAGTTTAACCGTAATATCCTGACAGATGGTTATAGTACTAATTATTCGTGATTTTTTGACACACATCATATAACGGTTTTAGCTGCTCTTTTTTTTTTAAAAATCATCGAAATTTTTTAAAAAAAGTGATCCTGTATTATTGCACGATTCGATAGTGTTACTATTAAGGAACAATTTCTGGAAAATAATGGTATACGGCAAACTTGAGGAAAGTGTTGATTTTTTATAAACTCCTTCATATTTTGAACAAATGTATGAACAATTATATAAAATGCTAAAATTAAGCACTTTCCTTAACTTTCTCACATATAGTTACTTCCCAGCATTTGTTATTTACTAGCAAGACTATCGAATGCTGCAATAATACAGGGTGACTTTTTTTCAAAATTAACGGATTCGAATCCCAACCAAGGATGTTGACTTGGTGATAATCTAATAATGCAGTTATATTCGTCGTACATTGTGAAGTGAAGAAAAATTATGTCAGAGTAGTTTCTTCCCAAAAATACTGGATTTATAACTTTTTTATAGAAAATTTCTATAGAGCCAATGAGATAAATCCAATTATCTTCAAAACGGCGAGATAAATCCTCATATCCTTACATGTTATTATAGTACTATTTATTTGTGATTTTTTGACATAGTTCATGAAACGTTTCTATTTGCCATTTTTTTTAATCATCCGAATATTAATTTTGAAAAAAAAGTCAACCTGTATTATTGCACCATTCGATAGTCTTCCTAGTAAAGAACAATTTCTGGAAAGTAATGGTATACGGCAAACTTGAGGAAAGTGTTAAATTTCAATAAACTTCTTTATAATTTGAACAAATGTATGAAAAATAATATAAAATGCTAAAATTTAGTTCTTTCCTCAACTTTCTCATATGTAATTACTTCCCAGCAATTATTCTTTACTAGCAAGACTATCGAATGGTGCAATAATACAGGGTGACTTTTTTTTTCAAAATTAATATTTCGAAGATTAAAAAAAATGGCAAATAGAAACGTTTCATGAACTATGTCAAAAAATCACGAATAAATAGTACTATAATAACATGTAAGGATATGAGGATTTATCTCGCCGTTTTGAAGATAATTGGATTTATCTCATTGGCTCTATAGAAATTTTCTATAAAAAAGTTATAAATCCAGTATTTTTGGGAAGAAATTACTCTGACATAATTTTTCTTCACTTCACAGTGTACGACGAATATAACTGCATTATTAGATTATCACCAAGTCAACATCCTTGGTTGGGATTCGAATCCGTTAATTTTGAAAAAAAGTCACCCTGTATTATTGCAGCATTCGATAGTCTTGCTAGTAAATAACAAATGCTGGGAAGTAACTATATGTGAGAAAGTTAAGAAAAGTGCTTAATTTTAGCATTTTATATAATTGTTCATACATTTGTTCAAAATATGAAGGGGTTTATTAAAATTTAACACTTTCCTCAAGTTTGCCGTATACCATTACTTTCCAGAAATTGTTCCTTAATAGTAACACTATCGAATTGTGCAATAATACAGGATCACTTTTTTTCAAAAATTTCGACGATTTTAAAAAAAAAAAGAGCAGCTAAAACCGTCATATGATGTATGCCGAAAAATCATGAATAATTAGTACTATAACCATCTGTCAGGATATTACGGTTAAACTTGCCGTTTTTGAAATAATTGAATTTTTCATGTTGGCTCCATACAAGTTTTTCGTAAAAAAATTATTACTCCCTCATTTTTGGGCCAAATTATCTTAAACTTCATTTTCTACATACTAATACTAAACTGAAGCAATATCCATCAAAAAATTTGTCACTTTCGAGATTTCATTTCTATGTCTATGAAAGCCGATTTTCGACCCACCGTGCGGCGGTCTAAATAAATACGCACGTGTACGTGTACACAAAACATTTATCTCGCCTTCACTCGCCTTATTTGTCGTACACTGTGTATGTGCTCATTTAAGCTAGCTTTACCACCTTCTAAATGTTTGTGTTTAATGAACGTTTAGGTATATTTTATCACCCATCATTAGCTACAGTTGGCTTTTCGATTATACTATACTATTCATCGTATATTTTATATCTTTATTGGTCTATCCTTGTTGAAATTTTATTTTGGTATCGACGCTAACTTTCACTGTTTCTGCTATAGGTTTCTTTTGTTAATGTTTTATGTGACATGTTGGATTGTAATCTTGTCACCGGATCTTATTACATAATGGACTACCAAACTGGTTGTTTTTAAATTGACTTATGAAATCGTACCATTTCTATTGTCACTGTTCACCGGTTAAAATTGTACTAGAAAACATAATATTGTACGTGTTTTTTCATGTAATACTGAGGTAATCAATTTAATTATTACAATCGGCTAATGAAAGAATGAATTGAAGCGTTTTTTGTTCTGATTTATTAATTACATAATATCTAACATACGGATACGATTAACAGACAGTAATAAATTATTACTTTAAGTAGAACTTGCTATATTAAATGACTAGTCTAAGGTAGCTCCAATTTCACCTACTTGGTGTTGCGCTTTAATAAAATACGTTTTGCACTCTTTCACGAATACTGCGGTTTCGGTGTGGTTATTTAATACTTGAGAGTTCAGTAACTAACCGGACGAAATCGATACGCAATGGGCGTTGTTGGTCCGTTTAACGCTTCGGTGGGCTTGAGCATTGTAGTGTAGCTCACCTCATTGACGCGACACGGAATCTGAATCCGGCGAAAGTCAAGTACACGGCTGTTGAAATGTACGTCAAAGCAACATTCGACAACCTTTACAACCTCTTTCGCTCTTTCATTCCATTCATCGCAGCGTGAGACAGGAAAAAATCAATCAAATGTCTTAGAATTCCCCAGATTGCCCTTTTTTCAGATAATCTCTGTAAATATCGCTGTAATTGAAGTTCCAAGTGCCGTCAATTAGACTGTGTCGGCATGTGCACGTGGCCGCATACCTCAGACCATGCTGCGTGTCTCTCAAATTGAAGCGGCCTGTGTTTTTAGACGGATGTGCGGTTGCCGAGTACTTTCAAGACTGGTGATAAGCGCATCACAACTGAGTGAACCGCTACTTTCTCTTGTATTTGTATTCGCCCTGACTTGACTTAATGATTTTTTTTATAGTTCGCACCTTTGATTTGACTACCTGGTGCACACTAATTGGATGTTGCTATGAATATTCTGTAATTTTTATTTATTACTATTACCTACTTAATTTTTGAGGCCTTTAATTTTTACGTCCTACCTTGACTGTTGATTAGAAGCCTACTAAAATTTAAAAGTAAAAAATATGGAGCAAAAACTTTCCTCCTTACTAATAAACGCTGTTTAAGCTTTAAATAATTACACAGTGTTTTGTCTCCTTCTATCGAATTAAACATGTCACTGTGATATGAACAAAACACTGTATAACTATTCAAAGCTTATACAGCGTTTATTAGTAAGGGGGTATGAGTACAGTAGTACAGTTTTACGAGAATTGTGCGAAAAGAGGATTATGTTTGGCAAGGTTAAAGTTTATGTGGAGGAAGGTGTGCAGAAAGCTAATATTTTTATAAATAATGCTTAGAAATATATAAAATTAATAAAAATAAAGTTACACACACTACCAACCACACATTCCATAGGCAACATGTGTACGTATTTTTATTAAGTATCTTATAGGAAAAAGAACGCTAAAAAAGTTGAGAATAAAAAAAAAACTGTTTATGAATTATAGTAGAATTTCGACCACAGCGCGACCTAAAATGAATTCTTCATAGTTAACCAAACAAACAGCCAACCCGATCTTACACTCAACAGAGCCGGAACATTATATTATGATGATATTTCAGTATTCAGTATCCAACCGTGAACCGGTGTATAATATAAGTTCCACTAATTAGTTTTTAACATTACAGCACATTATTCTGTTACACTGTACAAGTAACTAATGGTTGTTTTTTTATTGTTCTAGTGCCTCGGGCACGAGCGCCGTGGCTATCGACAATAAGATCGAGCAAGCAATGGTAAGTCCTATACTTTTTAACATTTCACCAATTTTATTTGTTTTGGTGCATGTTTGGTACTCAACTGCTCCAGAAGCCAAAATTCAATGGATCTGTAAACAATATTTTTCACAAGGCTTAAATTATAATTGTAATAGAGTTATTCTCGAGTAGAAAACGTGTTACGTTCAACCGGTTCAACCCCGGAAAAAATAATCCTTTGGTCAGGTTGCCTATATTTTTCCAAGTACAAATATGGATCTTTCCTACGATTGTTTTGTCCGTTAGGTTACTCTACATTTTAAATTTATTCTTCCATCAATATGCACGTCCACGACTTGTCTCCAGCGCAACCATCGTGATTTGCTATACAAATATTCCGTTTTACAAAGTTGACAATACACCTAAAGAGATCTTATAAAACTTTAATAAAGTACAATATTCTCGTTACGTACTAAAACTTATTGATTATTATAGAAAATATTTATAAATCAGTATTATAATTTGAAACCATCGATTAAAATATTTTATCAATTCTTGAAGTCAACATTTCACTCATATTGGCTCCTACTATGTTAGAATTGAGAAGTGAACATTATAATTTTGTTTTTAAATTTTTAAGAATATGCAAAGACTATTGTCTAACAGTCGGTGTCAATTTGTCGTAATCTTTGAACTTTTTTTGTAAGTCATCCGCCCCTCCGCGTCCCTCTTAAATAATGTATTTGAATCGGTAAAAAGTGGATCGGTGTTGCAAAATGTATTACTTCAGTGCTTTCGGTGTTAGAAATGGTTTAAACATTTTGCTGTTTCCACACATAATATGTAGAGAACATCTCGTTTGACAACATAGCTTTTCTAATTAGCCTTATAAAGCTATTCGAGTGCCAAGTTTCCAAAGATTTAATCAGGATTATGTATTGCTGTAACTTATGCTTTTCTGCAACATTTACATTTAATATTCTAATACATATTTTGATTGTCCTATTTTTTAAACTTTAACGGCTTTGAAGAATGATAAAATGGAAAAAAAGAATTAAATAAGATATTTAATGCTCGTACAAGAGCACCGTTCCTTGTTTTGCCAACATCTATTATTGTTATTGGCTATAAAAGAAGTAAATTGTGTTCATTAATGGCAGCGAGAAAATACCGGCTTCAGCAGAAATTCTTTTATATTGTTTGAATTGATACCAGTTCGTGCGATCCGATTCGAAAATTGATCACCGTTTTTCTGCCATTACATTCACGATGACCTAATTATATCAATCCACTAATACTTATTTCTTCACTTGTCACCGCGTAACTGTTAGTTTCCCGCCAAAATTAATTGGAACGACTTCTTGGCATGTACTTAAAATTGCGGTTAATTAGATAGGAATGCGTTAGCTGGATTGCTGCGATCGCATCTACGACTGTTAATTTTACTATTTTTATCTAGAGTATCTGTTATATCACTAGACAGACCAATCGATGGACCTCTAATTGGTGCTATTGGTTTACAATTTTGTGATGTTTATCATCCGAAGCCGCGCGTGTAACGAATTATTACGTTGCTTATCAGTAAAGCTGTTGACGTTATCAGTGTTTGAATTAGCAAAATGTTACACTGTTAAGTAAAATGCAAACTCGAATTACGCAATTGTAATGGTTTTATTTTATTTATAAAATTCTCTATTATTTTTATATTGAAACTTATAAGATCCGCTTTGCATTGTTTTTATTCATTAAAAATGTTATCATACAATGTATCAATTTGATAATATCGTGCACCTCATCATCTAAGATAAAGAGAAGAAGAAGAGTATTTCGATTAACTCAGCATACTCTACCTAAACAATCCAGAGAATTTTGTCTGTTATTCCAAAGCAGCTACTCCACGTCACGCAGTCTATTTTCGTTAAGAAGGCAGTAAATGTCATAAATCACGCGTACATATATATGTCAAAATAGCTTACTATGATTGGTTAATGTGAACACTCCGTCATTGGTCAATTTTTTCATTTCACTGTTTTCTTAACGCGAATATGCTATAGTATTGCCGTTTATTCTGTAACGTTCCGCGTGATCTAGAATCTAGATCGTCTGCGTTGTCGACTGCAATCGACGTAGTTTCTAGAAACGAAATCGGGGCAAGCGTTTTCCTTAGTTTAGGGATCGTAGTGTGTTGATTTTTTGTAGATCTTTGTGTCGACAAAACTATTTTATTATTTTTCGTAGTTACTCTAAATGCAATTTTGACTCATACTTTTGTATTTAGGTATGTACTATGTATGTAGATTTTGTACCTAATAATAAATTCAAACCTATTTACAACTTCTTTACTTTATTTTGGGATTGTTATTTAATTTATGTAATGAACAGAACTGAGTATACTAGAATACTCGAATTTCAATTGCATATTCAAGGTAGACGAAGCCGCTTCCTTGTGACAACTAACTAGGCGGCTATTTGAAATTCATAGCAGGTGCCATCACCTGCATACTAACCTTTCGCTGCTTTAGATAAAACTTAGAATGTACTATAACTTAGCAGTAACTTCTGATAAGTATAGCATCGTAGAGCAGGTATTGCATTTCTCGCTGTTGCAGGTCATCAAAGAAACTCCTTATGTCCCATCATATAATAATTGCCTAAATATTAATTACATTATTTTAGTTATTTTATTTTATTTCGTGTACTTATGTAGAATATGACACTCTTTATTCGCCGTAGACTTCTACTTTGGTAGATCGTTCATCATCTTTTTCATTTTTGATTGCAACTTTGGGATTTAGCAGAGCCCATTTTTGTGCATCGTTTTCTCCATGATACGATGTCGTGGTTGCAATTGAGCTCCACGGTCGTACGCTATTGGACTCGTTTTGCATAGTCTATAATTAACCACGCAGATGGCCTCAAGCGATTGACCCCAATCCAGCCCTAATGCTCGCGAACATCGCGCTATATTTTTATCACTTCACACACCATGCTCGTGATCCTGTTCAGCGGCCCTTTTCTTCGATGTCTTCTCGATGATTCTCTTATTTGATTACCTGTATATATGATAATTTTACTCCGGTTTTGGATTCTTTTTTGTTTTTTAAGGAATTAGTTTTACTTATAAATTAGTATTCATGCCAACACTATTTTTAATACATGACTTTAAAACCATAGCCTACTCAAGTATTATTTATATATAGCATAAAACTATTGTATGAAGTTTATAATAAATTAAAATGAACCTAAAAATAACGTGTTGCTAGTTTAATATAATAGCTATGTTACGTAAGGTTGAAGTTAAATTCAATGAAATCCAACTAAAAGATTGTACGAGCTAGCAACAACTCACATGGTCACAGCTGCAGTAGTTCTCCTTGGAGCGCGTGTGACAGAACTATTTGAACGTAAATCATTATATTTGGGAAGTACTCGTGGATCTCGTAATTCGGCTCTGTCGGCGTGTTACATCACAGTTGTGTTTACCGTGATTCGTCCTATTGATGTTCGGGCATCGGCAATAGTACCACTGACCTCGATTCCAACATCTGTGTGCGATAAAACGGCCGATTTATTTTTTTCTGTTTCATCTCTAAAGCGTGCCGCGTTATACGTAATATCTAACGCTCAAATGGTTTCATTTACACGCTAACTGACGTTGATTGTGTAGCCCCTTTGAAATCGCTAAAAAAATTCGAGATTTTGTTTATTAAAGAAAGTAGAGGTTCAGATTTTAGTTTACAATTTAAATACTTAAGAAAAGTAATATTTTAATTGAATATTTTCTTTAGAGATGGCCATCGTACCACTAAAGATTAATACAAATTGAGAGTAAAAAATGTTATGTTCATTTAAATCGAGAAATAATTTTTCCCGAAACGTAACATTATGCTAATAGGTTTGTACGTGATTTGCATGAGGCGAGCGTGACCTGGCAGGACTAAGAATAGATACGGAAGGAAAGCTGGCCCCGTTGTGCCACTGGAGTGGAGACACGCGCCCGACTGATTACGACGTCGATACGGGTGTAGATCAGTGGCGAAGGGTCACGCGAAAACTTGTATGCAATGTATTGACTGAGAAAACGGACAAGGGACCTGGAGTAGCGTTAACAAAACAATAATGAAGTTAGGAAGCAATACAATGTATGGAGTTGACATATTCCATCGATAAATCGCGTGGTTAATTCCATACACATTATTCGTTTCTAAATTTGCTATCGTTTTCGATTGAACTCAGTCTAAGCTCCAAGTACTAAGCAAATATAAGAATTTATCATAATTTGATTCTTGGCTTCTAGTACATAATTATTATTCTAAGGGGTAGATCCCTTAGAATAATAATTATGTACTAGAAGCTTGTCTTGTCTTAGATTCTTGTCGCAAAATGTAAGCAGAAAGGGTTCAAGTTTGTTTTAATTTGGAATATGTATAATATAAAATGGTTGATTATATATAATACGTATGTTACATATTATAAAAAAATATAATGGTGCGCTTAATATATTATAACATAATTCAAGTTATTATAATAATAATATTGTAATAGAATTCCGGTAAAACCGTACGTGACCAAATAGGTATAGGAATATCCACTTCAGAATTTTTTATTACGGTAAACTCAGTGAATGCACTTTTAAATAAGTAGAGTTGCATTAATAACTGACATTTCCAGGTATTCAATGGTCTTCGAACCTAAAGCAATTTGTGAAATCTAAAAGGCAAATTATTATGTTGTATTGTTTTGGACACCCAACGACCCCGCATAACGTAACATACCCCGCACTAAATCACCGGGTTATCTGTTGTTTACAGAGCTAATTCAATATTTTTCCATATGTTATTATTATCTGGAGGCGGAAAAGTACGAGCAGTACAATTCACTTATCGATCCCCTATCTGACAGATATGAGGTGTGCAAAAATAAACCACATTCGTAAACATGTTGATCGATGATAAAACGATGGCTTCGGTGCGTTTCAGGGACATTAGAATTTGCGATGTTTCGACAGTATTTTATTTAGCCGTAAAAAGTACGTGTGTAGACTTTTTTTTTGATGACTTGTTGAAAGACGTAAACAAAATATATACGTTCGAGGGTTTGCAGTTAAAGACAAATTTTTGCTTCTCAGTCTCGTTTAAGGTAGAGTTTTGTTTACATCAATACAAAGATCTCGAAAGGACTAAGCAGTAGAGTCAAAGAATATTACTAACTTAAATAATCGTTACTCCACCGATTTACACGAATGACAGCTCGCGGCTGTATTTGCGTGGCTGGGCAAATGCGGAGGCGGGATGAACTTTTTCCCAGCCTGGACTATGGCTCATGGGGCTAGCCGCTGGTCGTTTTGTGCTTTGACATAATTAACAATATAATTTTATAATATCTATGATAGATTTTTCTGATGCGACGCTTAAAAATATTTCTATGTCAATCTTAGGCTTACGTCAACATAGCTGATATTCGCCGGTGCACGAGCCGTCATTTGTAGAGAGTGTCGCCCCTGTGTTAGAGTTGTTTATGTTAGCCGGTCACCGTCATAAAGCGGTGAGCAGTGAACTTGTATTTACGATGTCATCAATGCCTTCAGCAATGCTCTCATCGGGTTCAACAATTCGCACCGTATCGCTATCAATGTACAAATGACATCAACTTCTAGGTCAAGTATCAAGTGTGACCAATACATTTTACTTGTTTTTCTCTTCATCGTTATCTCCCTCTGATAACCTGTCTGCGTCAGTATATTCTTTTATTTTTTTCGTAGACTATTAACGATTGTATTTATGCACGAAACTTGTTTCAGCTGGTTTTTATTTACAACTGAATCGCGAAATTAAAATTAATCCATTATTTGCAAAAATATACTACGCAAAAAGATTTTTTTAAAGAAACTAGTATTGATGAATTAGAATTTAGAAGTGTAGTCCTTTTCGGCTAATTGTTAATCGAAGAATTTAAATTATTTCCAATAATTGTATTATTGTTTTACATATGCTCGGTGTGCCCATACGAAATTAGGTCATCAATATTAATAAATCTGACTGCAGCTGTGTAAATATATTATGTATGTAACTCGTGAACAAAAAGTGGCTACATTTTATCGCGCCGGCACGTTCTTGCAAAAACATTAAGTTTTTAACATAATATTTGGTGGACAAATATATTTTATGTTTTGTATTTTTATGTTTTTGTTTATATTTAGATTTTAATAATTTAATTTATAATACTGTATTTTACATATTTGTTCTTGACAAATACATGCATTATATAAAACTCGTAGTACATATCCGTTTTGATTACAATAACAAGTTTAGGGGGGACTTAAAATTCAAACAGTGTATGTAAACAAAGCGGCTTGATTAATTGTGTCGTTAATAGTTAATAACACGCCAACCGGTTGCCGCGTGTTGTTTTTATAATGTTCAGGCACAAAGCCGTAGCTTAAAATGGCGGTGACATCATCGCCATGAAACCTTTAGTTGCCTCCACGTTTCGGACTCTTGTTTACTTCTACACTAACCTGTTATTCATTTTGTAATTTGAATTGCCGATAGGTTTTTTGTATCGTAAGTACAATCGAATGAGTTTCAGATATGGAATCGTTTCTACGCGGATATTTATTGTTCAAAGATTTTACTCTCGTGATTCGAACCGATGAGCTATCAAATACGGAAGTTACATAATTGCAATTATATTATGTATCTTAATAAAGCGTACCTAAATGGATGCAAATAATTGCTTCACCTCTGATAATTTTCATTGTCCCGATTGATAAAGCTGTCTGGGCAAGTTTGTAAGGTGCCCTTGCGGATTTTTAGCAATTACCAACGTACTGTGTTTTCGATTGTAAAAAGTTCAGTGAACGTATAATGCGTGCGTTGCACTTGCCGTTAATTCGTTCTAGAATATCTCTTGCATCAATGAAATCATCTCCCTTATTTATCTCGACCCAATGACATTATTTTTTCACACTTGCTGTTATCTGCTGAACCACTTTACGTGTAATCATAGGGATTCAGTATGTTGAGTTTATACTTGATTCTGTTTGCAGTATATTTATTTTACTTAGCGCTTTTCTTCTGATAAGCAAAATTTGACCTTGGTTCCTCTTTATTTTTCTGCGTTGCCACAACGAGATGTTACATCTCTACTTTAGTTGGTAGAGTATTGACAGTCAGTTTGTAAATTTACCAAAATTATTGATATTAAGTATTGGTGGAATTTAGTGAATGCAGGTCCTAGTTTGTATTGTTAAATTCCAGAAGCTTTTACCAATTGAGTATCGTGAATGCTGTTAGCTGTAATGAGTCCATTTGTGGTGTGCAATATTTTTCTGTTACGTAATGTGAACTAATGGAAACCAGAACAATCTACAGTGTACGCTATGTACTGTGTGCCTCTAATTGAAGGTCGGAAGTCTTGTAAAAGTCATAAAGACTATTTTTAGATCGTTCTAATTATACAACAAGCACGTATTGCTCAAACCCATTTTTGTCCCCGTCTCTTTATCCCAGACGTTAGAATGTTTTGACTCATGCAACTCAACTTTTTATGTCTTGATATCGAGTAGGCGGCGTTTGAAAAATAGTTCACAGCATATTTCTGCAATCATTAGTCGCTAATGCGTACGTGGCATGGTGATTTATATGAACATTGTTTGTAGCGTTGTTCACTGCAAATATCCGCATTTTCCGCATAATTAATCTATATCGTCGATAATTTTTATTGTCATTATCGTAATTGCATCATTCTACACTTGTAATTGACGTAACTATGATCACCTTATATGGTCTTAATGCTTTAATGTTATTAAAGTTATATATAGCGTATTTAAATCTATAAATGGGTCATCATCCAACGATAATCCGATTTCTTTTAAATGTCATGTATTAAGTGCCTTCATAATCCTGGAATTTTTCTCAATGTTCTTAATCCTTTATGGTTTTAAGTAAAAATTTCGGTTTTCTATTTTTTTCATCTGCTCCGTTAATATTTTTAATAGTTGATCTTCCAAAGCTAATTGTTTAGATACACATTTTACTGCTCTTGTCAATACGAGTATATTTTCCTAGAAAATCGTGTGCTACTGATTTTGCAATATTGCTATTCTTAAATATTAGCACTAGGTACTTAATAAATAATGTATACGTGTTGTAAATTGGAAACGTCCTCTTTAAGTTTCTTATCATCCTTACCAAAAATAATGATATTTTTGGTAAGGATGGATTGGCTACTGGTACCTACCTGCCTGTAGCCAAAATATCATTACAGGTAGGTACATTCGTATCAAAATAAACTCTATCTGATTAAATATGTTAATATCTTGGTAATTAACATTTTAAGTGCGTACCTTTAACAAAATTTACCTAAAACATTAAAATGCAAAATAAAACGGATGTTCTAGTAGAGGTTTTATAAACGAAATTCGTAAATAAATATTAAAGATATTAGAATGTGTTGTTTTGGTCGTAAATAACGTTTCGATGATAATGTACATAATGAACTCTATCTCGTAATATAAAATCATATAAACAACAGCTTTGTTGATACCTACCGCGGCAACTTTGTTTGCCACCGGTCCACATGCGGCCCGCGTGGCTGTGACGTGTCGCCGTTTTAAATGGGACGCGCGCGCCCGCAGACCATCAGTCGCCCGATAGGACGCGAAGGCATCACACGCCTATATCCTCCGCGATTTCATCAGTCGTATTCGTACCACCGTTGGTGCATAACGTGTCATCCGTGCTCGCTGAGAAATATTAAATATGATCGACGTGGTCAAACCTAACGATGGTTGCCTCTACGAGATCAGACAGAAGGGACAAAAGGATCCCTGTTATGTGGTCGTGCCTAATCCAAAAGTACGTTTCTTTTCTTTTAAATTTTTTTGTTTCTCTCCAAACCGGTTACTATTTACGATTGGAGTGCGCGTTTGTTTTTTACTGCCGTTTTTATTTTTAGCATCGTTTTCGTTATTTTTAACGCTTTTGCGTCGTTTACTCCAGAGTCTTTGTCTTTATTTAAATCATTTCCAATAAAGGGTTGAGGTGTAGAATCATAAATAAATATAAATTTTTAAATAAACTACAACAATATCAAAGCTTTTGAAGAAGTGTAGTACTTATTTATTTTCATATTTGAATTTATCTTTAAAATATTATCAGTTATCACCCTCTTTGATATTTTTTTTAAATACCTACGTTTGAAGAAGTATGATCCGATACTAATTTAAATTTTTCCTCTATTCCAGGATCTGGTTAAGAGCCACTTGATGTTCGCGGTGCGGGAGGAGGTGGAAGTGCTAAAGGAACGCATCGCGGAACTGATGGAGAGGATTAACCAGCTCGAGGTGGAGAACAGCTACCTGCGCGCGCACGCCACACAGGACACGCTGGCGCAGCTCCCGGCCGCCGGGGCCAAGCCGCCGCCGCAGCCGCAGGGCCCGCAGCCCCCCGTGTCGTAGGGCGAAGCCCCCCGCCCTGACCTCACCTGCAGGCTCCGGCCTCCCCCCTCGGCGCGCCCACCACGCGGGACAGGAGTTGCTATGGCTGTGCTATGTTAATACGTAGGTTTAATCAGCGCCGGGGGATGGACGCGGCGTTGGACCGTCGCGTCGTGCAGCATACTTAGTGTCTAGCGCGCGCACCGAGCGCACCTCGAGATATTATCACGCTTTGAACTTATAGAAATATATTTTTCTGTTATATATCTGTATTATAGAGTGCAGAATATCTAACTGCCACGCTTTCGCTACACTCGCGAGTCCTAGTAGTAGACGTTTAGTTTACAGAGCATCGCATAACCCGAGTCACATATATTCCACATAAGATATAATTTAAGTCGTGTGTTTGTAATTAATGTAATGATGGAATAGTTGAAACATTTCTACGCATAGAACAATGACTGTTAATTTATTTTCTATTTTTTTATATGTATGTAATTTAAGTTATTTCAGACGAGTTTTATCGTGTTCTTGGAGTATTTCGTTCCTCGCAGACCGAAAGCAATGATCTGTCGATAGCAGTAGTTCTGTACTCTTGTATAATTGTCCTTAGTTGTAATATATAGATGTAACAGATTTAATATAATCGTTCGGAATGTGGTGGCGAGTGTGTAGTCTCGCGGTCGCTGGCTTTAGTGAATTCGCACGCTGAAAGTGTTATATAAAATAAAATAAAACTATTTTTATTCCAACCCTATAATATATCGATAGAGTTTATAGCAATTTAACATTGTATTTTTTTAATTGTTTAAATTGTTTGTATATAGTACAAGTAATAGATTGGTGTGTAAATAGAGGATGAGATTCGTTTGCCAAAAGAGTGCCGTCGATAGAGGGATATTATGAGTTCGCTGTACACACGCTACTTACTGTCGTTAGCCGAACAAAGTGAATGGGACCGTTTGTGAGGGGTTTGTTGCATTTGAAGAGATTATTGTGGATAGTGAGAGAGTGAAGTTGGCAGCGGATGTGACTATTTTCCTAGTTGTTAGTATTTTGTACGCTGTAACGTATCTGTATAATATTCTATGAGGTATTGTGAATATGCAGGAATGTCCTCCAATTATAGTTTATTCTGAACTGTAAATATAATGTAACAGAATGTCCATTATAGCTTATGTTGACCAGATTGTTCCTCGTACCCAATAAATGCTAAATTACTCGAGTTTTTCTTTTATTTTAATTTTTACTAGATGTCCCGACACACGTTCTGTCTTAAATATAAAATGGGATAAAATAGATAACTACAATCTATACCTATATCTACAGTATCCTACACCTATACCGTTTCCTTCCCTTATCCATGAACTTCCACAATTATTCCAATACCAAAATAAGCCAAATCTGTCCAGCCGTTCTCGAGTCTTAGCGAGGCATTGAACTGCAATCCAATTTTACCCGACTACGGCGAAGCCAAAAGGAAGGGTAATGATTTTATATAGAAATAATAATAAAAAGAAAAATATTACATTATTACCTAAATCAAAACTATGTCTCCAGCTTGAGGCTTTTTAGAAAACTCACAATGTCACACCTGAGACCAAAATGAAAGAAAAAAAATTTGGTTAACGTTTGATGGCTGCAGCATAGATGACTAACTCATGGAGAATAGAAGTAAGGAGAGCCATCTCGTGTATTAAAAAGTGTCCGTTGAAAGGGAGCAATATAAGATGGCGCTATAGTAGCATGTGGACGAATTTTAAAAAGAGCGCCACAAAATTGCCACAAATTATATAATAAAGTAACTAACCAATAACTAACTTTCAAATAACTTCACTCCATCTCTTATTGCTAACTTCATATCATACCCTCTTCAGACTCTAGCGCCATTATGGCCATTTTTGGAACTATTATTTGGTTACTTTTGTCGGACATATTTTAGCTTTTCTGCTCTAGAGAGATGGTCCTCCTTACCTCTATTTTCCATGGACTAAATAGTTACTACGTAAGCTGCAGGGTGACTGGTATTCAAGACAAATTATCTACAGTCCGTTCGGAGTTATTTTACCTCTGCCTGACGGGGGGAGTCGGGACCATAAAGGCCGACGACATAGTCTCAAAGGATCTCCGAGGTAAAATAACTGCTGGCTCGGGAATATTCAAGCTTTAAAATACCTGACTACTGTAGATTATCAATAATTAAAGTGTAGGCACTAGTTAGTATAACACTTTGAAATTTGAACAATGATTTGGGTGCTGAGTGCGAGTTTTTGTCACTAGTCGCTTGAATGAAATGAGTAGAATGAAGAAGTTAACTACAATAATTATTTTATAGACTCGAATTAGTTACCATTGTTTGCCACTAGACGCGTTGTTTCGATACCGTACAAATTGTAGTTAGCTTCTCCACGGCGCGCAGTGAGTAAAACTCGCATTCAGCCTGTACGACTAATGCCCGGATTCTGATTTTTTTGTCAGTAGTTTCATAGTAGTACCTACTCAATAGCGCTTTTGATGGTTAACTCGTTTGCATCATCCAGTCAAAAGCGCTATTGAGTAGATAAACTACAGACAAAAAACCTCTGAAACTTGGCATCCTACTATAATCCTACTAATATTATAAATGTGAATGTTTGTGAGGATGTATGGATGTATGTATGGATGGATGGATGTTTATTCCTCTTTCACGCAAAAACTTCTGAACGGATTTTGATGAAATTCGGTATGGTAGTAGTTTGGGCCCTGGATTAAAAGATAGGCTACTTTTTATCCCGAAAAATACAGTTTTCCCGAGGGGTACTGTTTTTACGCGGGCGGAGCGCGGCTCCGCAATAGCTAGTATCTAATAAGATTGCGCTCAGCGCCATCTGTTCAGAATAAGTTGCATCCATAACCAAATAAGACTTAGTAGTCCAAGAAAATAGGCTTTGAAAATAATGAAATACGATTGTTGAGTTAAAACTTGAATTTTTGATATACGTTACTTTAAAAATTTAAAACCGAACTGTGAAAGTTTTTTTTATATTCACCCCCGAGAAAGGATGAAAAAACATAAAGAAAGTTTTTTTTTAATTCTTCAAAGTTACTTATTTATATCAAAAATTCAAGTTTTAACTAAAAATCGTATTTTATTGAACTACTAAGTCATTATGGCGTTCCCAATGTTGGTAATGCGTCTCACCACAAGTTTTAGTTATTATGAGTAATGAGATTGATCTATACTTAGGCCACCATGCCATCCTTCTGCATGGTATTTGAAGGTACCTACTACGGTCTACGATTGAATGCCGCATCCATTTTCCGGATATAAGTAAATCACGCATTGGATAAGTTTATATGGATGTGATTTAATTGCATAAATGATAAAGACCACCTTAGTTTTTAGGCTTGATAAATTACGAGAGTAGGTATGGTGCCTATCTAATCTAATCGTGACTGTTGAGGCCTGATGGTATCGGTAAGTAACCCAACACAAGCGTTATTTCATGCCGATTGTCTTGACACATTCATGCCGATGTATGGCTCTCCCACGCTATCTAGTTTGGTAGCATTGCAGTTTGCAGTGTAGTAAGTAACAGAATAAAGAATATTATGCAGACCTGGACTGACTAATCTTCATGACGCACTGATATGAGAGGATGCCATAATATTCCTAGTTCCTGCAGTGAGTAATGCCTGTGGTGATAATCAGAATGACGTCTGTTCTCAAGGACGATCCACAACAAAGCAACTCATTTAATTAGTAATAAGTAGCTTGGAGTAAATATTAAATAAAGGTACTAGCGTATGGTACTATGGTAGAAAAAAGTAAGTACGTACTTAAAAGCAAATTAAAGAAAGGAAGTTAATTATGCTCATTTGTGCTAACATCGTTATTTCCATAATAATTGACTATTTAGAAATAAGACAAATAAGAAATACCTCAAAAATATAAGACTTGGCTTAAAGGTCTTGTTACCAGGCCATTAAATCTTATTAAAAAAAAGAGTATCAAGAATCCAGCGTTTAAAAATATAGACTATCAAATGTCAATTGACAATTTGACATTGACATTTCGTATTTTAGCAACGTAAACATTTGCCGAAATGTAATTGATTTTATGAAAATACTTTATTTATATACTAATACTATGGATAACATAAGCTTGAAAGAAATACAAAGTAAACTCTTATCATGGGAGGCCGCCGAAAATCCTTTAGCGCCGCTTACGTCTTCACAACGTGAGGCAATACTTGACTTGGAATCCTTATCCCACGAAAACGATTATCCATCGAATACTGGAGAAGTAAGTTTATAACTTTACTGTTTATACGTAATATGCTTATTTATAAATTTAACTACACTCTGAATGGACAAACGTAAATGTTCCACAAGTTTTGTTGCTGCAGAACAACAACACATTCCACAACTTTTAGACTAATGTACCAAAACTACATCTATACTAATATTATAAAGCTGAAGAGTTTGTTTGTTTGTTTGTTTGTTTGTTTGAACGCGCTAATCTCAGGAACTACTGGTACGAATTGAAAAATTCTTTTTGTGTTGGATAGTCCACTTATCGAGGAAGGCTTTAGGCTATATAGCATCATGCTAAACTCAATACGAGCGGAGCACCAATCAAGAATGTTACAAAATCGGGGATCTTTTTTTCCTTTTGAGAGCTTTCGCTACGTACGCTGCGGAAACGGTTAAAGTTTCGATAAAATGATGTATGGCAGAATTGTTCCCCTTTAAAAGTTCTAAAAAAAAGTCCGCGACAGTATATGTCTATCTTTTAAGGTTGGCTCACTATAACCTTTTTATACTTACCAAATTTGTTCTAAAAGTAAGCATTATTTGTGAAGGTGTTTTCATAAAGATTATATTAATCCTTATCCAAGTAAATACGTTATTCATTACAAGCATTTAATCTAGAAGAAATTTGCCGTTTACATCATTTGATTTCAATGAGTATTTTAGAAGATATCGCAGTAATAAAATAATCATGCGCGCTATAGTACGGCGCGCGGCGCGGGCGGGCAGTCGTGAGGTGGAAGCGCTTCTTCTACGTAAATGAAGTCGCGGGTAAATTTTAGCGATATCCCAAAGTAACATTCCACGCGGACGAAGTCGCGGGGAAAAGCTAGTTATAAATAATTGAAACTCAAAAATTTTCAGGAAACACAAAAAGACTATGACAATGACTCTTCAGACGATATACCAGAAATCAATAACACCTATGATTTTCTTAATTGGTATGAGAATTTGAATGAAACTAATCTAAAAACACTTGATGCTCCCTATGAAGATTATTACAAGCAATTAGAAGCCAGGAGAGATGAGTGTATATCACTCAATAACCAAGTATGTATTAATCGGCTCATAGAATATTCTTTAGCAAAGCTGAGGGACTATTTATATTGTAATGTCATGAACGTAAAATAAAGGCGGACACCTCTTCAGTAATATGAATAGTGAAGCAATCAAAGTAAGACGGCCGTATTGTAGTGACGTGTGTCGCATGCACACATTCACAGCGAAGTAAGAAGATCGGACGCCAATAGCAATTATCAGTAAATCAGTAAGCCATTGTTGGGCTTCACTCAATGCTTAGCTCACCTTGCGTCCGCCTTTTTTTACATCCATGTGTAATGTCATAAAAAGTATCTAGCCACAAAATTTATTAAAATGGAAGAGAGACATTGACACACAAACCCACTGTTTAAAAATTGATCACAAACCAAAATACAATTAGATTGTACAATTTTCACATTTCATTTCCTATAATCATTTCAATTCCAATCCATGAAGAAGCGGAATCAAGGATATCATATTTGAATATATATAAAGAAGGCAAAGCTGATTGACTGATTTGTTGATAAATCACGCACAGGCCAAACCCTTAAGACTAGAAATTTGAAATTTTGCACACATATTTCTCATATGATGCAGGCATCCACTAAGGAAGGTTTTTTTAAAATTCAACCCGCAAGGGGATAAGGAATAGGGGATGTAAGTTAAAACCTAATTTCATGCGAGCAAAGCTGCGGGCAATTAATACTAGTATGAATAATGAATATATTTGTTGAAATGAGTCAATTTAAAATATATATGAGAATTTACTCCTATTATCTCCTGCAGATATGCAATCTATATTGTTGTAATTAAGGTGTAATTACACTTATATCTAAGCCTTATTGTAACTTTGGTTGCAGTAGCAAATTGTTTCATAGAAAAACATCTATAGGTACCAAAGGACATTGGGTCCTTTGGTACATACCTAAGAAATGCTTTTATTGAATTTGTGTCTGTCTACTTGTTCTTTAATAATTAGAAAAAAGTGGGTCTTCTTTATTTTTTATCAATGAATCTTCTGAAAACAAAGGCTATGACCAATAGTAAAGAAGACTAGACAAAATAAGCAATAAAAATCTAACAAAGGCTATGACCAATAGTAAAGAGACAAGACAGGGATAGTTGATGAGATACAAAACAAAACAACTAAAGTGTAAGTGGGCTGGACATACCTTAAGGCAAGGAATTTGTAAGTATTATATACAACAGGAAAGAGTACTTCAAACTTTATTTTCTTTTAATTCAATCAAAAATGATCTTTACTACTCAGACTTAAAGCTTATCACGTGCGCAATAAAAAAACCGGTCCCGGTGAGATAGCTATAAGTTATCCCTGTGTCTCGTTCTAACAAGTAACCTAGTGTAGCCAGTTTATATCTTTCCTTAAATTTTAGGTTTGGTAGATTTTATGTGCGATATAGTGTATAAGAAAGAAATACTAATAAACTCGGTTAAATATTATGTTATTCATAATCTGAGAGAGAAATGTAAAATAAAAATCACTAGTTATTTAGAACCTACCTGCTAACCGATAATTAGAAATTTGTTATTTATTTTTTGATTATTTGCATTTTGGTAGAGTAAAATGGAAGAAATGAAAATAGAATAGTTGCAACACAAAACGCCGTGTATTTCCCTTGGAACATTCTAAATGTTCGGGTGACAATATGATTTAATAGGTAATGTAGGACATTTATATTATTTTACCTACCTTCATGATATTGTGAAGATGAAACCATTGTATGTTTGTATGTTATTGATAATTTCTGAAACCTAACAGATTTGAAAAATTCTTTCACTGGTAGATAAAATCTTAATCCCTGAGTGCTTATTATGTGCTCATAGTTACGTGAGAACCTCGCGGGCGGGCGGGCGACATCAGACAGACAGAGTTATAATATTGGTAGGTTTATCTGTATAGGATGACTTATAATATAATAATAACATTTATGGACACTTCGCACCACATCAATCTTGTCCCGTGGTAAGTTCTCGAAGAACTTGTGTTTAATTTTATAAGCTTTTATTTAGTTTCACCTGTCCCGTTGTCGGTCTGCAATGGATTCTTGCAAGTTAAATTTGATCCACTTTCCGGTTTCCGATTGAGTTGAAATTTTGCACGAATATGTAAACCGCATGACAATGCAATATTATGATGACGTCGAGCTGATCTGATGATGGAGCTGGAAGGTGGCCACAGGAATTCCAAAATAAAACCACATAGTCCCATCGAATTTGGGCTCGTTTAGTTCGTCTTGACAAGTACTTTGATACTATATGGTAACCAGGATCTGATGATGGAGCTGGAAGGTGGCCATAGGAACTCCGTAATTAAACGACGCAACCCGATCAAGTTTTGTCTCGTTTAATTCGTCTTGACGAGTACTTTGATACTATATGGTAACCAGGGAGCTAGAATATGGCCATAGGAACTCTGTAATTAAACGACGATGGGGTTCCATCGAGTTTGGGCTCGTATGATTCGTCTTGACGAGTATAGTGGTTGGCGTGAATATGCAATCAAATGAAAGGGCTTGCAGTGAATAACTCGAAAATCCAACATGGCGGAACATCCAAGATAGCCGCCAAGTCATTTTTAATGCACTCCTACAATATGGGTATCAAATGAAAGGGCTTGCTGAGAATAACATGAAAATCTAACATGATGGAACATCCAAGATGGCCGGCAAGTTATTTTTAATGCACTCCTACAATATGGGTATCAAATGAAAGGGATTGCTGAGAAAAACTCGAAAATCCAACATGACGGAACGTCCAAGATGGCCGACAGTCAATTTTAATGTAATCCTACAATATGGGTATCAAATGAACGGGCTTGCTGAGAATAACATGAAAATCCAACATGATGGAACATCCAAGATGGCCGGCAAGTTATTTTAATGCACTCCTACAATATGGGTATCAAATGAAAGGGCTTGCTGAGAATAACATGAAAATCTAACATGACGGAACATCCAAGATGGCCGGCAAGTTATTTTTAATGCACTCCTACAATATGGGTATCAAATGAAAGGGATTGCTGAGAAAAACTCGAAAATCCAACATGACGGAACGTCCAAGATGGCCGACAGTCAATTTTAATGTAATCCTACAATATGGGTATCAAATGAAAGGGCTTGCTGAGAATAACTCGAAAATCCAACATGATGGAACATCCAAGATGGCCGACAGTCAATTTGAATGCAATCCTACAATATGGGTATCAAATGAAAGGGATTGCTAAGAAAAACCCAAAAATCCAACATGATGGAACATCCAAGATGGCCGACAGTCAATTTGAATGCAATCCTAATGGGTATCGAATGAAAGGGCTTGCTGAGAATAACTCGAAAATCCAACATGGCGGAACACCCAATATGGCCGACACGTTATTTTTAATGCACTCGTACAATATGGGTATCAAATGAAAGTATGGTGTGTTGGGGTTTTTTGAGGTCCTTACTGAGTAGAGTAAAATCTCTAGGAGGTCTCCTGAAGAGCTTGACTGTACTAAATTAACCGGCAAACGACCTTGCAATAATGATGCGTTAAATGAGATCAACAGACTGAGAAACCTACCTAGCGATAACTTAAAAGTAAAAAATAAATTAAAAGTAAAAAAAAAACTTTTTTAAAAAACAATATTTTATTTGAATGCGCTAAAAAGAATAAAATATTTTTTCCTTTAAAACTTTTACTATCAACTTACAACGTAATAACACAATTTATATGATACAAAAGCTTGTCGAGAATCAAACAAATCAAAGAAGTAAATCAAGTAACTTGATCTGATAGATTTATGAGACAATTTATTTGATTCTCGACAAGCTTTTATAACATATAAATTGTGTAATTACGTTATAAGTTGATAGTAAAAGTTTTAAAAGAAAAAATGGCGGAATTCGAACCAGCGACCGGCTTGATCACCAACATGCTCAACCACTAAGCCAATGAGGTCGTCAAACTTTTAATTAGTGCAAAATATACTTTACCACGTGGTAGTGCTCATGATTACAAACTTTCCCAAAGGAACTTTTTTATTTAATCCACCTCAACTTAACATTGGGTAGCGAATTAAATAATAATAAAAAACAACGGGTTGCACTTCGGGAGTGCCGGTAGAAGTGAAAATTTTCAAAAGTGGGGCCATTTAACTAGACACTTTTCTCCTTAGTGTTTTCACTATACGTCAAATTTCAAAATGGCCCCAAAATTTTCAAAAGTGGGGCCATTTAACTGGAGACACTTTTTTCTTCATAGTGTTTTCACCATACGTCGAATTTCAAAATGGCCCCAAAAATCTCAAAAGTGGGGCCATTTAACTGGAGACACTTCTGTTCTCCATGGTGTTCACCATACGTAAAAATTTCAAAACGGCCCCAAAAATCTCAAAAGTGGGGCCATTTAACTGGAGACACTTCTGCTCTCCATGGTGTTTTCACCATACGTCAAATTTCAAAATGGCCCAAAAATCTCAAAAGTGGGGCCATTTAACTGTAGACAATTCTTTTCTCTTAGATACTGATTCCACCGTACGTCAACTTTCAAAATGGCCCCAAAAATCTCAAAAGTCGAGCCATTTAACTGGAGACAATTTTCGTGGGGGGACAATTGGAGGTAAAGGCCAATGTAAGGGTAAATGTGATGGGGATGATTGGCGGTCAAGGTCAAGGCCAAAGGTCAATAGTTAGGGTCACAAGTAAATACGAACTAAAATAGTTTCATGCTCGCGTAAACCAAGACAGCAAACAATTGCAAGTTGCATTTTATGACTTTTCAATCAGATTCACGTGTCCTGCTCGAGTTTAACAGTTTTTACCCATTCCAAGAAAAATGCACAGTGCCGCTAAAGGAATTTTCACTTATAATAAATGCTCTAAAAAGTTTATTTGGGTAAGATGTTTGTTATCATGAGCATTATCACGTGGTAAAGTGTTTTACACTAGTTAAAAGTCACTCTATAATATACGTTTCAGCAACTTGTATTATCATTTATGACGTATTATTATTTTTAAACAAAAAATTAAACCGACTTCCAAAGTAAAAATACACAAAAAAGTATGAAATAAAACTTATTTTCTAAATAATTCCCCTTTTAAATTTGGCTATTTCTCTACTTAATCTTCTTAATTTTGAAGTCGATACCAGCCCAAACGATATTCGACAATATTTTATAGAACTCACGTTCATATTTGCCGGTACCGTGGTGGTGGCTTAAAGTTCATATTAAGAAGATTCGGTAGAGAAATAGCCAAATTTAGAAAGGGAAATTATTTAGAAAATAAGTTTTATTTCATACTTTTTTGTGTATTTTTACTTTGGAAGTCGGTTTAATTTTTTGTTTAAAAATAATAATTTCACCCGTTTTAGTTATATATTTTGTTAAGTTGTTATTAATACGTCTTAAGAACGTCTAAAATAAACGATCGAATGTATAATTGAATACGCGCCAAGCTTCCATTAGGTATTGTTGTTAAGGTGATGATGATAATTACTGTAAGTTACAAAGTGGCATATGCTTGCAGTTCTTTAAACAATGCTGAAATTTCCAAACGCGTATCTTTAAAGACTGAGGAGTTCTGTTCAGTGCTTTTGGATCTAGGGTATACCCTAGATACAAAAATAAGATGTTGAAACCAAGGGATACCTTGGTTTCAACATCTTATTTTTAGGAGCATATGCTCCTAAAAATAAGATGTTGAAACCAACCGAGGCATATGCTTGCAGTTCTTTAAACAATGCCGAAATTTCCAAATGGATATCTTTAAAGACTGAGGAGTTCTGTTCAGTGCTTTTGGATCCAGGGTATACCTTGGTACAATATCTTATTTTTTTGTAGCATATGCTTGTGTTACTTCAGTAAAAGTCAAAATCACTATATGTGACGATATAAATTTCGAGGAGTTCCCTCGATTCCTCATGGATCGCATTATCCGGTTTCCACCTTAGTGACTAAATGACCAATTTCGAATTAAACCCTTTACAACAACAAATGAATTTTTCAAATAGGTCCATAAACAGCAGAGTAATGTTCAAAGATCTCCGTGTTAGTGTAAAATACTATGAGAAGTACCTTTTATATCATCATAATGTGATGATGTATGGTGTGATAGTGGTGGTGATGATGATGTTTACTCTAATTGACAGGGTGGCATATGCTTGCAGCTTGCAGTTCTTTAAACAACGCCGAAATCCCCAAACATGTATCTATAATGAGTCAGGAGTTCTGTTCTATACTTCTGGATCCAGGGTATACCTTGGAGCAAAATGTTACTTTTTGATAGCCATGTGCTTGGACTTCTTTAGAAAAAGTTGAAATCACCATATGTTTCCAAACTTCAACTAATTTGTCCCCAAATTAAAAATATTGTTGTCACCCTTGTTAAAAAGAGACGGAGCGGTTTGTATTGTATCTCCCTCTCGGCACAGATTTGATGCCGAGAGCTCTTTCCAGTTGTATATAATACTTACAAATTCCTTGCCTTAAGGTGGTTCGTTTCCTATACAAAAAAACAATGGACAAAAAGTGACATTTGTAACTTATGTCACTTTTTGTCGAAAATTCAATAAAAATGTGACTTCTGTGTGAAATAAAGTATTTTAAATACATTTTGCGACAATTGTATTGCAGAATAAATAGATGTGCATATAAATTTATGTAGTAATAGTATGAAATTACCTAAATAATGTCCATTGTTTTTTTGTATAGGAAACGAACCACCTTAAGAGATAAATGGAGTAAAATTATAACACTGTAGTATCCCAGCAGTCATAAAAGAAACAGAGGTAGACAATTCAAAAGATGGACAGATGAAATAGAGGAGATGGCAGGAGGGACCAAGGCCTAGACTAGATTGGTGTATGATAGAAAGGAATGGAGGAGGTTGGGGGAGACCTTTGCCTGAAGCTTGCCAGAGAACATAATATAAAGAACAAACTATCACTGTATAAAAAAGAAAAAAAATATTAAAAAGGCTATAAATATAAATTAATGTTTCAGATATCTGCCACAATGTCTGACCTTGACAAGTTATCGGAGGAGTATAAGTTTGTGTCGAACAAAACAAATGCTCTACACACCATGAGTGAGCAGTTGTTAGCAGATCAGACTAAACTCTCAGAAATTGGTATGTTAATGATAGTTTTTGTTGGCAGTCTTGGGATAAGATCTTTGCTTTGTTGGTAAATGTTAGAGAATTTTGGATGTCCTTATCATTACTAATAATATTAAAAATGTGAATGGGACTTCGTTTGTTTGGTTGTTACACTTTTATGTAAAGATATAAAGATAGAAATGTATGTATGTAACTTAATCGATAATTATGAAATTAGTAACAGATATAGAGTAGGCTATGGGGAAGGACTTAGGCTACTTTTCATTGTGGTATACTGTATTTAAGCAGGTAATAGGTAGTGTATAAATATTATTAATAAACAAAGTAATACCCAAATGTCACACATAGATTAACCCAATACCCAGTATCTCAACATAATGTATCTGCTTAAATAATATATAATAATGGTCTTATGAAACTTAATATCAAAACTTGTATGCTTTTTACTAAACATAAGTGACTTCTTTTTTTTAGGGGAAGATATAAAGCAGAAACTACATTATTTCACTCAAGTAGAGCTTCTGTCACAGAGACTCAACAGTCCCACAATGTCGGTGAACAGCGAGTCGTTCTTTGGGGTTCTGGCTAAGATTGACGAGTGTTTGGAATATATGAAGGCAAATGTAAGTTTAATTTGTTGGTTTTTGCTATAAAATAATATATAAGGTTTGGTAAAATCAATTATGGATACTTCAGGCACATGATTCACTGCTTATGTAAAGACGTTTAGGCAGGTAAATAATTGTCAGACTTAAACTAAAAAAAAATCATCTCATGTGTGGGATATACGTATATAAATGGATAATATGTATATAAAGAAAAAAATTTTTTTTTCGAGTATGACAATTATTTTTCTGCCTAAATGTCTTTACATAAGCATTAGATCATAATTATGCCCGAAGTATCCGTAGTTGATTTTTACCAAAGCTTTTTTTTTTAAATCAGTATATTTGACGAGGCTTATGGTGCACTTTACCAAACCTTATATGTATACTAGAGGTCATCCTGTGGATGAAATTCGCTGATACTAATTCATAAATTTTTTTAGTTTGAACTTTATAAGACAAGGTTATTTTGCCTCTTTAGAAGTTAGATAGAAAAAAAAAACCGGTTAAGTGCGACTCGGACTCGCGCACCGAGGGTTCCGTACAAACCTGTATCGGTTTTGTTACAACTTAAAGGTATCAGAGACCTGAGTATTTGATATGAAATATGATTTTTTCTTTTATCTGTGACGACGTTCCTAAGACGTTGCTTTGTACCAAATTTCAAGATTCTGAGTTCACAGGATTCCCTGTAGGTTTTCAGATTGATTTATAATGTCAGTCAGTAGAAGGGAATAACAATCTATAACTTGTGTTGTGTAAAACCAAACATCAGAAATGAATTTGATAAAAATGTATTGAAATATTGTTTAATATTTTTCCCTTGATTTTTCAGACCACATTTAAAGAAGCACACACATATTTGGTGAAGTACAGACATCTCCAAAGCCGTGCTATATCACTGATCAAGGCCTACGTTATACATGTGTTGAACAATGCAACAGAGCAAGTGTTGACTCCAGACGAACCGACAGAAAGAGAGAGTGCGGACGCTGCATATGCAGTGTATTTCGGTAAATTCCAAGCGGCAGCACCCAAATTGAAATATGTTATTAGTGAAATTGAAAAGAGAGCAGATAATAGCGAAGAGTGAGTAATATTACATTACTAATAATTGTACTATAGATTTTTGGTATAGTTGTATAATAGGGATGATGCCTTCTGTGGAATATCACAGTTTTACAAATTAAATTTTAAAATTGTTGATTAAAGATACATAAATCTGAAAGAAATAGGTATTTAGAGTGATGCGATTAAAAAATATAAGCAAATAAAAAATATTGTCCATCCCTTTCTCGCAAAACGATTCGTGACGTCACAGCCTGCTACCGCCATACATTTTGCGATGACAAATGTATGGCGGTAGCAGGCTGTGACGTCACAGGCCGATATATCGCTCTCTTTCATATTGTAAATTTCAATGGTTTGTATCTACGTTATTTTTTCAGATATACAAAAATGGAATCTGGGTTGTTTATTAACATGTTGACTAACATCGAATAGACGAAAAAAATTTTTTTCGGCAACATGCCTATTATCGAATATTGTTTTGATTTAAAATTAATATTTTTAATCATATGATTGGGAAAAAGGAGTCCCCTCAGTGCGTTCACTGTGGTGTCACGGAAGACTTAATGCACTTGTTGGTGGATTGTGGCCGAAATCGTGACCTCAGAAGTCGGATGTTCCCAAAGAATTTGTTTGGGGAAAAAATTAATATTATTTCGGCATCGCCTCTCTCAAGGGATGCCCGTTGGTTAATTAAATTGTATGTTTTATCTGTTGAGGGTCGCACTTGAATACAATGTTATGTCTTTATTAATTTGAATAATACTATGAGGCTGACATAGATGCCAAGTGCACCATAAGCCTCGTCAAATATATTGATAAAAAAAAAAATTGGCTATGAAATAATATTGTGTCAACTGTCCGGCCCACTGATATCTATTGACTAGACCACGAAGTATAGATACCAGGAGTTCGAACGTAATGTTAAAATAATGGTCTCAATTTAGAGGACAGATTTTTGCCGGTAGAGCGCGCGACAGTCCGACATGCACTCGTTTGAAATTACGCGGGAAGTTTAAATGTTGCTATTGACAGCTCTGGAAGAAAATATTAAGAGAAACGTGGATTTAAATCTAATTATATAAACGTTTTAGGAAATTCTTAGGAACTGTTCTCGAAAAATAGATACCGTAGAACACGGTAATTGCCTAACGGTAATTTGAAAATAATTGTAATAAATAATAGTATTGGCAACACTCGGTACTCGTCGGTCTCGCACAGCTAGCGGCAGAAAAGAGAACTAAGATCTGGTCCTATTATTATTAAAAAGCCTATACCGTTCGGACTCCTGGTATCTATGCTTCATGGACTAGACCATCGTTTCTCAACCAGTAAGTCGCGACGAGTTGGTAGAGATTGTTTTTAAAGGGGGTAGCAGTCTGTTGAAAAATAACAAATACAAACTATATGTATATAGGTACAAAAGATTCGTTTTTTTTAAATCTTGTATTGAACGTGGAAAAAATCGTGACGGGATCGCAAGACTTTTACTTAACTTTTTGGCTTTTAAGTGGGTCGTGACGTAAAATAGTTTGAGAAACGATGGACTAGACCACACAAGTGTAGGTATAGTACTTCGCATGTAACTTTGCGTGTAAAAGAGGAGTAAAAGTTACATCCTTTAGTGCCATTTCCTCTCCAACATTCTGGGTTCCAAACGTCAAACGAAAACTAAAAAACGCGGCGTATGTATAATTTTTGCTTTCGAACAAAGCAAAAATTATACATACGCATACCAAACTGAAAATTATACATACGCATACCAAACTGCCAATAATTGGACTGGACATAATACAGGGACGAAATTATTGATATACTAGCTGTTGTTGTATATACAGTATCCCTCGGGAACACTGTATTTTTTTGGGATAAAAAGTAGCCTATCCAGAGCCTAAACTACTAAGTATATGTAATTGATTGTACTGTCGGTTCTTGGTGGAAATTCATGTTGAACACTAATAAAACACAATTTTTCGTGCACTTTTTCCATTATATTACGATATAATTATAAATTTTTATAAATTACACGACCGGTTTCGAATTAAATCATCATCACCTGATGATCACCCAATTGTGTTTTATTAGTGTAAACTACTAAGATACCAAATTTCATCAAAATCCGTGCAGTAGTTTTTTCGTGAAAGAGTATCCATCCATCCATCCATCCATCCATCTATCCATCCTCATAAACTTTCACATTTATAATAATAGTAGGATTGTTGCATGACGAAAGAAAAACATAAAAAAAGCTTAAAAATACGCAGGGATAAGACTTCTAAATATAATATAAGCATACTAAATTTCATGGTAATACTTGCACCCATGGTTTTCAAGATACCGATTATTAAACATAGGTGAACAAGATGTAAAGTTTTTAGTTTAATTTTAGTAGCTTATGTTTTCTTTTCCTCATCTTATCCGTAAACGTATAATAAAGACAAGGCATGTTGATGCAAAAAGTGTCACCAGTTAAATTCAAAGTTCAACTCTATTGTATTAGCGCCGAGTCCTATTTTCAATGCTCAGAATTCTCTACGGCCTTCCGGATTCCGGTACATATAGTCCCAGCCTAAGGAGTACCATCTCCATACATGAAAACTGTCCGTAAAAAGCGTTCAATTGGGGGTGCTGAAGACTTAGTGGGGTGTAAAGCGGCAAAATTTAAACATAACTAAATCTTAGCATCTTCTTCGGTTATGTTTATAAAAATATATTCGACTACGCGAGTAAGTAGAATATTCATGATTTACTGAATTAACTACTTGTCTACTTAAGTCGTCAAAAATGTTAAATAACTAAACTCAACTCACTTCACTCCATCCTATTCCATTCCTACATGGGTTTACAGATACGCCGCTCTGCTCGCGGACATCTGCACGGAATACGCCACCCGGCGGCGGCGGCTGACGGTGACGCGCGCGCCGCAACCGCGCGAGCACGCCGCCGAGCTGCGCGCCGCGTGCTCCGCGCTCGCACTCGCCGTGCGCGACGAGTGCGCGCTGTACGAGCACTTCTTCAGCCGGCCGTCGGCTGCGCTAGAGTGAGTACAGAGATTGACAATAATAATATCTGTTGATGCTTTCACACCACGTCTATCTGGTCCCGTGGTAAGTTCTCGAGAAAGTTGTGTTACGGGTACCAGACAACGGAAATATGTTTAATACTTTTTATACTATAGAATTATATATTTATGAAAAAATATTATATATAATATACATCCATGTTCCCTGGCGGGATTTGAACCTGCGACCTCCTTCAACGAGCTAACCACTGACCCAAAGAGGTTGCTTATTTTTACGTGAATAACCTAACCTAACCACTTAGACGAATTTAATCGCGGCTTATTTTCATTTTAGTTTTTCCGGTAAAATGAAAATAGTTCCCAAACGAATGAATTTATTTTGATCTAGTTTTTTTTTGCTTTTTGAAAGCTGACCTGATCGAGAGTGTTCTTAGCCATAATATTTCATCATAATCACCATCATCATCATCATCATCAGCCTATCGCCGTCCACTGCTGAACGTAGGCCTCCCCCAATGAGCGCCAACCATCCCGATCTTGGGCAGCCCTCATCCATCCGCTGCCAGCCACCTTCTTCAAATCGTCGGTCCATCGTGCCGCAGGACGTCCTACACTACGTTTGCCTAAGCGTGGTCTCCACTCTAATACTTGTCTGCTCCATCGATTGTCTGTCCGTCTGCAGACATGGCCGGCCCACTTCCACTTCAGCGTGCTAATTCGTTGAGCAATGTCGGTGACTTTAGTTCTCTGGCGAATAACGTCGTTACGTATTTTATCCACCAGAGATACCCTTAACATTGCTCTTTCCATCGCACGCTGAGCAACCTTAAACTTATGAACCAAGCCTACGGTGAGTGTCCACGTTTCGGCTCCGTATGTCATTACCGGTAGAACGCATTGATCAAAGACCCTGGTCTTAAGGGATTGTGGGATCGACGATTCAAAGATGGTGTGTGGTCTCGGGCTAAAGAATAGGACCACCCCATCTCCTTCCTATGGGTGTCGTAGAAGGCGACTAAAGGATATCAGCCGGATAAGAGGACAAACATCTTCCTCGCCCGCTTGGGCTCCGGTAACCGTTTCATGGCGGTATAACCATGTATATATTCTGGAATGCTCTAAATGCCACAACTGATAGTGGGCAGCAGCGCTATTAGTGAAAAGCATTCCAGTCTGCGGTCACCAACCCGTTCGCCAAGCGTGGTGACTACGGCAAATCCCCCCTATGCAGCACAACCCAAATTCACGGCCCCCAGTTCCCGGTTGCTGCGCTATTCCTGGCCACGGTACCGGCCACGGTAACGGCGCGGCGGGGGGTGCTAAGAATCCCTGGGCGACGGCAGGGTACCACCTCCGAAAATTAGACTTGGCTACGTATAACGGACGCTCTCTACGGCTGAACGAGCACGTTGCTGAGCTGGAAGTAGAGTTAAGTCGTATTAACTGGCACATTGTGGGGTTATCAGAGGTCCGAAGACAGGGTGAGGAGACGATAACTCTCGATTCCGGTCACTTGCTCTACTTCCGAGAAGGACATCAACCATCCCAAGGTGGCGTCGGTTTTATAGTCCACAAATCGCTTAAAGGCAACATCGTAGAAATAGGCAGTGTGTCGGCAAGAGTGGCATACCTTGTATTGAAGATTACAAAAAAATACTACCTAAAGGTAATCCAAGTGTATGCCCCAACATCCGCACATCCTGACGACGAGGTCGAGGCCATGTACGAAGACATAGCGAAAGCCATGTCTGGTACTAATACATTCTACACTGTTGTCATGGGCGATTTCAACGCTAAAGTGGGAGTACAAGAGAGTGGCGAGTCGAAAGTAGGTCCCTTTGGCTATGGGCACAGAAATCACAGGGGGCAAATGCTAGTAAACTTTCTCGAATCCAAAGGACTTTTTCTGATGAATACCTTCTTTCAGAAAAAGCCCCATAGAAAGTGGACCTGGCGAAGCCCCGATAACGTGACGAGGAATGAGATTGACTTTATTATTTCTGACAAGCGCCATGTATTCAGAGATGTCTCCGTGATTAACAGGTTTAATACCGGAAGTGATCACCGATTGGTAAGAGGCAGCCTGAGTATAAATGTCAGTGTAGAGCGAGCGCATTTAGTAAGGTCAACTCTCAGGCCTACACGGCCCCAGGTAGAAGCCGGCTGCGAAAACTTTCAGCTAGAACTCCAAAATCGATTCGCCATGTTGGAAACCACGAAGGACATAGACCACACCGCCAACAGTCTAGTTCGTGTTATCTGCGAGGTGGGTTGTAAGTACTTTCGTCCAAAGAGCCATGGACGCAAGTCTATGCTCTCCAGCGAAACTCTGGAGTTGATGAGGAAGAGACGAGAACAAATAAATGCCACACAATTTGAGCGTCAAGTTCTCAATCGGGAGATTAAAAAGCAAATTAGACGCGACACCCGCCGGGCGAATACCCAAGCCATCGAGCAAACCATAGTGCGAAATAAGGGCTCGAAGGTATTCGCTAAGCCCAATAACTCCCGTTGTCACTTGACGAAACTCAATACTCCACAAGGCACTACCGTCACCTCGAAGCCGGAGATCCTCGCTGAAGTCGAAAGGTTCTATGGGGAATTATACACCCAAAAAACAAGCCCACCCCAAACCCATCATGCAGATGACCCACGGGCCAGACTCACGCGCCACCTTACAGATGAGCTTCCTGATGTCGACATGGGTGAGATTAGAATAGCTCTCAGTCAGCTTAATAATAACAAAGCACCGGGAGATGACGGAATAACCACAGAGCTGCTCAAGGCAGGAGGAACACCCGTCTTGACTGAGCTTGTCAAGCTCTTCAATTCCGTCATCCACACTGGCACTACCTCGGAAACATGGAGCAGGAGCATAGCGGTTTTGTTTTTCAAAAAAGGCGATAACACGTGACTAGAAAACTACCGCCCCATTTCACTCCTGAGCCACGTGTATAAGCTGTTCTCGAGGGTTATATCGAATCGTCTTGCCCAGAAGTTTGACGACTTTCAGTCACCGGAACAGGCCGGGTTTCGCAAAGGCTACAGCACTGTGGACCACATACACACACTAAGGCAAATTATACAGAAGACCGAGGAGTATAATCAGCCTCTCTGCCTAGCGTATGTGGACTATGAAAAAGCCTTCGATACCGTCGAGACCTGGGCTGTGCTGGAATCCATGCAGAGATGTCTCGTCGACTGCCGATATGTCGAGGTGTTGAGATATCTGTACAAGGCCGCAACAATGACCGTCCAAGTACAAGAACAGAGTACAAAACCAATCCAACTGCGTCGAGGAGTAAGACAGGGAGATGTTATCTCTCCAAAACTGTTTAATAACGCGTTGGAGGACGTTTTCAAGACGCTCGATTGGAACGGACGGGGACTGAACATAAACGGCCAGTACATCTCACACCTGAGATTCGCAGATGACATAGTCATTATGTCAGACTCTCTGCAGGACCTGGAAGAGATGCTGAACAGCCTAAGCGATTCTTCAAGACGGGTGGGTCTCGGTATGAACCTGAACAAAACTAAAATCATGTATAATGAACACGTTCTCCCGAGACCAGTCGTCGTAAATGGCGCTAGTCTTGAAGTTGTGCAAGAATACGTATATCTTGGCCAAACCATTCAACTCGGGCGGCACAACTTTGAGAAGGAGGTGAGTAGAAGAATACGCTTGGGCTGGGCTGCATTCGGGAAGCTCCGGGACATCTTCATCATAATATGATGAAATATTATGGCTAAGAACACCCCCATCATTTAAACCAGTGAGCGAGCTGAATATTATTCAGCTATATTTCGGGGTTCATTAATTTTTTTAATGTCGTTTATTATCTTATAAAAAATAGATTGCAATGTCTCGCTAAAAGTCGAGAACGGCTGGACCGACTTGGCTACTTTTGGTCTTGGTATAATTGTGGAAGTTCAGGGAAGGTTTAAATAGTGAGAAATGTTGAAAAAGGTGTAGGATGTGTGAGTAGGTTTCAGTGGCGTGGGAGTTCCTATAACTCCATTTCTATCGGCTTCACTTACCATTTATCTTTTGAAGTGAAGATCCTCATCCAAATCCCTACCTTCAGGTAAGGCTTCCTAATGTAGGAGAACCAGCATTCACCATAGGCAATCGGACTAAATTTTTTTTTATTTCATAAATGAATAGTACTCATAAATATGAGTAACTTCTCAGAAGAAACCGTATATCAAAAGTCAATATTTTCAAAGGTACAGCGATTTGTATACAAAATTTCGCAAGTCTCTTAAAAACGCTCCATACTAAAGTCGACCTACAAATAACGTCACTTGTAGGTTATAGTATATGAAGTATATGGCCGCCGGAATATATTTGTAAATATCTCCGATATTTGTGCGTTTAAGTTCATACATACCATAATGAATGTTTTTGTATATGATGTAAGTAAACTAATGATGTAGGTTTTGTTTACCAATTTCGCAAAAAAAAAATATTTTTTTGGTACTGGAGCGAGACTCGCGAAATTTTGTATACAAATCGCTGTACCTTTGAAAATATTGACTTTTGATATACGGTTTCTTCTGAGAAGTTACTCATATTTAAGAGTACTATTAATTTATGTAATAAAAAAAAAATAGTCCGCTTGCCTATTGTAGGTATAGTCATTTATTAATACCAGTTCATATTTAAGACATAAAACGTGTGTCGGGACATCTAGTTATTAATATTAATGCATTTCAGTGAGTACCTCCACTCCCTGTGCAACGGTCTGTACGAGGGCATGCGGCCTCACATCATCCACGTGAACCACCTGGAGACGCTGGCCGAGCTATGCGTCATCCTGCGGGTGGAGGTCATCGAGGAGCAGGTCAACAACGACCGTGAGTACACCAGCGGACCGGTAGCGCCAGCCATCCTAGCACTAAAGCCTAGTTCGCATTAGGCCAGTATTTTAGTCGAGTAGCGAGTAATTTAGTAGCTAAACGCGTCTGAACCCCAAAAAATTAGTAGAGTAGATTAGTAAGTAATTTAGTCGAGTCAATCCATTTATTTCTATTTTTCACGGGCGAGTAGCCCCTCCCCCCCCCCCCCGAGTTCATTTAGTTGCTGCATAAAAAAGCAGAAAATTTGCACAATTTTCGGTCATTCTTAAAGTATCGAAGTATTGTTTCGGATCTTTCAACGCTTCCTTCAGAAGACAGTTAGTTGCTCCTAATGTATTTCGATAATGTAATATATTTCTATCGATCCATTTTCTTATCCATAGCTTCTTTTTATAACACAAACTTCTTCATCCACCTCTACTAAAATAAATTTTACAATTAGATTAATCAGTGTATGCACTTTGGAGGCAATCGTAGGCTATTCATCTTGTAAAATGCGCCTCACTTGTGAACTGCACTTGAACGCAAGTGCGAACAGTTTTCCGGTTAGTAGCGAGTTGAAAGTGAGTTATTTGACTAAAATACTGGCCTAATGCGAACTAGGCTTAAGAGCAGGTATACATTGGGCGTTTTGAGAACCAGTGCCTCTTGTCAAGATGTGTTCGATAATTTCGATGGCGAACTTCGTAATCAAAAATGTATGGGATTTGACACAAGTCATCGATAAGTGACAGGTCGCGTGCGATGCCTTACGTCAAATCCCATACATTTTGTTTTCGAACTTCGCCGTCGAAATTATCGAATGCATCTTGACTAGAGGCCCAGGAGTTCTATTGAAGTGTACACACGAAAGTGCGCCGCTTACGTATACGTGTGTACACTTCAATAGTACTCCTGGCTCTGAAAGCGCGCCTTAGCAAAGCGCAAGTTTTAAAACGCCCAATGTCCTGACGAAAAATCGGGGGTTTTTAAATGATTTTATCCTTTTTAGGGTTCCGTAGAACTCGGGGAACCGTTATAGTTTCGCTCTGTTCGTCCGTCTGCTTTTCTGTCCGCTCTGTAATCAGACAGAAAAGTTTGAAGTAGTTTGAAAAAAAAAAATATTACGCTAATAAGGACGCTGATAATAAATAGTGTGTTAACCCACTAGATCGACAATCTGAGAAAATTGTGTTTAATTAAATTTTAATATCTATAGAGAATTTCAACTAGGGAGCGTTCAAGTATTACTCTTCCCCCCTTTGTAACGCAATTTCTGTACCCCCGTAATGTTACGTAACGCGTTGTTAAACCCGTCATGTTTTCAAGTACTATAATTATTTAATTCACTTAAAACTATCTTGAACATTATAGTTTATCGCCTGAGAATGTAACTAGTACAACATCATCTAGATGATTTTTATAATTTTGTGGGTTGTAGCCGTCGCGAGCTTTTTCAAATTTTATAAACGCTTTTAATATACTTCGTATACATTTCTGTGAATACTTGTCACGTATCTATATATGAATGCTCTCCTTACTTCTACTTACCTCGTATGCACTCGTATAACAGCCTCCGTGGTCTAGTGGTTAGAGCCTTGGCTCTCGACTCGGAGGTCGTGGGTTCGATTCCCGCATTGGAACAACAAAAAAAAAGAAGTTGTTTTCAAGTTTGGTTAGGACAATGCAGGCTGATCACCTGATTGTCTGACAAGAAAGATGATCCATGCGTCGGATGGGCATGTAAAAAGTCGGACCTGCGCCTTATCTCTCGTCAGTCGTGTCGGTTATCCGTCCCACTGGATTACGAGAGTAAAGGAAGAGAGAGTGCTCTTGTGTATTGCGCACACACTTGGGCACTATAAAATTACTCCTGCGTAACTGGCCTCGTTTCAATGGAACCGGCCACCGTCACCGAGATCGGTGGGGAGTCATTATTTTTATTACCTCGTATTTCCAGCGACCCTGGCATCGCTCGGCGCGGCCGCACGCGCTCTGCTGCAGGACGCGCAGGAGCGTTTGGTGTTCCGCGCGCACGTGCAACTGCGCGCTGACGTGTTGCACTACCGCCCGGCGCCCGGGGACCTGGCTTACCCTGATAAGCTGATGATGATGGAGGTCGGTGGACGCCGGCTTTGATTTATTGAATACTAGATGTTGTCCGCGACTACGTGCGCGCAAAAGTTAATTATACAGAAACCTTACAATTTTCCGCGATGAAAAGTAGCGTATGACTTTCCCCTTGGTCTACTCTACATCTGTGCCAAATTTCATCAAAATCGGTCCAGTAGTTTCGGAGCCTATTCAATGCAAAGAAACAAACTTTCCTCTTTATTATATTAGTATGGAATGTATAGACTAGCTTTTGCCCGCAGCTCCGATCGCGTGAATACAGGGGATACAATCCCACAGGAACACTACTTTTTAAAAACCATAACCATAGCTTATACCACTACCATACCAAATTTCATCGAATTCCGTTCAGTAGGTTTTTCGTGTAAAAGTAACAAACATCGATCCATCTATCCATCCATCCATCCGTCCTCGCAAACTTTCACATTACTAGTTAGACTAGTTAATGAGCAGACAAATGGCCTGATGCTAAGCGTTTACCACCGCCCGCCATTATACAACTGGTCTACTTTACGCAAGCTCTTAGAAAATCAGCGTGAAATAATCACGCTGATTTTCTAAGAGGCCCTGGTATGACTCCGGTTTTACAATAGGCAATCGGACAATTTTTTTTTATTGCATAAATGAATAGTACTCTTAAATATGAGTAACTTCTCAGAAGAAACCGTATATCAAAAGTCAATATTTTCAAAGGTACAGCGATTTTTATACAAAATTTCGCGAGCCTCCTAAAAACGCTCCATACTAAAATCGCCACACAAATGACGTCACTATTGGATTAAAGTGTATTAAGTAGGTATAAAGTATACGGCCGCAGGAATATATTTGTAAATATCTCCGATATTTGTGCGTTTAAGTTCATACTTACCATAATGAATGTTTTTGTATATTATGATGTGAGTAAACTAATGATGTAGGTTTTGTTTACCAATTTCGCAAAAAAAAAATTTTTTTTTGGTATAAAGACTCGCGAAATTTTGTATACAAATCGCTGTACCTTTGAAAATATTGACTTTTGATATACGGTTTTTTGTGAGAAGTTACTCATATTTAAGAGTACTATTTATTTATGCAATAAAAAAAAATCAGTCCGCTTGCCTATTGCATTTTTGCACACTATGACAGCAGTGGTGTTAAAAGTTGTAAACCTTTTCTGAATCTAAAAAGAAACAAAAAAAGTGTGTGTGTGTCAGCTCCAACGCACATATATATATATATATATATATATATATATATATATATATATATATCGAATAGACAAAGAGGGTAAATGAATGTATCTTCTAAAATGATAAGAGAAACAAACATAGGTATATCTGTAATTATTCGGATAATTTATATTACCTACTTTAATAAAAGCATATTACATAAAGTATGTTACAAAACAATAATAATAATAGTAATAAAGTTGACGGTAATAACGAGCTGGTTTCAGGAGTGTGGATGAACAAATTCGAACGTATTTCAATTTAAAAATAGTAATGGGTCGTAATATGCTGTGTAATGTATTCCATCTCTTTCTTTTGCACGTTCAATCCTACAGATATATATGTTTGTCTCTTTCTACGTAACGCCTCAACTTTCCGTGTTACACTTGATTTTATTCCTCATAAAATTTCCGTACCGGGCCTTATAACTCAAATCGTTTCTCAAGGAGTAAACTCCAAAAAGTTTTGCTCAAATATAATACAAGTAATAACTAACAATAAGTATTTTATGTTCCAGCAAATTGCAATTTCACTACAAGAGCAGAGCCTCAAACGAAGTGACAGTAGGAACTCTATGGTGTCAGACGTTTCCGCTACTTCACAGGAGGTAGCCAACATCAACATTGAGGCCCAGAGACGGCCCCAGGCCTCCCCGGCTGATCTGCATGGCATGTGGTATCCAGGGGTCAGGAGGACTCTGGCTGCACTCTCCAGGTACACTTTAAACGAGCAGATCGCCTGATGGTTAGCGATTACGCCCATGGAGAGCAACAGGAGTCACGAGTGCGGAGTTCCTTAAACCTTCTTTCCTCCTTGGGGCGGTACTCCCGTGAAATACAACACATGTTATTTCACGCCTGTTTTCTATGAGGCCGTGAAGTGGGAGAGCCACGCTTCGGCATGAATGGGCCGGCTCGACCGGATAAATACCACGACCTCACAGAAAACCGGCGTGAAATAACGCTTGCGTTGTGTTTCGCCGAGTGAGTGAGGTTACCGGAGGCCCATGGGGGGATTGGGGACTTTAAGGACCAGGAACGCAAGTTGCAACACCAGAGGAGTTACAGTGTCCATGGGCGGCGGTAATCGCTTACCATCAGGCGATCTGTCTGCTCGTTTCCTGGTTCATTACATAAAAAAAAAGTTTACACGATCGACCGTGCGTCGCGTCGACATCATGGCTCTCCCACATATTAAACTAGCATTAATTGCCCGCGGCTTCGCCCGCGTGAAATTAGGTTTTAAACTTTCATCCCCTATTTCACCCTCCTAGGGGGTAAATCATTATTTTTTCTGTGCTCAATTCATACGAAATATCATGCAAATATGTCCAAGGAATAAAAGTTGCCTACAAATTCTTATCTATCCCCAATTTTATCCCCTCGGGGTTGAATTTTGAAAAATCCTTCCTTAGTGGATGCCTAAGTCATGTGAGAAATATGTGTGCATAATATCAAGTTTCTAGCCTTAAGGGAGATGGTTATTGAGACATCAGTCTTATCAGCTGATTCTTTTATTATATATAAAAAATTAAAAATGTTATGTTGGTTTGTGTACGCTTCAAAAACTCAAAAAGTTCTGCACCGATCGAGCTGAAATTTTAGCATGATATATAATCCGCATCAAGGATTGTTTTTATCTATTTTTTTATCCGCGACCGCGAAAAAACTATATTTGCGCGGGCGGAGCCGCGGGCAACAGCTACTAATTATATAAACGATGAGAAAATGTTTATTTTGTCCATCACACAACACATAGAACCAAAAATGCATAAATATAATATGTAATTATATATTTCCAGGTTATATAGATGCCTAGAGAAGAGAGTCTTCCAAGGGTTAGCCCAAGAAGCTATATCTATATGCGTCCAAAGTGTTGACAATGCAGCCAAGCAAATATCAGCAACAAAAACCAACATAGACGGGGAGTTATTTGAGATAAAGCATTTGTTAATATTGAGAGAACAAATCGCACCATTCCAAGTTGATTTTGTGGTAAAGGAGACTACGCTAGATTTTAGTAACATGAAGAATGCAGCGTACGGACTCATACAGAAACCGAGACAGATTTTCTCACTTAATAGCAATAATGCGTTGCTGGAATTTCTTCTGGAAGGAACGCCTATGGTCAAAGAACATTTACTGGACTCGAGGAAAGAAGTTGATAGACAACTGAAGGCTTGCTGCGAAAGTTTTATTAAACATTGTACTGAAATTCTAGTTGAACCACTGATAGAGTTTATGGAAAAGGTATGGCAATTTTTTACTCGTAAAGTACCTACAGCAAAGTAAAATAAAGGAAGGGTAGCGATTTTGGCAGTCTATGTATGTAGTATTTTTTATTTGCTCCATCGTAGCGCCAAATCTACTGGTCCGATTTTATTAAATGAGGTATCAATAGATTCGTAATAACATCCCGGGTAACATAGGTGATATAATTTACATAGTCGGGTTATGTATAGTTTTTTATAAAAATTGTAGTTTATGTTGAAAGTAGAAATCAGTAATGTTATACATCTATACTAATAACTAGCGACCAGCCCCGGCTTCGCACGGGTACAATACTGATACTAATACTGAGGGTACCTTACTCATAGATCTATCCCTCCCGCACGCGCACCCCCGTCTTGTTGACGCCCACTTCGCAACGGGCCGTGCAGCAGAAATCGTAATATTTTAATTTCGCCATAAATTCAAAACCAAACGTCCAATTTCAATTATTCAAAGACCAAATATTATCTACATAAACTGTACTTAGTGATGAAATCATTTATTTCGATAAGGAATAATAGCATGAGTAAAATAAACGCGTTTAAATGTAGTCCAAAAAAAATTCAAGATTTCTAAATAAAAAAATGGTTGTTGTGCCTCACTCGACCTAGTTAGGTATAGTGTGTCGCGGACTTTTTTGTAGATATTTATAAGATCTACAATTAATTAGAACATTTTATGGTTCTATCTTTTATAGTTTAGGCAGCGTACGCAAAATAAGTAACTTTTCTGGTTGATTTTTTACACCCTGTGTCGGAAAAACCCAAATATCTTACGGAACCCTATTTTTTTCGAAAATAAAATTTAGCCTATGTTACTCGTGGATAATGTAGCTTTCGAATGGTGAAATAATTTTTGAAATCGGTCCAGTACTTTTTGAGCCTATTCAGTACAAACAAACAAACAAACAAACAAACAAACAAACAAAGTTTTCCTCTTTATAATATTAGTGTAGATAAAGGGGAGAAGTTTGTTTTTTTGCATTTTATAGGCTCCGAAACAACTGGATCGATTTTGATGAAATTTGGTACAGATATAGATTAGACCACGAGGAAGGACACATGCTAATTTTATCGCGGCAAGATGTACGGTTACCGCGTGATTGCCTTTTGCGCGCACGAAGTCGCGTGCAACATCTAGTATTTATATATTTTAATTGAGGTTTGAATATGGCAGTAAAGTTACATTAACTAAGGGTACAGCCCTTTTTAGGCCCAAATTAATCCAAACGTAAACAATAATACAATAGTACACTATGATGCTACCAATTGAAATGTCACTTATTTTCCGAGGAATAAAGAAATATTTCTTTATTCCACGAACACATTAATTTAGTCGCGTATAATATTTTTGTTTACGTTTTGATTATTTCGGGTGCGCCAATGCGCCAATTCTAAATTTACGATTTCCTTACAAGTAATTTACTTATTATTTTTCATACTTTATAGGGGATCACGGAAGACCAGGGCGACTGTTGCTGTTATAACCCGAGTGATCCCCTTTTCCTTATTTTTGGGCATTGCACTGCCATAATAATTTATAATTATTAAAGTAAAGTTTAATTTTGTTTTATTTTTTATTTATTGCTTTTTGTTATTTGTTTTTTTTTCTTCTTTTTGCCGCTTTGTTGTTTTTTCTCTCTTTTCTTTTTCTTAGTATTATAAAATGTAATGGTAGTGTAAGACTTAAAATGGGTATAAATTATTATTTTATTTTTTTACTTTCAGATCAACACTCTACCTCCAGGCGTACAGCTGCGATCCCAGCAGTGGGCAACGCCAGAGCAGCTGGCGGTCGTCGTGAAAGATGCCCAGAAACGTATCAAAACAAATCTAGCGCCGTTACAACGGTCTATGCAGTTATATCTGTCGAATAAGGAAACGGAGTTCATACTGTTCAGGCCTATTAGGGTAAGTTATTCAATTTTAGGCGTATAATTTTCTATTCTAATATAATAAAGAGGAAAAGTTTGTTTATTTGTTTGCATTGAATAGGCTCCGAAACTACTGGACCGATTTTGATGAAATTTGGCACAGATGTAGAGTAGACCACGGGGAAGGACATAGGCTACTTTTTATCGCGGAAAAATGTACGGTTTCTGCGAAATTAATTTGCGCGCACGAAGTCACGGGCATCATCTAGTATGTTATAAACGAGCAGGCAGATAGACAGATGGGCAAGTACCTCCCAGGACGCTCGACTTCAACTGGTTAATGCGTTACGAGAGCGTTACGAAAAGTGTGATCGGGCGAGGCGAACGGAAATTGAGAGGGAGATATAAGTTAGAGCAGTGTTTTTCAACCTGTGGGTCGCGACCCCCTGGGGGGTCGCGAAGCCTCTGTAGGGGGGTCGCCGGAGGTCGAGAGAACTTTAGTAAAAAACAATAAAGATTTTTTATTTATTATTATTTATTGATTTATTATGTAAGAGAATCTTAACAAAAGGATATACGTATACGATAGGACTCATAAATCGATCATCGATATCATCGATGTATGTAATTGTAAAATAATGTGTTTTACTATATTATGTACTTATATCCGAATAATAATTATGGAGACGCATAAAAACGTCGTATGGAATGAATATTTGTAACACTGTAACATACACATACATACATGATAAAAAAAGCGAAGGGTCGGGGGGTCGCGAAATTTTTTTTCAGACAAGGGGGGTCGCATCATGAAAAAGGTTGAAAAACACTGAGTTAGAGAATGAAAAGAGAGTGTTACGATTCGTATATTACTATAGGCGAGAGCAGTGTGCGCGCAAATTTTCTTTCTCTTGTGGCGGACCAATCAGCGCCGCACAGTCCTGAATCGCGCTATCGAAGTTTTTTAAGATTGGCGGTATATATACGACATCTGAAAACCACTACAGTGGGCTTCGGCCTGACCGAGCATACCACCTCGCTCGGTCGGAGATCTTCCTTTGGGGCTTACTACCACATTCCCACACTCTCTTTGTCTCACAGCCAGTGCATGAATTCAGTCATGTGGTCTAAAGTACGTTCGTTTTTTTAGAAATATATTCAAAGTCCAAAAATTTCGTTTATTTTGTATAACTCATAGGTTACACTCTTAAACTCATATTGTGAGAGTTCAAAAATCACTAGAATATTATTATTTTTCAGAATAACGTCGTTGGATATTTCAGTCAAGTGAGTCAGCTGCTAACAAACACAAACCACGGGTACACGTACGAAGACAGTCTACTCGTAGCGTGCCCTACTCCAGAGCAGGTGGCCGTGTTCCTGTCCTCAGCCAGCCTTATTAGTCACAACGAAACTGTTCTGCCTTATGGCAAGAAGAAGCAGATTACCACCGCAAGGAAACCCAGTGTTACAAGTGTGCCTGAGAATATTGAAGAGAAACAAAATGCGGAGACAAACAAATAAATCGGAAAGATTTAGGCATTAATTTCTTGTCTTAGTTGCATTTGTTAAATTTTTATTAATTTATTTTTAACAAACATTAGCTCAATTTTTAAAAGCAAAGAGCAAATATACTTATAGGGAAATAATTTAATACTGTACACTGGACAGAGATTACAATGATAAAAGCAAAATAAACTACTTGTCTTGTTTTTTTATGTCCATTAAAATCCAGCCATTAAAGTACGCTCAGTTTCCAGAAACTGAGCGTATTTTAATTGCAGGTCTCTTAAGAGTTGAAGACTAAAAAAGAGTCAAGTTACTGTAGTACAACTACGTCCTTAATATCTTTCGGTAAAGTTCGTTTTCCATGCATTGTCAGTCATTGCCTCGGGACTATAAAAATATAAAAAGAATGTAGTTTGAACAGTATCATAAGTGTATATACTAAGGACAAATCATGTCAAATATTGGCCAAAAATATTCTTCACACAAGATAAAATAATACCTAATACCTGATGTACTTTAATTACAATTAAAAATATTGTGTTTCTTTTACCTATAATATTAACTAGTTGTCCCGACACACGTAGTTCTGTCTTAAATATGAACTGGAATGAAAAAATAACTACACCTACAATGCAATCTATGTCCTAGTCTTACACCTACTCCTATAACTTAGTTTTTTCAATATTTCTAACCGTTTAAACCTTCCCTGAACTTCCCTATTAAAAGAATATTTATCCTTGATATGCCTAGTATATACGCCTATGAATTGAATGAAGTATGTACATAATTTTTTCTCATATAAATACCATAATATTACAAAAGATTGTTATGTATTATGTGATTTACTATTTAGAGAGAATATTGTTTCTATACTAGTATAAATAGTAATCCTGTTGAGTAGAACATTGTCATGTTTCAACTAAAATTATCCAGGCCCTAGAAAATAATAAGTATGTACAATATATGGAAATTATAAGAACGGATGAAACAATATTCTTGTAGAGGAATAAAAAAACAGAATTTATGATTTAGTATTCTAAAATCTAAACCTATAAGAAAGATACCTGCATGACTGGTTTTTATAGTTTTTGAAATAATTTAAAATAATTATTGTTCAAATAAAAAAAGACTTTGCAATATCTAAACACAAGATTTAAAATAAACTACATTTGAATAGTAGGGCAATAAAAGACAGTGATAATTTTATTATATTTATTATTTACAGAGAACTTGTTACTATAATAAATACATATACAAAAGACATTGCGTTTTATTGAAATAAAACAACATACTTTTGAAAAGAGGTTTAATGTTCTTATAATATTTTACTAATTAAATAACTATTGAACTGCTTGATTAGACTCTGAGCCAGTACATGCCGGCGCGAATTCTGGCGTAGTCTGGTAGTCCTTCGGTCGGTCCGACTGCAGCCACAGCGGGACATCTGTCAAACAGGTACTTGTAACAGACATCACGCACATTCTGTGCTGAAACTGCATTAATTCTAGCATCTAATTCATGGAGAGGGATACGGCGGTTGTAGCACAGGATCTGGCGACCAATGTCCTCGCACACCGGTGTGGTTCCATCCAACTGTAGAAGCATATTGGTCTTCAGTAAGTTCTTAGCTCGCTCAACTTCGCCCTCTGTGACGGTGGTGCACAATTTCATCCACTCCTTCTGCAGACAGAACATAAAGTCGTCCAACTGCATCGGTTCACCTACGAAGTAAATTCCCCACAGCCCGGTATCCTTGTAGCAGGTGTTGAAGGACTGGAAGCTGTGGCAGAGGTTCTCGACAGAGGAAGCTCTGGCCAGGTAGGAAGCATTGTTAGTACCGCCTCCTTGAGAGCGGTCCCAAGCTCCGACTAAAGTGTTGGCTACCATCAGTGGGATATTGTCAGCATCGGTCCATCCTGCACCCTCTACGGCAATAGCTACGTGCGCTAGCGGCATTGAATCATCTCTTACACGGATTTCTGAGCCTGTGTACCTGCAAGGTGCGATCGGTGGTACATCAGCGACTGTGTTCTTTAGGCCTCCCAAATGTTTGTTGGCCAGATCAACCAATTTCTCATGTTCAATGCCACCGGCCCCGGAGAGGACAATACGGGCAGGTTGGTAATGGCTCTTGATGTACAGTTGAAGATCAGCTTTAGAGATCTTTTTAATGTTTTTGGTAGGCCCCAGAATAGTTTGGCCCAGGGGCGTGCCCTGGAAAGCAGTGGCATGTAAATGATCGAATACAACCTCTTGTAAGTTGCTCTCGACGTCTTGCATTTCACGCAGAATCACGCCGCGCTCTCGTTCGATTTCGGGTTCAGCGAGAGAGGAATTTTGGATGATGTCAGCAAGGATTTCGACGGCAGCTGGAACGTCGTTGGCGAGGCATTTAGCGTAGAACACTGTCTGTTCCCGCGATGTGTACGCGTTCAAATGTGCTCCCATGTTTTCTACGAGGAGTTCCAAGTCCGTTTGAGACCTTTTGCTTGTGCCTTTGAAAGCCATGTGTTCCAGAAAGTGGGCGACCCCATTGTTTTTAGAGTTTTCATACCTAGATCCAGCATCGATCCAGAGGCCTACGGTGGCGGTCGGCGCACCACTATCTTCAGACGCAACGCGGATTCCATTGTCGAGTACTGTGAGTTGGGTTGGAGGTACGTTTACCAGGGCCTGCTTCATGCCCGCGGCTGTGGCTAGTGCTCGAACATTATTGTTCGGCTTTGAAGCCAATCTCAATACCGTCGCTACCTTCAACATTTTCTTATCCTTGCACCAAAATTTTACTCACTGATTTACGTAATGTTGCAAAATGAATGACAATTTAGTCAAACTGTCAAAAGACAAACGTCAAGTTTTAGAAATCTGGCGCGGGTTGTACCAATTCGATTTTGTAATTGATCGATTCTATGTCAATCGACTTTAGCGCGCAAACTAAAGCACCATTGCTAACGGTACATCCGCAACGCTATGTCCCTGCATTTTAAAGCTGCGCGTCCACTGCATCGGAATCGGAGCGGACGGAGCGGACGGATTTGTTGCTTTGTATGGATTTCTATGGTACTGCGTCCACTGGATCGGCATTTCTGCGCCCGCGACCGGTATTTTTGCCGATGACGTCATCGGCAGTGAACCCGTCATTCGGATTCCGAACGTTTCAAGTTCTGACGTGTTTGCGACAACGCGACGGCTATACATAAATACTTATTCACGACGAATGACGATATTTTAATTACTTTAGTGGAAAAATATGAGGAGAGACGATATATGGGATGAAATTGGGCAAATAATAAATAAAAATTGTAGAATATAGTGAAGTTCAAAAAACTTTTTTCGAGTCATATGAATGTACCCAAAAAATATATTTTCATCTTCTAATAAATCAGAATATTATAATGTATGAAATTCTCCAAAAATTATTCTTTTTGAATTTATATTATGATTTATGAACCCATATCTTTCGTTTCCTCTTGTTTCTTTTTTCCTCTTCTGATAAAATAAGCTAATTACAACCTATTCGGTCTGAGATTACAGCAATATATCTCGTCACTATCCTCCATAATGCAAGTGCACGTTCAGGCTGACGGATTAAAAATAACTAAATTGCCGATGCTGGATCCGGATGCAGTGGACGCACCCCATCGGCATTTTGTAAATGCCGACGCTCCGTCCGCTCCGTCCGCTCCGATTCCGATGCAGTGGACGCGCAGCTTAAATCTGTAATGTCTTCGAAAATTTGCATTTAAATTACATGCTGTAAAGGATGGCCCTTTACATTAATCTATATTTAATGTATTTAAGGTACTTAATTGAATAAAAATTAATGCTGTATTGCTTAAAATCGCTTCGTGAATAAGCTATTAAATTTAAATTAAAGTAAAGGATTAAAAAATGTAGCCCAAGAGCTACTGAGAAATTTAGAGTAGGTATTTGAGGCACGACGAAACCTTGTCCTGTACTTCTCCTATTGTACCTCAACACGAGAATGCAGGCCTGGCTGGTCAGAAGCGGAACTTAGCCAAGTTACAAATTTTTGAAAAGTCCATTTTTTAATGCCAAAAATCCATGTTTGAGGCGCTTTGAAATTTTGATATACAGTAAGTATAATGAATAAGGAGTTGGGGAAAAAAGGCCATGTAATTTAGTTGGAACTTTAACCTAGCCATGTCAGTTTAAAAGTAAATAAACTGGCTTTCGATTCATGATTTTCTGACATCTATTGGTCATTTTATGAACTGAAATACACGTACGGGCGAAAATGCGACATCTATGAAGCCCTCAAAGAACTACGTGGTCAAAAAATGAAATAATTGCGTATTGTGCAATAAACTTACTCGTCAAAATGTATTTATAAAACAAATAGGTATTAATGAAATAGAAATGGCATACGAACCAGCATAACCTACCATCTACATGTTTTAGATAATAGTTTAGTTAACTATAAACGTAAAAGCGACATCTAGGAAGAATCAAAGAACTACGTGGTCTTGATAATTTTCACAAAGTCGATATGAGTCGTTGTTTATACAATATTGTGTGCAATAAAATTATATATTGTGCAATAGTCTAATTTACTCGACAAATTGTATATAAAAAACAAATCTAAACACGCGGTAGTGTGTCAAGCCAAGTTCAAGTAACAGAACTGGCGAGCGGCACCGTGTGTAATATTACACGAACCATTTGGAGCCCAAACGGTTATTTAGATATTAACATCCAAAAATCGTCATTTTGATCACTGACTAACCTATAGATCAAAACTTTAACCCAGTTCCAGATGACCTAAAAATTCAATATTATGTTTGTTCGCAGATAACTTCGTCGTTTATGAACCGATTTTCAAATTTTTTTTTGTGATGTAAAGGGTATAATACCAAGTTAGTCCGGTTGTCAAAAAAGTGGTGACCTGATGTTGGAATCCATGAGGAATTGAGGGAACTCCTCGAAATTTATATGGATACATATGGTGATTTTGACTTTTTCTGAAGTAACATCAGCATATGCTACCAAATAATAAGATGTTGCACCTTGGTGCTTTTGGATCTTTTGTATAACCTGGATCCAAAAGCAGTGAACAAAACTCCTCAGTCTTTAAAGATATGTGTTTGGAAATTTCGGTATTGTTTAAAGAACTGCAAGCATATGCCAGTTTGTATCTTACAGTAATTATCATCATCTTATTAACAAATTGGTGAAAACTTAGCTCGTATTCAATTATACATTCGATCGTTTATTTTAGACGTTCTTAAGATGTATTAATAATAACTTAACAAAATATATTATCACAAAAAAGTATGAAATTATTATTTTTAAACAAATTTTAAACAAACAATTTTAGCATATGCTACCAAAAAATAAGATGTTGCACCTTGGTGCTTTTGGATCCTTGGTATACTCAAGAGTAAAAGTCAAAATCACTATATGTATCGATATAAATTTCGAGGAGTTCCCTCGATTCCTCATGGATCGCATCATCAGGTTTCCACTTTAGTGACTAAAGGACCAATTTCGAATTAAACCCTTTACAACAAAATAATTTTGCAAATAGGTCCATAAACGGCAGAGTTATGTTCAAAGATCTCCGAGTTAGTGTTAAATACTATGAGAAGAGCCTTTTATATCATAATAATGTGATGATGTATTAAATTAACCCTTTACATCACAAAAAAAAATTTGAATATCGGTTCATAAACGACGAAGTTATCTGCGAACAAACATAATATTGATTTTTTAGGTCATCTGGAACTGGGTTAGAGTTTTGATCTATAGGTTAGTCAGTGATCAAAATGACGATTTTTGGACGTTAATATCTAAATAACCGTTTGGGCTCCAAATGGTTCGTGTAATATTACACACGGTGCCGCTCGTCAGTTCTGTTACTTGAACTTGGCTTGACACACTACCGCGTGTCTAGATTTGTTTTTTTATATACAATTTGTCGAGTAAATTAGACTATTGCACAATATATAATTTTATTGCACACAATATTGTATAAACAACGAATGGATGTCTTCGATTTTTATAGGAAAACCAATTAAAAACGACTCATATCGACTTTGCGAAAATTATCAAGACCACGTAGTTCTTTGATTCTTCCTAGATGTCGCCTTACGTTTATAGTTAACTAAACTATTATTTAAAACATGTAGATGGTAGGTTATGCTGGTTCGTATGCCATTTCTATTTCAATAATACCTATTTGTTTTATAAATTACATTTGACGAGTAAGTTTATTGCACAATACGCAATTTTATTTTTTGACCACGTAGTTCTTTGAGGGCTTCATAGATGTCGCATTTTCGCCCATACGTATTATTGCAGTTCATAAAATGACCAATAGATGTCAGAAAATCATGAATCGAAAGCCAGTTTATTTACTTTTAAACTGACATGGCTAGGTTAAAGTTCCAACTAAATTACATGGCCTTTTTTTTCCCCAACTTCTTATACATTATACTAACTGTATATCAAAATTTCAAAGCGCCTCAAACATGGATTTTTGGCATTAAAAAATGGACTTTTCAAAAATTTGTAACTTGGCTAAGTTCCGCTTCTGACTAGCCAGGCCTGCATTCTCGTGTTGAGGTACAATAGGAGAAGTACACGACACGGTTTCAACGTGCCTCAAATACCTACTCTAAATTTCTTAGTAGCTCTCCAGCTAATGGTTATTGTGGGTTATCCCTAAGAGATAGACATATGCCATCATGGACTTTTTTGTAGGCTTTTTTGACATGAGCAAAACTGTAGTCTGTAGTACATTATTTTGCTCCGTCTCGTAGGGTTCAGCCAGCGTTTGCAATGTAAGCGCAAAAAAGTGTTTATTTAGGACATTACAAGCCTCTAAAATTATCTATGTACCTCTGCTATATTAAGCATGTTATATATTATGTCACCGTGAAATTGTAAAAACCGTTAGATTCTAATAAAACTAGTGAAATTGTAAAAAGTTGATAGACTTCCGACGCGATTATGCTGCCTATAATTTCACACATTATTTTTCGTTAGATTATAAATATATAGTATAAAAAAATCGTGGGGCAGGTATTCAGTGTAAATCACGAAGTATAGATACCAGGAGTCCGAACGTAATGTTAAAATAATGGTCTCAATTTAGGGGACAGATTTAGTGCCGGTAGAACGCGTCATTGTTCAAGAAGTACCATGCGCGATTCAGGACTGTGCGCTGATTGGTCCGCCACAATAGCATCGGTATGTACAAAAAAAGATAACTAAGATATGGTCTTACTATTGTGTGCATAAATACTATGGAAAAGCCTATACCTATACTATATAGCTTCAATTTCCGTATTTAAAGTAGACGTTCATTTTACATTGAATTGATTGAAAGTGAAGCGACATGATACCATGAACGGATTTTATGACATTTGGACCAATCAGATCACGTTTCACGTCGCGCGTCGGTTTAACGTTCATAAAAACACCGTTTGAGAGTTTTAGCGTACCAGAACTTGATTGTAATAATTGTATTAATTAATCCAGGTTTTATTTAGCAGAATTGGCCCTCTGGTATTCTATACTTCGTAGTGTAAATAATTGACACCCTTGCAACTTGCAAGGGGCTACGTTGGATACTCAAAGGGCTACGGCGACTGTAACTACCGGGCTCTGAATACCGAGTAGAGAGATACATGTATAAATCGATTTAATTTTGTTTTGAAGCGACTATCGACGTGGACTGCACTGCCCTGCCTATAGTCTGTGATTTGTTTTCCATTTCTCCAAATATTTTAATAAATATTTTCTGGATAGTTTTATCAAGAAAATAATGATAATTTGATTTTAAATTTTTATAACTTTGAATTATCTTTTACAAATAACGTTTTATATTTGTTTTATTTCTGAAAAATCTGTTACTGTAAAGTAAATGTAATGTAAAGTAAACGGATAAGTACCGCAAAGTATGGTATGTGACAACCGTAGAACAGAACGACATTTTGTAAAATGAGCGAAATCATGTGGAAATCATATCGCATTTGTTCACGCCTATTCCTTTTGGACGGAATATTACGAAAGCAATGATGTATAGTGAAGATCCAAATATAGTAAATTTCTTTAAAGTTTCGTGGATAAGTTTTCGTAGTCATAAGCATCAATAGTTTATAATGTTTCAGCTGTGATTAATTACCCAACGTCATGTCTACAATGAAGAATTCTAATTCGTCGTCTTCTAAACTTGCTCTTCTAAGCCACATCAAGTACGAACATCTGGTAGCTGGGATATCAGGTGGAGTCACATCTACGCTCATATTACACCCGTTGGACCTGATTAAAATTAGATTTGCAGGTGAGTTTGCGCGCCATTGTAGAAAAATGTTAGACAGAACTTTCTTTCTTTTTTAATTTTCATTAGCATTATTTAGTATTCACTTATTTTAATAATACCAACCATAACCGAAGAGATAAAGAATTAAACCATAATTGAGGAAGATTTTATCAAGAAAGACCTTGAACTTGCAACTTATGTTGAAAGTAAACTTATCTGTTCTTCAACCTCTTTCCTGATGCAATTTTATCGATAGTTAGGTATTCTTTACTGTTAAAGTCTTTTTGTTGTGTTTTACTGCATGGTTTGTGGCTATAAATGCTTACGTACATTTTAAAATGTGTTCCTTACCTCATTAGTTCTTTGTGCTAATTCAGTAGGTACCAGATCCTTTAAAGTAACTTTATAGATTTAGTATTAATATAACAGGAGGGTAAATACATTAAGATCTACAGATGAGTTGTCAGATTATAAGTTTGCATGTTTTGTCTCTGTTGCTTAGTATAAAATTTAATACAGCATCAACAAAACTTCTGAACAAGCTATCCAATACTTCAAATATTGTGAAACAGGCCCTAAGGGCGCGAGCATATGGTGCGTTACGACGCCGCAACGCATAACCAACACCATAAAATTTTTATAGTGGCCGGCATTGGCAGGAGTAATTTGTATGGCGAGCTGGCTTTGGAGTGGCACTGCAATGCACCATGTGCTTCCGCCCTTATCACTTGTCCCATTTTATTTGTATTATTATTTTGAATGCGAGAATGATAGAACAAGGCACCTAAATTATTGAACACTAGCTTGTGTCTGCAAATTCGTTTGCATAGAACTAACAGAAACGGAACCCTATTTTTTAAATGTAACCCTAAAATAAAAGTAGCCTATGCTACTCCTTATAACATCAACCATGGTGAAAGTACCATGAAAATTGATCCAGCCATTCCAGAGATTAGACGGAACAGCCAGACAGACGGGCAGACAATAATTTTAATACTTGATATTTACTTGCTACTTGATAGTAAGCACCGTATATACTTTCATATACATTTAATTAAAAATCCGTATTATAAAATTACAAACAGACACTTAAATTTTATTTATTTCTATAGATAAAACTGTTTTCTGCATAATATCTTCTATGAAGTAAACATAATGATGTATGAGTGCATCCATACTTCCATACTAATATTATAAATGCGAAAGTGTGTCTGTCTGTCTGTTACCTCTTCACGCCCAAACCGCTGAACCGATTTTGATGAAATTTGGTATAGGGATACTTTGAGACCCGAGAAAGGACATAGGATACTTTTTATCCCGGAAAAATGTACGTTCCGCCGCAATAAACGAATTTTGGCGCAACGGAGTTGCGGGCGTCATCTAGTTATTAATAATTATGCATACCCAGCATTGTATGATTCACCTGCCCATTTAAATCCTTACTAATATTATATACTATGATATTAGTAAGGATTTAAAATATGTTTGTATGTATGGGTGTATGAATGTGACTCTTTAAGTTACACAAAAACTACTAAATAGATTTTGATGAAATTTGGTATAGTAATCTATTAATGTGGGTTGAGCAGCAGTTATAAGCTAGTCATGTATTGCAATCTATATTGAAATGAATGTTTGTCTGTATGTCCTTCATAGAATCGTAAACTATGAATATGTATGTGATGATCTTTATCAAAGTTGTTATGCATGAGCCAAAGAAGGTTTCTGAGGTATTCGATTTACAATTGGACCCGTTAGGTGATGCTGTCAGTGTCAACAAATTTAATTCTAACTTCTAAGGCGGTACAAAGTTTTCCGGGACAGCTAGTATGAGATAAAAGATCCTGTTTTGCTTCTAATATGCTGAATATTTATGAATCTCTTTGGTATTGTAACTGAAAAGCGGTAATACCGTGAATAGCAGAGGTTTCTCAAACACATTGCTTGTTAATGGTTATGTTTTGTTCATTCTAATGAATAGCTACTTTCATCCATTCAATTGCTATAAAGTAATGTACTAGCATACCTGCAGCTAAGTAGGGTTGCCAACCGTCCTGTTTCTCAGGACATGTCCTGGTCTTTACAGTGTTCTGGGCTGACCTGGATAGTTTCAAAACAGCACCCTGGGTTTGCACCCTGATAAAGTAATGTTTTTTAAAGTTTGTGCATCTCTTACAATTTTTCTTTGTAATTTAATTTTGTTCAAATACTTTTATGAAAAAATATGATTATTAGCATTAGAATTTAGAATAGAATAGAAATATTATTTATTTGGTGAAAAATTAACACAACGAACAAAAAATTAACAACAAAACTAGTTTTTATCTTACCAAATTGGTGCTCACTCAGCATATTGTTGCGAAATCGCAACGCTGGTTTTCAGTGAGCACCATAACAAACAAACAAAAAAGAAAAATAACATATACTTCCATATTTCATTTAACCTATTAAATTAACTGCTGCCACTCAATTACTGCTTCCTGTTTTTAAACAGAATTGTCCGGGTGTTTTCAACTTTTCTTAGTAACTTCAATTAGAAAGTAATAACCTTAGTAACTTCAATTAGAAAGTAATAATGTTTGATGGATGGTTATAATGTGTCATCTGTGGATGAGCATTATGCAAAATATAATACACTAGCTTTAGCCAGTGGCTCCGCCCGCGTAAATACAGTATGGGATACTGTAACAATGGTAACAATGAAGTTTTTCTAGCCTATGTGTTAATTCAGAGCCTAAACTACTATCATAGCAAATTTCATCGAAATCCATTCAGTAGCTTTTGCGTGAAGGAGTAACAAATGTCTCTATCCTGATAAACTTTCACATTCACAATAGTCTAGAGTTATAGACTACAGCAGGACTAGAATCTAGGTGTTGCCTGCAACTTCGTGAGCGCAAAAGGAAATCTTGCGGGAACCGTACGCACAGTGTTCTATTTCACTCAAAAAATTTCCCTATGCTGTTTATTGCATAAATCGATGAAGAAATGCATTTTAAATACAAGAGTAAAACACCCACGTGTCTATTTCAAATACTTTTTTTTATAAAAAATAATTTGTTTCGTGACCTCGACGTAAAAAAAAGACTAAATAAATTCTGTAAGCGTGTCTAATCAATATATTTTTTTTTGATTAATATGGTATAGTGCAACTTGATTTTTTTATCAATGATAGACGCATTAAAGGTAAATCTTTCAGTGCCAGTCACAAGTCGCACTTTTGAGTTTTTTGGATAAAAAAAAAAAAAAACAAAAATCTGAATAAAAATTAATAACACGGTAACCAGAAGTGATCTTCAAAAAATAAAACATGGAAAATATGCGCCTAAAGGTCCTTCATCAAACCATATTAATCAAAAAAATATATATTGATCAGACACGCTTACAGAATTTATTAAGTCTTTTTTTTACGTCGAGGTCACGAAACATAAATTATTTTTTATAAAAAAAAGTATTTGAAATAGACACGTGGGTGTTTTACTCTTGCATTTAAAATGTATTTCTTCATCGATGTATGCGATAAACAGCATAGGGAAATTTTTTGAGTGAAATAGAACACTGTGGTACGTTTAGCCGCGATAAAAAGTGGCATAATTATGTTGTCATTCCCCATGATCTACTCCATATTATCTATGCCAAGTTTCATCAAAACCAGTCCATTACTTTCGGAGCCTATACAAACAAATAGATCTTTTCTTTTTATAATATTAGTAGGTATAGACTATAGGCTTATTATGTGATACTTAGATTATTATGGGGATAATATTGTGATATCCTATCCTACTAATATTATAAATGTGAAAGTTTGAGAGGATGGATAGATGGATGGATGGATGTTTGTTACTCGTTCACGCAATAACTACTGAACGGATTGCGATTGAATTTTGTAAGTTAGTAGTTAAGGCCCTGGATCAAAACATAAGCGACTTTTTATCCCAAAGAAATGCAGTGTTGGATACTATATTTACGCGGGCGGAGCCGCGGACAATAGCTAGTACATATGAGGCTCAGATATTAAAGTAACAGACAACAGTACCAAAACCATGTTGACTAATTTTGTTTTGAATAACACCATTGTGCATTGTCATCATTATTTAGATCTTTGGGCTGGCTACATGATCCGAAATCCGGCGGCTCTGGGAAAATTTAGAGCACTGAAACTTGAAAGTAGAACTGAGCGCTACATTATACAATGGTGTTGAAAATCGAAGTGTCGAACTGTCACACTGTATGTTTGAGTTTAAACTTTCAGCTCTAATGTCTTAGCGCAGGGTTCTATTTTCAATGCTCTGAATTTTCCCGGGCCTTACGGATTCCGTACAGTATAGTCCCAGCCTCAGTGGCGGATCTACGACTTTTTCGAACCGGGGCAAAAACTTGATATGGCGCCCACCCCACCAGACCATAAGATTGTAGGAAAAGAGGATTTATATTTGATATTTGTTCAATATTTCCAATTCTCGTCTCAAGGATTGGCGATTTGGCGCCCCATGAAACTGCCTCCCGGGGCAAGTGCCCTCAGTTTCCCCCCCCATAGATCCAGGGCTGCCCATCCATACTGTATTAGCATAGTGGTAGAATTAAGGAATAAGCTAAAATAATCGCACTATCATCATACCTGACACTTAAATAAATGCCGAAGTTTGTGTGTATGTTTGACTGCACACTACACTTTAATCTGGATGATATGTGGCATACATATCGTAGTCTGGAATTTGGATTAACAAATATACTACTTAATGTCTTGCAGGTCTAAAAAGGCCGTTTTGGCAATTCATTTTCAATTCTTGTTATTGAATTACTGTATGAAAGATGACAGCGATCGTAAAATGGCCACTTGAATTGCAATTCATATTAAGATTTGGATACAATTCATATGCAGAAATTGGCTGAAATGCATTCATTTGACAGATTTACAAGCAGAATTGCTTTAGTGTCAAATAGCAATATAGCGATGATATTGCGCAAGTGGCCTTTTTAGACCCGCTGGAAAGTGTCGGGGTTCCCGGGATAGATAGATATTCTTTTGCCCAAATATGATGTCGCGACTAACTTCTAGTATAATTATATTTTATGCTATTTTTAGTAAACGATGGAAGAACCGCAACGGTGCCGCGGTACGATGGTCTTGGAAGTGCATTCGTTACGATAGTCAAGAAGGAGGGTGTGCGGGGGTTGTACAGAGGTGTCACCCCGAACGTCTGGGGCTCGGGGTCAGCGTGGGGCTTCTATTTCCTATTGTAAGTTCTAATTCTAAGTTTTATGTCTGTTCTTGTGTACTGTCTGTTGCTTGACCGCACTTGAAGAAGCCTCCGGAGGTCGTGGGTTCGATTCCCGCATTGGAACAAGTTTGTCTGACCTGTAAAAGGTCGGACCTGCACCAGTCGTGATTCATCCTACTGGATTATGAGAGTAAAGGAAGTGAGAGTGCTCTTGTTTACTGTGCACACATTTGGGCACTATAAAATCACTCCTGCGTAACCGGCCTGGTTTCAATGAAACTAGCAATGAAGCTAACAATGTGATGGTCATCATCACCGATTATTACTGTCTGTCGCTTGATTAGTATTCGACAGGCGCCATGTTGTGGTAAATTTATGACAAATTTAAAATGTCATTGAATAATAACGTCAAATCTATGATATTTTATCCAATCATATCCTTTTTTTCCTGAAATGAAGGCAGGCCAAAATCGTGTCCTCACGTCACTGCGTCCACACAAATGGATCTATTGTGACTCCTTCGCGTTATAGTTCCGTCGCCACTCGTAGGCTGCTCATAAACTGAACGATATGGCTGGGATTGGTGCTGCGAAAATCATATCCTAGTTTTAGAGATCTTTTCAGTGTTACTACAATAAGTGAAGGTTCTTTATATTCCTGGTCAGTGGTCGGGCTTTAACCTCTGGACTACATTGAAAAAAAAACCGGCCAAGTGCGAGTCGGACTCGTGCACGAAGTTTGCCGTACAATAAACGGCAAAAAATTTAACGACTCGTTCGTGAACCACACACCTCTACTATGATTTATGTTATCATTATGTAGTTGATGAAAAAGAATGATAATTGTAGACATAAGTCAATGCCAAATATATAAAATGGAATCTATGTTATAACTATTCCATTCTAACTATACCAGTAACGGCTACAAATTCTTTGTTACATTACTCACTTAATGTAAGGTTAACCAAGTCATTGTCATGATTTATTAAACTATTTTCTTAATCTTGTGTTTACATTTTTATTGTTATTTTTCAACAAATCTTTTCTCATGTAACCAGATAATATTAACCTTATTACGTAGGTTATCTGTTTTGGTTTATGTACTTTAAGTGTGCTTGAAAATAATAACTTCTTTGGCAGTCGGGTAAAAATAAGTTTATTATTTCAGCTATAATGCAATCAAAACGTGGATCCAAGGAGGGAACGCTCGGACTCCATTAGGTCCGGGCTTACACATGCTTGCAGCGGCTGAAGCCGGTGTGCTGTCACTCATCATGACCAACCCGATATGGGTGGTGAAGACCAGGCTGTGTCTCCAGTACAGCGAGGAGACCCATGTCGCTGACAACAAGCGGTACAAAGGGATGGTTGACGGTCTCAGCAAGATCTACAGAACTGAAGGCATTCGAGGATTGTATAGGGTGAGTTTTTAAAATCATTTGGTAGTTTTTAAATTAATAAAAAAAAATCCGACTATGGTGATGCCAAAAGAAAGGGTAATTTTTTGGCAGTCTGTGTATGTATGTATGTCTATAAAGGAAGGAAAAGTTTGTTTGTTTGCATTGAATAGGCTCCGAAACTACTGGACAGATTTTGATTAAATTTGGTACAGATGTAGAGTAGACCACGGGGAAGGACATAGGCTACTTTTTATCGCGGAAAAATGTACGGTTTCTACGTAATTAACTTTTGCGGGCACGAAGTCATGGACAACATCTAGTATGTTTGTTTCACCCTAGCGTCTAAACTACTATCGATACGACTATCACTATCGATTTTAATAAATGGCCCGGGTAACAAAGGCTGTATAGTTTACGTAGTAGGGTAAATTGTTGTTATTAAATTAATTGAAAAAACTGTCTAGCAATGTTAATGTAACTCCATGGTATGAATTCGAACTTGTATATTGTACACTATACAATTCACTTACGTATGCAAACATCTAACATTTGTACCATGATCAAAACAGTGCATGGAAAAATACAACATTCAATAGTAATAATAATAATAGAATCATAAAATAGACAAATAAAACGCGGTACAAATTGTGGCAGCTAAAATGTACATAAATTATTATGTTTTGTAAACACATAATCGTTTGTATCGGTCACATGGTCAGTTTTCATATTATCGATCGCGTTAGAAAATATCATTATTTACGAGAAAAAAGAGTTTTTATTGTTGCCACTGAAATAGAACAGGTGGCGCGAGAAGAGATTTCGAAAATAGAATGGTCGGAACTCGGAAAAATGGGTATTCTTTGCAGAGTTATCATGCAAAAAAAAAGTATTGCGTAATGCGTAGCCATTGTAATTTAAATAAAATTTTAAAAATATTTATCTATACTAAATTAATAAAGAGGAAAAGTTTGTTTGTTTGTACGTTTGTTTGTTTGCATCGAATAGGCTCCGAAACTACTGGACCGATTTTGATGAAATTTCGCACAGATATAGAATATACCACGGGGAAAACATTGGCTACTTTTTATCGCGGCAAAATGTACGTTTACTACGGGATTTCCTTTTGTCGCGCACGAAGTCGTGCGCAACCTCTAGTTATGCAATAATCATAAATCGTTGAGTGAAGAATGGTCGTAATAAGATGCAATTGTCTCTCTCACTCTTCAGGACTACTTGATTCAAAATAAAATAAAAATACGCCTTGCAAATAAAATAAGCTATAAAGATTACTCAATGAAAGTATTTGATAATAATAGTAATCAGTATGATCGATTTCCCGCCAATTCGACGATAAACGTGTGAGTTGTGACGCGCCCTTGGAAAAGCTATTATGTAATCAATACCAAGGTTTCAATTTATTGATTTGTTTCAACCATGAACTAAGACTAGCCACATTGGAAATATATTTTTTTAATTTTTATTGTGTCTTTTATGGGTGCATTAAAATGTGCTTACCAAAATGTTTTTAACCCTTGAGTCGCATTAAATTCAAGAATCATTTGCCCCGTTTCACCCCCTTAAGGGGTGAATTACTGACACTCCTTTCTCATGTTTACGTCATTATATTTCAACTCCATAGTATATCTGCGTGCCAAATTATTATCAGCGCTATCTGTTCAGTAGTTTCATATGTTTTCAATGTTTTAAATAACATTTTAATGCTGAATTCAAAGTTTGAAAAGTTGGGAACAAAATTCTGAGAACTTAAATCATCACTAATTTAGGAATTTTAGTTTGTGTATTGTTGTATTATCCAACTATAAGGTTGTGTCTACACTATGGAAAAAATTTGGTAAAATCAACTTTATATATAAAATCAAGTAAAATTAACTGTAAATCAGGTAAAATCAACTGTATATTATGATCTACTGCTCATATAAAGACGTTTAGGCAAAAAAAAATCGTCATACTCAAAGTTGAAAAATCATTAGATTAAATACTTTTTTTTAAATCATAGCCCAGTTTTGTTTACTTACATTTACTTACTTAATATGTCAATAAACAATATACAAAATCGACAAAGTTCCAACTTCCAGCTCGACCAGTTTCTAATTGTTTGCCCAAGGACGCCTCAAAATAGTTTAACACGAAGGACCGCAACGACTGCAGACGTGGTTGACTACGTATTTACACGTGTGTGTTACGTGCGCACGATAGGTACAATAGCGCTGCTAAGCTTGTTGCCGAAAAAATTTCCCCTCCGCGCCACGCTCATCTTACCTTACCATAGAACTTTGGGTTTTTGTGCGAACTGCAAAGGTTGAAAAAAATTTAATATGTATAACAATATTTGAACATTCCTTTCCTATTATAATAAAATCCCCCTAATGTTGCTACATTTGATACATTGGAAACGTCACTCACTTGACAGACAAAGACAGCAGTCAGCAACATTGAATAGCTCATCCGTTGAGCATGTAAATCCGTTGAGCGTGCATGTAAATCCAAACTACATTTGGCCCCTTGGTTATTATGTACTGCGACGTTTCCAAAATAATATTCGAATTACATCGTTCCTTGGAGGTAACGTTAAATGCACCTGTATGTTACAGTGTAGCCAGTGTATATTTAGCCTAATATGACGCTTGGCGACCGGCCAGCTACGCGACACGGACACGTGAACTACGTTTGAATGGGGGAATTATTTTTCTCACCTCCGTAAAGACTAAAGACGTCAGAAGAGTTAAGCGATTTGTATTGTTTGTATTCAAAATAAAACTTTCAATCGAGTGGACGGATAGCCTGACAGTAATTACCAAACGAGATCCAAAGGTCTGATTTAAACTCTGAGGAATAACTATAGCATAGAGACCCGGTTATTAGTAAGAGAAGAAACATATATCGTTATTTATCCCACATGCTAAACGCTTATTACGAGTGCCATAAAGTCGCAAGGGTTATTTCACACTGGTTTTTGGTAAGGCCCTGGCTTCCTTTCGGTCTAGCCAGCTCATTTGTACCGAAGCAAGTGTTGCGCCTCACACAATGTGTGTGTGTGTGTGTGTGTGTGTGTGTGTGTGTGCGTATGTTAGCTTCTAGGACGTATTTTATTTTATACAACATTATCTTTTGTTTATACAAACAACAAATACATAAATACAATGGATTCACTAAAATAAAATTATAATAATAATAATAATATCTATGGACGCTTCACACCACGTCAATCTGATCCCGTGGTAAGTTATCAAAGAACTTGTGTTACGGGTACCAGACAACGGAAATATATTTAATACTTTTTATACTATACACATATTTAAGATTTTTATTATATAACTAGCTTTTCCCCGCGACTTCGTCCGCGTGGAATAGTTACTTTGGGATATCGCTAAAATTTACCGGCGACTTCATTTACGTAGAAGGAGAAGCGGTTCCCTGCCCGCGACTGCCCGCCGCGCGCCCCATTTTTTTATTACTGCGATATCTTCTAAAATACTCATTGAAATCAAATGATGTAAACGGCAAATTTCTTCTTAATTAAATGCTTGTAATGAATAACGTATTTACTTGGATAAGGATTAATATAATCTTTATGAAAACACCCTCACAAATAATGCTTAATTTTAGAACAAATTTGGTTAGCATAAAAAGGTTATTGTGAGCCAACCTTAAAAGATAGACATGTACTGTCGCGGACTTTTTTTTAGAACTTTTAAAGGGGAACAATACTGTCATACATCATTTTAGCGAAACTTTAATCGTTTCCGCAGCGTACGCAGCGAAAGCTTTCAAAAGGGAAAAAAACACCCCGATTTTGAAACATTATTGATTGGAGCTCCGCTCGTATTGAGCTTAGCATGATGTTATATAGCCTAAAGCCTTCCTCGATAAATGGACTATCCAACACAAAAAGAATTTTTCAATTCGAACCAGTAGTTCCTGAGATTAGCGCGTTCAAACAAACAAACAAACAAACAAACAAACTCTTCAGCTTTATAATATTAGTATAGATACACATATTTAATATACATCCATGACCCAGGAACACAGAAGAACTTTTTGTTCCTTCGGCGGGATTCGAACCCGCGACCCCCGGCTTGAGCACCAACACGCTTAACCAATTGAGCCACAGAGGTCGTCAACTAAAATAAAATTGTTCAGTTAACGAAAATACATACGCTATCAACTTCAATCACGGTTTATCTGTATTGCGAATGATAACTTTTATCGTTTTATTGCTAGTCCCTGCAGATTTATTCAGTAAATGTATCAAGAATGTACACGGAAAATAAAGAATAGATTCGACTGATTTTGAAAATACACCATCTGTTTTATTTACACCATTGAATAATGTAAAGAACAAATTCTAAAAAATAATGATATACGGCAAATTTAAGGAGGAGGAAAGAGTTAATAAGGAACAAATTCTAAAAAGTAATGACATACGGCAAATTTAAGGAGGAGGAAGCTTTTTAAGTCTTAGTTGGGTATATTATTGTAAATGATAAAGTTTGTGAGGATGGATAGATGTATGGATGTTTGTGACTCTTTCACGCAAAAACTACTGCACGGACTTAAAAATTATTTACATCCATCGTTTCGTTCAAGATGTGTCTGTGTTGTTATCTTGAAGAGTGTCGATCGGTAAATACTTCGGTTATAGTTCTTTTTCTTATATTTTGATGAGGTATACCTGAATCTGGGAGCACGGTAGTGCCCCGCCAAGACGAGCTAAGCGAAGCGCAAGGGCACTACCAGACTACTTTTTCTCGAAGCGTTTCGTCGATATTTTGAACCCTCATAACTTGGGATTAGATTATACCAGATACACAAAATTTTCAGGATATGTTCCCAGTAGCAGACTAATGAAACATGTAAAGTTTTGATTATAAAGGTCTAATAATTTAGGTTTTATTGATATCCAAAAACCCCTGATTTCGTCACTGACTCACTGATGATCAACAAAATTATAGGGTACTTCCGGATGTCATAGAAAGCTGAAATTTGGTATATAAGCTAGTTTTAGCACATAACCAACATAAAAATTGACAAACTTGGAACTTTTATCCTCCAACCCCTTAAACTAGGGGATGAAAATTTGTAAGAGACTTACCTATGTAAATGTTTACTCTAGAGGTCTGAAAATTGTCTTTCAAAAAGAAGTGAAATCTCACCAAAAACATTTTCATGTAAAGTGATGCCAAGACGATACCATATAACTAGCACTGTCAAAAAGATATTAGATCTCATGTGAAACCAAGCTTCTGACTCTACCAAACTTCTAACTCTACACGCCTTAACTCTACAAGCCTAACTCTACAAACTCTATACTTTAGTCAAATTATGTGGCTTGGCCATGTCGTTCGTACAAGAATAGTATAACAGTAAAACAGTCCGTAAATTTTTCACCTTACGCGAAGGCGAATGTATCGAAATGGCCAGGCCACATATTTTGACTAAGGTGTAGAGTTTGTGGAGTTAGGCTTGTAGAATTATGGCATGTAGAGTTAGAAGTTTGGTAGAGTCAGAAGCTTGGTTTCACATGAGATCTAATATCTTTTTGACAGTGCTAGTTATATGGTATCGTCTTGGCATCACTTTACATGAAAATGTTTTTGGTGAGATAACTTATACTCCAAAATATGTAAAAATGGTTTATGAACGGTATGTCAAATTGTAATGAAATATCACGGAAAACTGAACAACGGAGGTTCAACTGGTTCCTCTATTCATTGCAAAGCATACGAGTCCAAACGCTCCATTGTCAGACCCTGGATAGAGAAAAAGTTCTCGTCAAGACGAATCAGACGAGTCCATACTCGATAGTTGTTTTTATTGCGGAGATTCTATAATCATCTTCTAGCACCAGCATCAGACCCTGGTTACCATATGAGTTCAAAGTAGGTACTCGTCAATACAAATCAAACGAGCCCAAACTCGGCAGGGCTGAGTCGTTTTATTGCGTTATGCGTAGTTCCTATGGCCACCTTCCTTCTCCAGCATCAGATCAGCTCCATGTCATTACAATATTGCATTGTCATGTGACTTACATATGTATGCAAAATTACAGCTCAATCCGAAATCGGGAAGTCGGTCAAATTTAACTTGCAAGATTTGCTACCACATAAAGGAACATGTGAAAGAAAATAAACAGAATAATAATAGATATTGACTGTTACGTTTAAATTGGAAGCTATTTTTATATTTATTAGTAAAATATTTTTGCGGTAAAACTTTTTTTGGAAATTTATAGAGAAAAATTTCTAAACGTGCACGGGTTAAATAATTCTTAAAAATATTCTTGAATTACCTAAGAAATGGTTTACGTAATTCAAAAATTATTGTAATTTAATGAATTAATTATCTTCAAACATAATAATCATAATTATTTTTATATTCTCACATTATCATGCAAATTGAATATATGCCAGTTATCTTATGCTACATAATATGTATTTTTAATTAAATTTTGTTCAGATTTTTTTTTTCAATATTAATCTTATTTTATATAGGTACTTATTAACTCGCGCTGCGGGGTCGTGGTAGTAGTATCACGCAGTTCCCATGACCCCACCAATAGCGCCGAAGGAGGGCATCGTGCGGTTTTAAGTGGGTAAACCCGGCGCCAGTCACATGCGTTGGGGAGTCCCACATAACCCTACGATGATCCCCCGGCGTCGCACGGTGGGTCGAAAATCGGCTTTCATAGACATAGAAATGAAATCTCGAAAGTGATAAATTTTTTGATGGATATTGCTTCAGTTTAGTATTAATATGTAGAAAATTAAGTTTGAGATAATTTGGCCCAAAAATGAGGGAGTAATAATTTTTTTACGAAAATCTTGTATGGAGCCAACATGAAAAATTCAATTATTTCAAAAACGGCAAGTTTAACCGTAATATCCTGACAGATGGTTATAGTACCAATTATTCATGATTTTTTGGCATACATCATATAACGGTTTTAGCTGCTCTTTTTTTTAAAAAAATCGTCAAAATTTTTGAAAAAAAGTCACCCTGTATTATTGCACGATTCGATAGTGTTACTATTAAGGAACAATTTCTGGAAAGTAATGGTATACGGCAAACTTGAGGAAAGTGTTGAATTTTAATAAACTCCTCCATATTTTGAACAAATGTATGAACAATTATATAAAATGCTAAAATTAAGCACTTTCCTTAACTTTCTCACATATAGTTACTTCCTAGCAATTGTTATTTACTGGCAAGACTATCGAATGCTGCAATAATACAGGGTGACTTTTTTTTCAAAATTAACGGATTCGAATCCTAACCAAGGATGTTGACTTGGCTATAATCTGATAATGCAGTTATACTCGTCGTACACTGTGAAGTAAAGGAAAATTATGTCAGAGTAATTGCTTCCCAAATATACTGGATTTATAACTTTTTTATAGAAAATTTCTATGAAGCCAATGAGAAAAATCCAATTATCTTCAAAACGGCAAGATAAATCCTTTTATCCTTACATGCTGTTATAGTACTATTAATTCGTGATTTTTTTTACATAGTTCATGAAACGGTTTGTGCCATTTTTTTTAAATAATCGAAATATTAATTTTGAAAAAAAAAAGTCACCCTGTATTATTACACCATTCGATAGTCTTGCTAGTAAAGAACAATTGCTGGGAAGTAATTACATATGAGAAAGTTGAGGAAATAACTAAATTTTAGCATTTTATATTATTTTTCATACATTTGTTCAAAATATGAAGAAGTTTATTGAAATTTAACACTTTCCTCAAGTTTGCCGTATACCAATACTTTCCAGAAATTGTTCTTTACTAGCAAGACTATCGAATTGTGCATTAATACAGGGTGACTTTTTTTTTCAAAATTAATATTTCGATTATTTAAAAAAAATGGCAAATAGAACCGTTTCATGAACTGTGTAAAAAAACACGAATTAATAGTACTATAACAGCATGTAAGGATATAAGGATTTATCTTGCCGTTTTGAAGATAATTGGATTTTTCTCATTGGCTTCATAGAAATTTTCTATAAAAAAGTTATAAATCCAGTATTTTTGGGAAGCAATTACTCTGACATAATTTTCCTTCACTTCACAGTGTACGACGAATATAACTGCATTATCAGATTATAGCCAAGTCAACATCCTTGGTTAGGATTCGAATCCGTTAATTTTGAAAAAAAGTCACCCTGTATTATTGCAGCATTCGATAGTCTTGCTAGTAAGTAACAATTGCTGGGAAGTAACTATATGTGAGAAAGTTAAGGAAAGTGCTTAATTTTAGAATTTTATATAATTGTTCATACATTTGTTCAAAATATGAAGGAGTTTATTAAAATTCAACACTTTCCTCAAGTTTGCCGTATACCATTACTTTCCAGAAATTGTTCCTTAATAGTAACACTATCGAATCGTGCAATAATACAGGGTGACTTTTTTTCAAAAATTTTGACGATTTTTTAAAAAAAAAGAGCAGCTAAAACCGTTATATGATGTATGCCAAAAAATCATGAATAATTGGTACTATAACCATCTGTCAGGATATTACGGTTAAACTTGCCGTTTTTGAAATAATTGAATTTTTCATATTGGCTCCATACAAGTTTTTCGTAAAAAAATTATTACTCCCTCATTTTTGGGCCAAATTATCTCAAACTTAATTTTCTACATATTAATACTAAACTGAAGCAATATCCATCAAAAAATCTATCACTTTCGAGATTTCATTTCTATGTCTATGAAAGCCGATTTTCGACCCACTGTGCGTCGTAGGGTATTCGCAAAGAATTTTCCGCACGTTAAAAAAAAAGGTACTTATTAACTTTCTTTCGACATATTTTTACAATCTCATTACTTATTTTACAATCTAACGGTTTTTACAATTTTACGGTGACATATACATGTGCCAAATTTCATCAAAGTCGGTCAAACAAACAAACATAAATACATACAAAGGAACAAACTTTTCCTCTTATAATATTAGTATAGATTAATATTGTTTAACGCGGGTTTTTCGAATTGCGTCGGTAAATGTATGGCAACTCGCTCACCTAATTTTAGTCTTAAATTACTAATAGGCAATCGGACTGATTTTTTTTATTGCATAAATGAATAGTACTCTAAAGGGCCCCATACATGATCCGGTCTGCCTTCAGTTCGGCCTGAACGGATGCAAAATCGTAACGTCTGTGTGCAATTTCGAGATCGATGCGATCGACCGTACGGACTGAAGCGATTCGTTCCAGTGTTGCCAGCTCTGTTTTTGTGAAACTACTAAACTCGTATTGAATTCTATTAAAAAGTACTAAGAAACTACTAAAGAAGCTACTTAGGAATTCCTGAAGCCCCCCAAAAACTATTGCATTTTAGGTTTTGTTATATTCAATTTTTTTATTATTAAATTACTATAAATTTTACCATTAAATTAAAATATACTAACAAATATGACGTATATATAGTAATTAAACGGTATATAGTTTTAAGAAAATTACGGACGAATGTATTTTTATGATAAGACTAGCTGACCCGGCAAACGTTGTTTTGCCTTATAAATTATTTCTATATGGAAAATAGATAGTAGCCGATTCTCAGACCTACTGAATACGCATATAAAATTTGGTAAAAATCGGTAAAGCCGTTTCGGAGGAGTACGGTAACTAACATTGTGACATGGAAATTTTATATATTAGACTGTTCAGAATGACATTCTCCTCATGTGTACGAATCATCATACGATACGCATAGTAATTCATTGCAATTAGATTTTTATTCGTTGATACGCCTAATGCAAAATTAAATGAATTGTTAATGGAAACCAATAATAGCAATAATTAGTGTGTGAATATTGTACCTGTAATTGGATCGACCATCTTCAACGTGATGTCGTATCCGTCTTGCCCTCGCAATAAATGATTGGATATTGTAACGCATCGTACAAACGATGTGTCTCGTTTACACGATGCATGATATTGCTTCTTCGCTGAACGACAATGTCTCGCGATTTAGTTGGATCGCCAACAATAATTGCAGCAACATTATTAACGGTGGGTGCATTGAATCTTCGTACATGTTCACCTGTTGGGGTACGATCCGCTCTTATGACAAATTTGTGCGTATCCGATGGCATTCGTTCCAATGCTGTTTTGAACATATTAACCACAGCATTATTAGCATGAAAAAATGCTTGCAACTGTTCAATAATTCGTCTCTTTAACTGTTGTGTTCCCTGTATATTGCACCGCACATTTAGCTGATCCACCATTGACGAAATGAAATATATTTGCAGAAATTGATGCGGTTCATCATTCTGGTGTTGGCACCATTGAACCATGCAAATGATATATTTGTCCTTGTGTCTGTAATTGTAAACAATCATTTGTTGAAGAATACGGTGTAACTTCTGATCGTGTGATGGTGTAGTGTGCTGTGTGTGGTGTATATGTAGTTGTTATGTGTTGCAATTCATTGTGTTGGTGTGAGTGATTGGTTATGTGTGTTGTATCTTTTACCTTGCAAGTCGGCATGAAGCCGCCTTCTCGAATGATATTAGCTTCAAAGGAAGTCATGCGAAAGCAGTTATTGTATTCAAGGATGTGTTGAAGAAAATGGCTGGAATCGGGATCACTTCCATCGAACAATGGTTTCAGTGGCTGTGGTGGTGTAAGTAATGGATCCAGTTTGACTTTTCAACTTGCGCAGCACAATCCAGCCGTTTCTCTTTTGAACTTTAACGCATTGCAATATCGGCATATAGTCGTCATTGGTCCAATATCTAAATTTTCATCATCACTGTAGTTCGCAGTGGGATCATATTGGAATGCCAAGCGATTGTATGATGCCAATGATCTTCGTGTGCTCACGCGTTGTCTCAATCGGGCATTTTCTCTTATTATATTTTGTCTTTCTTCGCTTAAGTTCTGTGAATACACTTGTTGCTGGCTTGCATGTCTTGTACGGCGGCCGATGTCCGCACGTCGTACTCTAGGCATTTTGGACTATGGACAAAGTGGTGAATTTAACCTCAAATGCACGATCCACATAATTTACACAGTTCAACTAACCACCTTAAAGACAAATGCCTGCTGTTGAAATTCAATAAAAATTTGCTCAATACACGTGATTGATTTGATGGTTTCCAATTGAAATGTTAGGAAACGAATAACTTATTTTTTTTACTTTTTTTCACAATTTAGACAATACAATATAATTAATATTTATACAATTTATATTATTTTTACAATTTCACAATTTTTACCGGTTTGTCACATGAAATTAACTGAGCAGAGAACAATGAGTAGCTGTCAAACAATGTACCACGCACCGGCGCCATCTACTTAAAATATTGGTTTGTAGTAAATGCTATGGAGATGGCGCTGTATGTGAAAAAAGATTTTCCCGCTTTTCTGTTGAAATTTTTCCTGAATTTTCTTTATTGGTTTGTAGTACATGCTATGTATCAGAGATGGCGCTGTATGTGAAAAAAGATTTTCCCGCTTTTCTGTTGAAATTTTCCTGAATTTTCTTTGCTATAAACCTCACGGAGCCCAAGACCTTTCCAAAGAATGCAAAACCGTGGAAATCGGTTCATGTGTTCTGGAGTTATAGCGTCAGGAAGGAAAACCCGACTTATTTTTATATAATAGATTTTTTTTTGTGCTTAACCTAGGCCATTTTGCATATGATTACTGTCTGGCTTTTTCCTACTAAAACACTACTAATAACAAAATTTCTACCAAGGAGGGAATAAAATACTCAATTTAGTAAAATTTTATAAAATAACTAAGTTGGCAACATTAATTCTGGCCTGACCGAGCGGCCTGAACGCGCGGCCTGTCCTGACCGTGTGTGGACAAATCGCTTCAGTTCTTGCCCTAGCCGCGGCCGTGCGGGCGTGTATCTTGTACAAGCGTTGTATGAGTTTTCGCGGTGTTTAAATACAAAATTGATAAACACGACCGTATCGCTTGGCAAACCAGAATGGACTGATGCTACTGTTCCGTGTGTGGGCCCGAATCAGGTCAGGCCGAACTGACGTAAATTGGATTGGATGCGATTTTTTCCGTGTGTGTGCTCGAATCCGTTCAGGCCGAACTGACGTCAGTTCTAACTGAAACGATCGGCCTCTCGTCTGTGGGGGCCTTTAAATATGAGTAACTTCTCAGAAGAAACCGTATATCAAAAGTCAATATTTTCAAAGGTACAGCGATTTGTATAAAAAATTTCGCGAGTCTCCTAAAAACGCTCCATACTAAAGTCGACCTACAAATGACGTCACTTGTAGGTTAAGGTGTATATATTTGTATCTATCTCCGATATTTGTGCGTTTAAGTTCATACTTACCATAATGAATGTTTTTGTATATGACGTGAGTAAACTAATGATGTAGGATTTTTTTACCAATTTCGCAAAAAAATTTTTTCTTTTGGTACTTTTTAAATGTATTTAATGAATAAACTACACATAATATAATATATTTTTTTACATTTACCAAGTTGTAATGCCTCAATATTTCTGAATATATTAATGAAACTAAATATTTCAGATGTAGTCCGATCCCCTATTAGTAATTTTTAATTACTCTATTACCAGTCACATGTAATGAGACTAATGAGTAATGACATACATAATTAGTGTAAATTCACCGACTGATGGTTACATAGAATAAGTTAACTTAGGTAATAAGAGCATACGTTTAATATATGTTAATTAAAATAATTAACATATATTTAGTATGACGCGGGCACCACGTGTTCACAGATAACCTACATACATTTACATCAGTCATACTGCATACATCAGTATCATTAGCCCGCTACGAACTATTAGACTTTGCTCTCTTATTTATTATATAAGGTTTGGTAAAATCAATTACAAATACGTCCGGTACTGCTTATTTAAAGACATTTAAGCAGAAAAATAATTGTCATTCTCGAAAAAAAAAATCTTTATATGAGCGAGTTTGCGTTTTGCGGAAAGTCACCCATACATGAGATGATTTTTTACTTTGGTTATGACAATTATTTTTCTACCTAAACGTCTTTACATAAGCAGTGGATCATGTGCCCGAAGTATTCGTAATTGATTTTACCAAACCTTATATAACTACATGTTCCTCGAGAAGTCGCGACTTCGTGCGCGCAAAAAGAAATACCGCCGGAATGTACGGTGCATTTTGTCACGATAAAAAGTAGGATATTATGTCCTTTCCCGTGGTCTACTCTATATCTACGCCAAATTTCATCAGAATCGGTCCAGTAATTTCGGAGCCTACTCATGCCAGCAAACAAACCTTTAATTTTTATAATTTTAAATATATTGAATATAGACTAGCTGCCCCGGCAAACTTCGTACAGCAATCGGAATTAAATTTGTTGACGTACTGACTTGACTTCACTTGAACACACAAATAAAATCATGAAAATCGGTTCAGCCGCGTAAAAGGAGTTAAATTACAAACACACGCACAGAAGACTTATGTAGGTATATGTCACCGTAAAATTGTAAAACCCGTTAGATTGTAATATTACTAGAGATATTATAAAATGTCGACATATTGTCAAATAAAAATTGTTACGTTATTTTTCATTTTATTGTAATATTTGCCGATTGGTTAAACGGCAAGTGCGCTGCCTTGTTGTGGCATAAAAATAGCCTAGGTCCAGACTACGACCAATTTTAAGACCTACAAAATACGTACACGCTTATAACAAACATCAGGACGCGCGTGTTTATGTAATATTATATAATTATATAAAGTAGATTAATTATTATTATAATTAATTTATAATTATAGTTGTATTATAGAAGTACTTGTCTGTCACCAGGCTAATCACATGACCCGTGATAGCTAGTTTAAATTTTCACAGACGATGAATTTCTATTGCCGCTAACAACAAATACTCCTCAAAACAGTATAAAACAAAATATAATATTTAAGCGGGGCTCCCATACAACAAACTTGTTTTTTTTTGCCGTTTTGTACGGATAACGGAACGGAACCCATCGTATGCGAGTCCAACACGCACTTGGCCGGTTTTTTTGATTTTGTGCTAAAATTGTTAGATGGGGTAAGATCAAAGATTTGCCAACTATGAATTAATAATTCTATATATGTCACCGTAAAATTGTAAAAACCGTTCGATTGTAAAATAACTAACGAGATTGTAAAAATATGTCGAAAGATTAAAAACTATATATTAATAATCTAACGAAAAATAATGTGTGAAATTATAGGCAGCATATCGCGTCGGAAGTCTATCAACATTTTACAATTTCACTAGTTTTATTGCAATCTAACGGTTTTTACAATTTTACGGTGACATATAGATTAGACGGGAAGGACAAAGAATTACTTTTAATCGCGGATAAATGTTCGAACGTCTATACATAAACAGTGGGTCATATACCCAAAATATCCGTAATTGATTTTACGAAACCTTACATAAAAATAGAAGATTAATAGATCTTATAAATTTCTTGTAAATTTCATAGTTAAGGCCAGGACAAAGCTCAAAAATAAAATGATTTTCACTACTCGTATGCACATTGTAATAAGAGTCATTTTTGTGTAACATTATTTTCTATATTCATGTAGAAGACGGTGTTTGCAAGGTATTTCTTAAATATCTCTTGAAATATTGTACAAATCACAAAAGTGTTCGGTTTAAGTTGAAATATAATATTATATATGTTACAGTCATTGTGATTAAATAACTATTATACATAATGACTGGTCATTATATATAATAACAATATTGTCTAGATAATGTGATAAATTAATCACTTTGTCCGGATATTATTCATAATAGCGGGCCAAAGTTAGCTAAATATATTAATTATTTATCAAAAAATATGCATGGTGCTCCACAACATTTTACGTTTTAGGAGATTTCGTGATTTTTAAGAGGTGATTTTAAGATTTTGTAACTCAGGAATTATATATTTTTTTCAAAATGTGTACGGTTCAGAACATGTCAAGGATTGTGTACTTAATCCCACATTTTTTTCCACTTCGTAATTGAACTCTGACTAGGTAGACTAGGTGACGGGAAATGACAAAGTAGCCTATGACCTCGCCTTAATTCGACGCCATCTAATACTCTCCTTTGTTTAAAATCTTAACATAATAATATAATGATAATGTAGTTTCATAATTTTATCCTGTTATCAAAAATAACAATAAAACAGTTTTATTACTTTTCGTGAAACAATATAATTTTATGTTTCTTTGTGTTAAGATATTTTAGAATTTATATCTATTGCAAAATATATTAAATTTAAAAATACCAGTTGATTAAACTTCACATTCATAAATAATAGGTTGGGGAAAAAGTCTTTTCGCATTATAGTATGTATGAACTTGTCATAAAATATCTTGGGCTATACCAATTGTATCTGGCTGATTTTGGTATCATTAAAAAGTTTTAATTTTACAGAAGACAATTCCAAATTCAAATTAGGTAAATTTGAGTTTTTCATTTGTTTTTCTTATTGTTAAAATGAGTGATTCTTATGAAGAATTTCGATACATTTTAAAATTTTATTACAAAAAAGGTAAAAATGCAACACAAGCCGCGAAAAAAATTTGTGATGTTTATGGACCTAATGCAGTATCTGTGAGAGTAGCGCAAATTTGGTTTAAGCGTTTTCAATCCGGAAATTTTGATATCAAAGATGCACGTCGCTCTGGTCGCCCTGTTACGGACAAAACTGTTGCCATTTTTGAAAAAGTGGAGCAAGATCGGCATATTAGTAGTTACGATGTAGCTGAAGAACTGGGGATTGACCACAAAACGGTTTTGGCGCATTTGAAAAAAGCTGGGTACACAAAAAAAGCTCGATATTTGGGTGCCTCATGAGCTCACTGAAATAAACCTAATGAACCGTGTACTCATTTGTGATTCTTTATTACGACGTAATGAAACCGAACCATTTTTGAAGAAGCTGATAACTGGTGATGAAAAGTGGATCACGTACGACAAGAACGTGTGAAAAAGATCGTGGTCAAAGGCCGGTCAGGCTTCACAGACTGTGGCGAAACCCGGGTTAACTCGCAACAAGGTGATGCTGTGTGTGTGGTGGGATTGGAAGGGCATTATTCATTATGAGCTGTTACCGCCAGGCAGGACCATCAATTCTGAACTGTACTGCGAACAACTGATGAGATTAAAGCAAGAAGTTGAGAGAAAGCGGCCGGAATTAATCAACAGAAGGGGTGTGGTTTTTCACCATGATAACGCTAGACCTCACACATCTTTAGCCACTCAGAAAAAATTACGGGAGTTTGGCTGGGAGGTGTTAATGCATCCGCCGTATAGTCCTGACCTTGCACCTTCAGATTTCCACCTGTTTCGGTCGCTGCAGAATTCCTTAGGCAGTGTCAGGTTGACATCACAAGAGGACTGCCAAAACCACTTGTCGCAGTTTTTTCATCAGAAGCCCCAAATATTTATAGCAATGGGATCATGTACCTACCAACAAGATGGCAAAAAGTTATCGAACAAAATGGCACCTATATACTTTAGTCACTTGTAAATAAACTTTATAAAAAAACCTTTTGAATTTTTATATAAAATGCGAAGAAACTTTTTCCCCAACCTAATATGTTGTCTGATTTATTTACAATGTCTTGCAGATTCATATTACATTGTTGTTATATATTTTTCTTACGGCTGTTAGTCAACTTGCTTTTTGGTGCGATATAATTTCATAGATACTGAATGGGTAGACACACACATGCAATATTATTGACAATAATGCTCATATTGACAATGCTATTGCATATTTACAATGTCTTGCAGATTCATATTACATTGTTGTTATATATTTTTCTTACGGCCGTTAGTCAACTTGCTTTTTAGGGTTCCGTAATACTTAAGGAACCCTTATAGTTTCGCTCTGTCCGTCTGTCTGTCTGTCTGTCTGTCTGTCCCCGCCTCTAGCTCCTGTAATTATGAATTTAAATTGATGAAATTTGGTGCAGTTGTAGATTGTGTATAGATCACGGTTTCGGGATCATAAAAAAATAATAATTTTATATTTTAGGGGTGGCTCTCCATACATGTGAAGTGGGGATGAAAAATATTTTTTCACTCTACCCCATCGTGTGGGGTATCGTAGAATAGGTATTTTAAAATAAAGGCATGGTTTCATAAGTTACTTTTTTATAAAGTTGACCATTTTCGAGTAATCGGCCTCCAAAGTAGTTTTAAATTTCCATGCTGATAGATCATGCTAAAAACTCTTTAGGAAAATTATTGCGAACCAAATCGGACAGTAACTTTTGGAGTAATTAAAAAAAGCATATTACGCGTTTATAGTTACGGAACCCTCCTTAGACATGTCCTGACATGCTCTTGGTTAGGTTATTGGTGCGATATAATTTCATAGTTACTGAATGGCTAGACACACACATGCAATATTATTGACAATAATGCTCATATTGACAATGCTATTGCATATTTACAATATCTTGCAGATTCATATTACATTGTTGTTATAAATTTTTCTTACGGCCGTTAGTCAACTTGCTTTTTGGTGCGATATAATTTCATAGATACTGAATGGGTAGACACACACATGCAATATTATTGACAATAATGCTCATATTGACAATGCTATTGCATATTTGCGGGCCATATTGCCGTTATTATTGTAATTATGTGTTAAATAGTATTGACAAATTTCTTGTTTCATTAATATAGCTTGTGGGAAGTAAGGGAACATACATAAGTACTCCGTGACTACTTTTTACCCATTTTGTACCACTCCCCGATGACCATCCGTAGTATATGCTGAGACAGTATAGTATATGCCCCTATTTTCACGTAGTAAAAAAACTAATACGGTTTAAAAATATTTTTAGCATACAGAAAGTAGAAAACAATAATAGCTCATAGTTTAAGCGTCATAGGTATCGTTGCGTCATAGTCACGGTCCAGCCTGCATATCCAACTCGGCAATCATGGCGGTCGCGCGATATTTCGTCATAGGTATCGTTGCGTCATAGTCACGGTCCAGCCTGCATATCCAACATGGAAATCATGGCCACCGCGCGAGATACATGACAAAAATCTCACCCCTCCCACAACTCGGTGACCAAGCGTAGTACTTTGAAGATCCCGAAGTGGTATGGGTATTCCCTAACCTAGATAATGTAATCCAAGCAACTTAGCTTCGCAGAGGCAATCTTTCTGCCACCTCTTTACAGACATAGATAGTTTTTGTATGAAACAGCTGTTTTTTTTTTCAAGTAGGAAAGTTGATTTCATACTAAAAGTTGCTTATATTCAAGAGTACACTCTTGAAAGTTAGGCCACTAAATGAAAAAACACCCTGAATATATAGATAGATTGTAAAATAACTAACAAGATTGTAAAAATATGTCGAAAGATTAAAAACTATACTTATTTATAATTTAACGAAAAATAATGTGTTAAATTATAGGCAGCATATTCGCGTCGGAAGTCTATCAACATTTCACAATTTCACTAGTTTTATTACAATCTAACGGTTTTTACTATTTTATTAATTACATACATTTTTTTTCCTGTAATTTCCAGGGTTTCGTCCCCGGCATGTTCGGCGTGTCCCACGGGGCCCTGCAGTTCATGACCTACGAGGAGATGAAGAACAGATACAACCAGTACAGGAACTTGCCCATTGACATCAAACTGGTGAGTACATAATATTGTATAATAATAACAAATATTTCAAAACTAAGGATGGGCTATGAGTTATGTCGTACATCTATACATATCGACGGTTAAAAGGAAATAGGGTATAAACGACAAAAAGTTAAATGTTCAGGAGAGCCGGTCAAAGTTTTTATTTTTAGAAAAACTGATGTATTTTTGTCATTTATTAAGATATCGTGAAAACTAAAACATTTATGAAATCAGAAAAAAATGGAGCAATTATTGGTATTTTTAGTTTCAATGATTTCATGCTATTTAAAGTGGTTTTTGTCGCTTATAACAATAGCTTTTAATTTTCCAATGAGAAAATATGGCATAAGATACAAATGACAAAATTAAATATTAAAGGATAAGTAGCCTAAGCGACATACCGATTTCTCACATCGCGAGGTAAAAACGTTTAAGAGACTAGACAGTTCAATAGGTGTTATAGGAAAAGAAGGATAAGGTACCTTTCACAGCGGTCGTATAAAAGATAATAGAGCACAACTAACAGTCGGCTTTCAAAACAATACCAGGATATAAGACATTAGTTACACACAATGTCACTTGAAAGAAAAGGTAAAGAAGGATAATCAACATTTGGTACTGCATGAGTCTATAGAAATATGGAAATGCATGAGTCTATAAAAATATATAGAAAAGACACCCAAAAAATAATGAATTAGCGCAACCAACACAATCCTTCATAAGGATAAGAGCTAAAACGAGTATTACACTACACTGTTATTGTATATAACTCGTAAAATAGGGTAAAGTGCCTTATAAGTATTACGGAGTTAATTTTCATAGAAAAAGACTAGGGATCCTAAGTCTTAGGACCCTGTTTCAATATACCCTACCAGTTCAAGTTATTCAAATTTACACTAAATGGTTGATTTAAAAGATGACAGTTGGTAGTAGGATACTTTTAAATAAAAATATATTTTTGATAATATATTTTAATAAAAAAAATCAAAACTGCTTAAAAATAGTGGATCAGTATCAACCTGCTAATCATTTTTGGAAATAATAATACTACAGCTAGTCGATAACTTAAAAATCAATATACGAAAAATTGTTTTTAATTAAAAATTGTACGTATGAGTATGATTGAAGAATGTGGAAGTAGGTTGTAATCGACACCATGATATTTAATTTAATTTAAGTAAAAAGGTATTAGCGACAAAACTGTATTCATATTGTAAACGGAAGTAACATATAATCAACAGTGTGATATTAAAATAAATTTAGGTAATAGGGCATAACCTACATAGCTGTCATAAAGTACTGATTGGTAATAGGGTATAACCGACAGACTAATATGAAAATGAATTTTGTATATAAGGGATAAGCGCCATAGCTATGTTAAATTACGAAATGGTAGTAGGCGATAAACAACGTTTGTACTTTTTGAGGAAATAGTTTAAAAGGCTTAACCAACCGAAAACCTGGCATCCTTGTGAAGTAAAAAAGCATTACCGACAAGAAATACAAAATTAAATCATTTTTGTATGGGTACAAGCAACTTTATAGCAAAAATGACCTGAATTTTTGTCGGTTACGAAAAGTAATACTAAGAAATTATTATTTTTTGCAAGGGCATAAACGACAAAAAAGTTATCGTAGAGCCATGGGAGTAAGCGCATTCGAAAGAGCAGAAAATTTTACGTAGGATGGCATATATAACTCATTTTTGCCCAAAATGTCGCTTATAAATGTACTTCCTTTTTACCGTCGATATATAAATCTATACATCTATACAGATAAATATAATTGAAGTGTCTGTTTGTAATTTCAAATTAACAGCTTTTCACTTAATGCATATGGAAGTATATTCGATACTAACGATAAAATGTCAATTTTTAAATTTTTGCCTGTCCGTCTGTCTGTCTGTCTGTTTGTTCCGGCTAATCTCTGAAACGGCTGGACCGATTTTCACGGGACTTTCACTGTGAGATAGCTGATGTTATAAGGTCTAATATAGGCTACTTTTATTTTATGGTTCCGTATAAAAAAAGGGTTCCCTTTCCGTTAGTTGCGAGCAACGAAGTTATGCAAACGAAATTGCGGGCATCAGCTAGTCTATACAGATAAATATAATTGAAGTGTCTGTTTGTAATTTCAAATTAACAGCTTTTCACTTAATGCATATGGAAGTATATTCGATACTAACGATAAAATGTCAATTTTTAAATTTTTGCCTGTCCGTCTGTCTGTCTGTCTGTTTGTTCCGGCTAATCTCTGAAACGGCTGGACCGATTTTCACGGGACTTTCACTGGGAGATAGCTGATGTTATAAGGTCTAATATAGGCTACTTTTATTTTATGGTTCCGTATAAAAAAGGGGTTCCCTTTCCGTTAGTTGCGAGCAACGAAGTTATGCAAACGAAATTGCGGGCATCAGCTAGTTTGCCAATATAAATCTTCATACGAGATAAAGTTACGCCATCTTGATTTCCCCATACCTTAAATGTCAAAATGGCCCCAAACAACCCCAAAAGTGTGACTCGCACTCGACCAGTTTTTCGTATCCTGATTTTTTTAGAACTTACTAGTACAGGACGACCTCTGTGGCTCAGTTGGTTGAGCGTGTTGGTGCTCAAGCCGGAGGTCGCGGGTTCAAATCCCGCCGAAGGAATAAAAAGTTTTTCTGTGTTCCTGGGTCATGGATGTGTATTAAATATGTGTATAATATAATAAAAATCTTAAATATGTGTATAGTATAAAAGTATTAAATATATTTCCGTTGTCTGGTACCCGTAACACAAGTTCTTCCAGAACTTACCACGGGATCAGATTGACGTGGTGTGAAGCGTCCATAGATATAATTATTCAAAGTCCCTACTATTTATTTATGCAATAAAAATCAGTTGTCTAACCTATTCAAAGAATTGTCACTTGTCAGTCAATGCTGACATTATTTATTAAAATCCATCATAATATTATCAGTATTCACCACCCAACTTTGATATTCCAGTCGTCAGCCGAGTACCTTACCTTCGCTGCCATATCCAAGCTAGTAGCGGCCGGCGCCACGTACCCCTACCAGGTGGTACGGGCCAGGCTCCAAGATCAGCACAGAGTCTACAACGGCGCCTGGCACTGCGTCTCCGAGACTTGGAGGTACGAACGCATACGGGGCTTCTATAAGGGCCTCACGCCATACCTCCTACATGTAACGCCCAACATATGCCTAGTTATGCTCATATGGGAGAAATTCACCAATAACGATTAACTTTCTGATGGGAAAATATGTGTTTGTTTATTTTAGTTATTATTTATTTGTAAATTGAATTAACAATCAGTAATCTAAAGAAATAATTTCGATTATTTTGTTTTTTGACATTGACAGTAATGTTCGATACAAATTTTTGACATTGATATTGACAGCCGAACGTGACCATAGACAAAAGCATCCGCATGGACTTCGCTTTTAAAATTAGAACGCAGTAGTGTGGCCAGTGTTGTCATTTTTTTATTGATAATCAAAATATGTAAGAAAAAAGGCCAGCTTCACGATCGTGTCATATTTCTAGAGAGTCCAAGTCCATGAGTATTGCTCGGGGAGCACTGAATCAATATGTCTATGTGTACGACAGCAGTCTATACAGGGTTTTGTTTGTGGTGTCTATTCTTATTGTCTATGGATTTTGTTAAGGTAAGACTAGAGATAAGCGATAACTATTTTTTTTTGTTTTGTAATAAAAGTGCATTTTATTGTGAATTAGCTTCTTTTAACGATTTTTTTGACCATAACTTTGACGTGTGTATTTTACACGATGCAATAATTAATTATAAATTGATTTAATTCAGTTGTGAGTTGTGACAGGATTATTATTAAATGTTTGTTAATGTTAGCTAAAGGATAAAAATGTAATAAATTTAAGCGAGTTCTTATAGGAATTTGTATATTTATATAATAATATGTAAACACCTGTCTCACGACATATGTTAGTGTGTAGTCATACGCCATACTGCCTGTCGTGCAATCGGCATGATGCTACTGACTAGATCAGTTAGAACTGACCGTGTGTGGATGTGGATAGGCATGCCAGTTTGTCCTGTTTATGTCAAGTTCTAACTGATCCAATCGGATTGCGGATTGGACGATACGCAGTATTGTGCATGACTACTGCTAGTTATCTGAAATCTCTTGAACAGTAGTTTTAATTTTCCCATCAGATTGTGATAAATAAAATAATCGGCGACCCTGGCACAAGGTTATCGCCGCTAGTTTAATTTTTTTTGTGATAATAGTATATAGAATGTCTTATATAATATTGTATGTAAAAGACATTTTGTTGAATCGTTACATGTGTGGTGAGACGTTTGGCTATACGATAAGATAGGATACGTTTCAGCTTGTAATGTAAAGTAATAGTAAATATTTATAAGTAGTTTCAGTAATTTATTAAAACATAATGCCTACTTAATATACGCAAAGTTGAAGCTATTCTATCTTAGAGGCTGTAGACATTTTACCCGCCTTATTAAAATATCTTAATGTTTCCACTCCTAACATCGTAAACCCCCTAGTGAAATTATAGTTAATTCAAGTTTAGATCGACAAATTAGAATAGGTTGCAAAGCTTTTGTCATTTGAAAAATCTCAAGAGATTATGACAATATGGTCTTGGTCCATTGCAGATGAGATAAAAAAAAAGTTTGACAGCTACTTTTAAATTTCGAATTTTATGATGTTATCGAAAGAGTTTGAATTTAATGGCGCGAAATTGAGATTTTTAATTTGACAAATGCGATTATGTTACACCAAATAAATATAATGAAGTCAGAAAGTATATGTTTAGTATATAATTGTCTTTCATTATAAATAGTGTTATGACTTGGTGGCTGGCCACAAATCACAATATATTTTTTATAATATAAATAATTCGGTAGGACATGTTTCAATTCGTTTCAATTTGTGTAATCAATAAATGATAGCAAATTGAATTATCGTTTGTTTGATTTGCTTTAGTTTTCCTGTCCTGGCCATAGAGATTATATAATATTAAATTTTTTTGATACCAGATTTTTTTGTTACGAATTCAATGAGGGTTTTCAAGGTCATATAACGGCTGTTTGGACCTGAGTCTTACAAGGCGCCGTCTGATGGCAGGGCTACCGAAAACTGATTGTTTTCAACGATTTGTGATCAACGTTTTCGAAATTTTTGCCACCAGATGCGAATGAGGTATAAAAAAGCTGTCAGATGCCTCTAAAACCCTTAAGTTATAGTGCAAAATCCTCTTATGAAACGGTAAGTATTAATTTATTTTGTACTCCAAAGCAAATTACTATAGAATTTGTTTTATAATTTTTCAGATACGAAGGTTGGCGTGGTTTCTACAAGGGGTTAAAGCCGAACCTTGCGCGAGTTGTACCGGCGACTATGATCACGTTCCTAACGTACGAGAACGTGTCGCACTATATGTTGCGTCGCGGGCAGGATATCAAACTACCCACATGAGAAGAATAGAAGCTCTGAGGCAAGGGGAATAGAGATTAGGACCATATTACTATAATAATAGCAATTATCACAAGCAAGGGGATGTATCAGTGGCGTGGGGTTTCTATAACTCCATTCCTGCCGACTTCACTTACCACTTACCTTTTGAAGACCCTCATCTCAAATCCCTATGTATTAAGCAGGCTAGGGCTTCCCTATGAAGCAGAACCAGCCTTCGCTACTGGGACGTACCCGTGACGACTTTTTACCAATCTTGACCCCTTATTAAAAATTCGTTCACAAACGCCACCTAAGGCAGTTTGGCAATAATCACGAGCGCCCACTACACATTACGGTACATTAGCAGTAGTGCGGTTTGCACTGCAGATAAAACAGTCGTGCTAATAACGATTAAAAATGCGACCACGGTTTGGACTACGGACGGATATGACACATTTAGGCGAACGTGCAAAGTGCCAAGTCGGAACTGGTACCGTGTGGAGGGCGCCCGTGCCTTGTGAATTCTTGAGTTTGAGAGCTCGTGAGTTTGGCAATAAACTGCCTGGGTGGCGCTTGTGAACGAATTTTAAGAAATATAACTGGTAAGTGGCTGGCTGGATAATAAGTACTAAATTGGTAAAATATGAAGAGATTGAGACCAATAAAGTCTACTATGATGCGTCAATCGTATCCATTAATTTGTCTCAGTTCCCCTCTTTTAATCGCGTTATTAGTTATACCATCGCCGTAAATATTCGCTACGGCATTGGCGACTCCAGCCATGTTTTTATGGTTCCGTAGTAGCTACAAGGAACCCTTATTAACCTTTCGCTCTGTCCGTCCGTCTGTCCATCGGTCTCCCCTTGCTAACGCCGGTAATTATGAATATCAATAAATGAAATTCGGTTTAGCTAAAGTTCGTTTTCGGAATGCAAATGGTAGACGACAGACTATTTTATTCCCAGTGTGAGCATGCACTAATAATTTTAATCATAAATAATGTATGTGTGCCCATAAAAATTCAACGTGGCTCTACGTACGTCTAGTTTAAATATATTAGTAACACTTTGTCACGAAGTACGATGCTTGGTCAGGATAAACCAAAAATTATTTACTAAGCTTTGGTAAGTTTATCTAAAACAGTGGATGTTGAGAAGTTGTGATGTGATGCGAGATAGTTCGAAGAGTTCTAGAATATAATTAATTGCCATTATTAGTTCAAAGTTAGACGATAATTGACTTCGTTAACGTCACATAATAGTTCGAAGAGTTCTAGAATTTATTTAATTGCCATTATTAGTTCAAAGTTAGACGATAATTGACTTCGTTAACGTCATATAGCACTATTAATTTCCCTTCCAAAAAAGGTTTTTAAGTATACATTAAAGTAAAACGCAATGTATAGTTTATTACATTTATTTGTAGAGTTAGAGCATATGTATTGTTGTGTTGCGTAAACACAGGATCTTAATTTTTAAATATGAATTTGTCTACTACTATAATACTAATAGCCGGTTCTCAGTTATTTTACCTCGGAGATTCTATGAGACTAAAGCTAATTTCCGCTATACTATTGTGCTATATAGTATAGCAAAGAAGGACCTTATGCTATACTATATAGCATGGCGTTCACATTACGCGATATTATCGCAAGCATTTATAGTATATAGCAAGCTCAGTATGGTTGTGTCGTTCTTTCGCTTCGGGATGGCCGGGGGTGAGGGAGGAGGAAGAGGGCGGCGCGCGATATAGCACAGTATGAACTCAGCGTATCGCACAATTATATAGCGTGTAGTAAGCCAATATACAGGAATACTTTTTCATCGGTACAATAAATTTTACCACGTCATTGGTATATTGGTATCGATAATAGAGTACATTTCACATTTTTTTTTTCATTTCAATTAATTTATTCTATAACCAATCTAATACCGCATGGGCGCACTAACTATACAAGGCATCAACGAGTTCGGTACGAGGTAGGGGGCGGATAAGTTCGGGGATTGATAATTTTGTTTTTTTTTTTTGTTCCAAAGGGGTAGTGACAAAAATCGCTAGTAATTTTTATTTTTGACAACTATTACGTATGTTGATTTATTGTACTGGTGAAAAAATAATCCCGTATAGTTAGTACAGTGTGAACGTGTCCTGTCTCTGAAAATCAATTACGGATACTAAGGAGACACATGACCCACTGCTTATGTAAAGACGTTTAGGCAAGAAAATAATTGTCATGCCAGTGGCGTAACTATACCATCTGAAGCCCGTGCCAAATTATTTTGATGCAACTTAAAAAATATATATAATTTTTATATGTTAGGTTAATTCTGAGCTCGCGTCCCCTTGGGCCCTCGGGTGGGGGGCCCGTGGCATTTTGCCAGCCCAGTCACCATATCATGTATGGGCGACTTCGCAAAACGTAAACTTTTTGAAACAAAAAAATTTTTCTTGTTTTGACAATTATTATTTTCTGCTTTTAAACGTTTTTACGTAAGCAATAGATTAAATTCCCAAAATTTCCGTAATTGATTTTACCGAACCATTTAATATATGCTACTATTATAATATTATAGCGTAGTCTGAAAGCCGCTTGATCCTTACGTCGTCGGCATAAATGTCCCGTCACAGGTAAAATAACTCCGAACTTACTGACCACGATTGACGCTCAGTTTCTGAGGATTTTTGTCGGTAGTTTATCTATTCAATAGCGGTTTTTAATGGATAACACAAACGCGTCATCCAGTCAAAACCGCTATTGAATAGATAAAAAAGTCCTCAGAAACCGGCCAAATGTCAATTAAATTCTATTTAGGCTGAATTTCTATTTTGTTTATGAACGAAATTGTTTTTATTTAAGTAAGTTGGTTGCCTAATTATATACTTTGCATTTCCTAGTGTTTTTAGTTTTAATTATTTTATAGAATATGTACGCTATAATCAATACAATGATTGATCTATTGTAGTTTTTGCCAAAGTATATTTGCTTCAACAAACGTTACATTGTGATCTATTTGAAATACAATTAATAATGAGATGCTTTTTTACTTTTCATCACAATATTGAGATTATTCCCAAATCCCAAGACGTTTTTATAAGATATCGTTTATCATAATCTTTTAAAGGCGTGATATAAAGCGTATATGGTTGGTAATAGGCAATGGTATAATTTGATAAGTTTTTGGATCATAATTTCGCGTCCAGGTTTTCAGGGTTTCATTGCGCGTGATATTCAGAAAGTGGCGTCTCTGAAAATGATGCTACAACATTAATTAATTATTTTTTTACGATTCCTAGTTATGTTCCAATGTGAAGTGCTTCATTATGTGAAGGTTATTATGGTAATAAAAGTAAAATGCTACTTTTGGTTTTTTATTTGTTCTCTTCGCCGCTTGTTGCCTTGCCGAATGCGCCATCTAACGTAGAAATAAGACGTTAAAATATACTTTATATTTATCAATCATAGGTAGGTATTAAGTTTTTTTTAATGATTTATTTTTGTGATAATTTTACAAAAATGTTATTGACATAATTTTGCGAAATCTAAACTTCTGGTCTTAAAATATGTTAAACAACTTGCATTTTGTTTCTTTGCACTTGCATTTTAAGGTCTATAAAAACCTTGGTTTAATTTAATTTATTAATGGCCCCGAATCAGGCAGATTGCAAGATAAGAATTAAAAGCTTAATATTTGAATTTTATGTTTTAATACGCGTAATCTTAAAGATTACCCTTACTATACCATAATCTTAAGTATGTGTATATTTTGTTGTTATCTTTCCCGACCTACACAGCACCTAGACAGTAACAACAACTAACTAACAATAGATGTTTCATCTTGTTTGCGAAAACCACAACAACGATAAGAATGCAAACATAATATAAACATAGAATTAAAGCGAATAAACTGGGCCTCTAATCAAGATGCATTCGATAATTTCGACGGCGAAGTTCGAAAACAAAATGTATAGGATTTGACATAACGCATCGTAAGCGACATGCCACATAACGATGACTTATGTCAGATCCCATACATTTTTGATTTCCAAGTTCGCTGTCGAAATTGTCGAATGCATCTTGACTAGAGGCCCCGAGCCATTTATGAAGATTCTTATTTCCTATGGAGCAAACATTCCAGTGGTTCACCTGATGATAAGTAATACCAGCTCCCGTCTCCCATACCTACAGGTAAATAGGTGGCTTGCAGATGCGTTAGAGACCCTAAACCAACGTCCTTGTAACCTTTGTATATGGTCGGCAAGACCGGCAAATGAGCAGAGGGATCACCTGATAAGCGATTACTGCCAGTAATGAGTTCGGAACTCTCGACGTATCCTCTTCTGTCTTGTTTAATTTTTTTGTCTCCGATAGAGTCACTTAGATATCTATCACAGACTTACAGAATGTAGGTACCTGGTACAGCACCTAGTACCTACGTAAGTACAAGCATATTACATAGTATGTAAGTGTAAATATTATGTAGGCATGTTACATTTTATATCAACGATTGAAGACCACATCAAAGTAAATATCTGTTATCTGTTTATTTTGATATCAGTCGTAACGCGAATGTGCACGGTGCTATGTGGATGGTGAGGTGTTCTGAAAACTTTGTGTAAAAACAGTCAGTGACAATGGTAAGTTATCTATAACAACAGATACCTTATAAGTAATTTTTTTAAAATACCATCAACTCGTTAATCCTCGTGTGTTGTAGTAATCGCCAATCGGCAATCGCTTAGCAACAGGAGGTTAGGGTCTGCTTCTGCTCGTTTGCCGGTCTTATTTAATAAAGTGTGAGGATGTTTGTGATTAATTATGTAGGCATGCTATTCCAACGCGGGTATTGAACCCACAAGCTCCGGATTCGAGGGCAAAACTCTAAACAACTGGACCACTAAGGGCGGAAGCACACGGTGCGTTGCGGCGCGTGCTTTCGCCCTAACGTGTCCACTATATGCCCTTGTCCCTTGATGTCACACCAAGTACCTAACATAATATTTTTATCTTGTGAAGTCTCAAGTTGTGCCTGTTATTATTAACTAGCAAACTGCCCCAGCTGCGCACGGGTGATAGGTATCTTAAACTTTAAACGAGACAATCTTGTCAATGTATAATTATATCATAATTATATATGATCGGTTTCTCGAAAAGGGTAGCTAGTAATACCATAGCGTAATAAAGAGATACAGTGGGCCAACGCGTTTGAAGTCGCGCGAAATGCCGCTTTTGTGTAGGTATTCGTCATTGCTGCAGGGTTGTCACAATAATGTGTTTTATTATATTAATTAATCTGTTCTACATTTTGTGTATTCGTAGTATGTGTATGTAAAACTTAGGCCTTTGCATCCGTTAATGGATGATTTATACAGTATTCTCCGAGCGAAGTAACCACTCTTGAAATACTGTAGTGCCTGGGACAGTTGGTTTTTAAATGTTGTATGGTTGCCCAAGCACATACGGCATTCTCACAACACAGTCAGCCTAGTCCAGAGGAATGAACTGGACAATACGTCTGGGGCCAACTCGTTGCGGGTTTCATCACGATGTTTTCCTTCGCCGTTAGAGCGTCCGTATAATGTACTTGAGATCTGAAAAAGTCTCATTGGTACACGCCTCAACCTGGGATTCGAACCTGCAATCTCTCGAGTGCGAATCAAACGGTCTACCCACTAGGCTACGGAGCTCTATGTTGCTCTATGTGTATGTAGAGTACTAGGAATAAAACAAAAAAAAAATATATAGAAGTATTAATGAAGAGTTTTATTATAAAAAATACAAATGCGTATTACAAAAGCTCAGGGTTAGCATGATATATATCAATTGATATATATCGTATATATCAATTGATATTTATGCTTGATATATATCAAAATTGATATTTATATTTTAAAATGTAAAAGAATGTTTTAAATGTAAAAAATCTTACATCAACACAGGTCTTATTTTCCGAGAGTTACACAAGCCTAGGTCATCAAAAACTTGCTATTTGACACGACATTAACTAATCATAGCCGTCGACGCGGCTTGTAACGGCTTATGACACCCACGTGACCCCCTGTTTTTCGGAAGAGAATTCCTTGTTTGTTATTATACTATTGTTATACCATTTATACCATGTGTCAAATTAATTCGACTGATAAAATTCATACACTTTTTTTTTCTTCTGGTTATAAACAAAATTCATTTTATGGATTTAAGACATAAATTGATACTCAAAAGTATCTATCGTTGATTTTTAATTTATTTGAAAACTTTGAATATCAATAATAAATAAATGAGTTTAATTTTACTTCCCTATCTTCAAATTATCAGACATACAAATTATTTCGATTCAACTATTAAAAAAAAAATCAGAGTATGAAATTTGTATGTAATTTTGAAAATATCAAAAATTTAAAAAAATCAAAAATATCGGATATATATCAAAGATGTCTGATATTTTTATATTTATTATAAATATCGGATATTTACGAACCCTGCAAAAGCTACAAATGCGAAACTGAAAGGTATTTTCGACATTTGGATTTACTAGTTTTTAGATTGCGATTGTTGAATTTGACGATGTAGTTAGTAAATTCTCATACGTAGACAATTTTATTAAAAATTCTGACAGGAAATAGGCGCATGGTTTTGTATGAAAATTAATCTTCTTTAGCTGTTCATATAATTGACCATTGTAAATAAGTAGGTACCTACATACAACTCAAACGAAACACTGTTGCAAACCACTTAAAATAATCAAACGAGTGTATGGCAGCTTGGGCTCGCTACCGCCCCTCTCTCACCCCGCACGCCCCGCACGATTGCTCTGTCTAGACGTGTCCGTTGGACGACTGTAGGTAAGTTCCATAGGCTGTGGTAATACCATGAAATTAGTATGCAAGGAGTTTTGGAGGAGAAAAAACGTCTAGCTAGATATTATCTCTGAGAAACTGCGCATTTTTAAGCTATGTATAATATCTATATAGACGCTTCACACCCCGTCAATCTGGCCCCGTGTTACTCGTAAGTACCTATCCGAAGAACTTGTGTTACAGGTACCAGACAACGGGAAGTATATTTAATATTTTTATAGGTACTATACACATATTTAAGATTTTTATTATAATATTTAAATGTATGTTTATTGTTTTTCTTTCGTCGTGCAACAATATATCAAAAATTTTGACTCGTTTGTCAGTCCGATTGGGGCATACGGCATACCAAATGCATATGTAGGTACAATTTTTGCTTTGTTCGAAATCTCGGAATGTGGTAGGTAAGGTGGTTTCGATTCCCGGTCTGATAAATATTTTTGTGAATCTTTTTTTTTAAGTCTATCAGAATTACGAGCAAAGCTCCTGGTCCAAATGTATTAGGTATAGGTATAGATATAAACCTTCATCTTGATTCTTGAATCACTCTGTCTCTACTTATTCTAGTACCTATAATCTGTTCAGTAGTTTCAGATCGCGAACTGACAACGATTTCATTTTAAGTCCCCGACAAAAACAGAGGGGTGATATAAGTTTGACGTGTCTGTCTGTGTGTTTGTCCGTGGCATCATAGCTCCCAAACGGACGAATCGATTTTGATCTATTTTATTTTGTTTGAAACCTGCCATGATCGAGAGTGTTCTTAGCTATAACTTATAATTCATCATTATTAGATCGCTGACTGCTGGACTATTCGTGGGTTTCTTAAAATGTTTAATGTTGTTTGTAATGTATGTAATGATTTTGTATTTAATGTTTGTTTAGCAGTTAGCTAAACAAACATTAAATAGGTATAGCTGGGTAGGCTTTGGGCCAATTGTGTCACGGTGTCATGCCAAGAATCGGTATGTGGAATATCTCCCAGCACTACCAAGAGAGAACTCAAGGAATGGGGCCGCAGCTTAAGTATAAAGCAATGGGCTGCAATCCTAGGCCTTGAGTTTTATATTTCTATATTTTTTATTATTTCAAGATCAAAACAGTAGGTACAGCCAATGTCCCGTGAAAAACCTGGATTTTCATTTCAACACTAATTAACCCATTTACCGCCGCCGTACGCAATTGGGTACACCTACAAATTTAAGTGTAGAGTAAAATTGATCATAATTAGAGTGATTATTATTTACAAGTTGCTTTATAAAAGGATATTTTTTACTTAAACTTTAACAATAAAACAGGAATATATTTATAATTATTGTCACTAGCCACAAACAAAGTTGATAGATTTTGAGCTTGCACGTGTAAGGTTACTGTTTCGTATTTTTCGGTGCCTAATTTCAATATACGCTAATTTTACTATTTCAATTCATAAAGTACACCTGAATCTGTAAAATAAACATAAATTGATAGCTCTCAAACTTATATCTGCAACGATATTGTTTGTAATACTCAGTACCCAATTGAGTACAACGGCCGAATACGTACAGCATTTTTTTTATTATTTTTGTTATTTTTTAATATAATTTTGTAATTTATAATAAAAAACCTAACATAAACTGTAACAAATGTTATTTAATAATACTAGATAGGTATTGGCAGTAAAACTATCGAATTTTGATTGTATCCCATACAAATCAATACATTTTCGCAAAAGAAGTTAGGTTTTTGACATATACATAATAGTAAGCTTATTCAAAAGCCTGGCTCTCATGTGTCATGAGTTGAGGCACACGTCAAGGGAAATAATAAAAATATTAACACGCTTTTCGATTTTTCCCTAGGAAGAAGAGTACCTAAAACCATGTAAAACAACGAAGGGGTGCTAAAGTCGAAGCCGTAACCCATAACAGTGAAAGAGAAAGCAAATCCATCTTTTCGTTTCTTTTTTGTAAGGTTGTTTCGTTGTTGGTGATCCATTGGAGTCTATTTTTACGACGTTGCATTGGAATTATTCCGACATAATGGCACTCATAAGTGTTAGCATGTGGGACAAGGAACGATATAGGTAGATAGTTAGATATTAAGTTTTTTCTCTTACTAAAAGCCGGATCTCTTTGCTATAGGTATCTACTTATTAATAATATTATTACTCTGTGCATGATCTAAATCCTACTAATATTATAAATGTGAAAGTTAGTGAGCATGTGTCGATGGATCGATGGATCGATGGATGGATGTTTTACTCTTTCACGCAAAAACTGCTGAATTTCGATGAAATATTTTGGTATGGTAGATTAGGCTCTGGATTAAAACATAGGCTACTCTTTATCCTGAAAAAGTACCCGTGTTTCTTTGGGATACTGCATTTACGCCGGAGGAGCCGCGGGCAACAGCCCGTAGTAACTTTTCCAACATTACCTACTTAGTAGGTAGGTAGTAGGTTTTGTAGCTGATAATGGTGACATTTAATTTCCTAAAGGAAATAACAATTTTTGCTACACTATAGGAAATGCTTTAGTCTGGATCCGGTTGATTTTTTCGCATTATAGCAGTTGATAAACCTAGGATCATTGACACAGCACGATCGATTCATATAAATTACAGTAATAACGCCGCGCCGTGCGGTGGGCATTTAGATTAGCGTAAAAGATTACAAAAAAAAATGTAAAAATTAAAACCAAGTAGGTAAAGATTAACCTACCTTTTTGGGTTTAATCTTAATTTGTATTAAAAGCAACTTAAGGCTTAGATACCGTACCAATTGGGTACGGAACCCTTAAAACGACTTAAAAGTACATTCATGAATCATGACCCAGGCACACTGAAAAATTTATGTTCCCTGGCGGGATACGAACCCGCAACCTCCGGCAACGCGCCAACAACTGAGCCATAGAGGTCGTCAAACTTAATTACGGAAGAGTAGTGATTCTCTATAACCCTAGCCTGTAGTCTGTACCCAGACTGCTTATTACACAAAAGTATAAAGACGGACGGACAGTTATAACTTGTAGATGTTGCACGCTACTTCGTGCGCGCAAAAAGACCGCGGTAACCGTAATTTTTGCGGCGATGAAAATTAGCCTATGTCCTTCGCCGTGGTCTAATCTATATCTGTTCGTTTGTTTGTTTGCATTGAATAGGCTCCGAAACTACTGGACCAATTTTGATGAAATTTGGCATCAAAATCGGTCCAGTAGTTTCGGAGCCTATTCAATGCAAACAAACAAACGAACTTTTCCTCTTTATTATTAGTTAGATTCTTAAGAGCAAACTTATCCAACGAAGTCGAAAAACTTGTAGCCTATAATAAACAACAAAATTCCTATATTTCATCCTTTATAAATATTAATTAACAAGAATCCTTTACTATTTCCTGTATAATATAAAACATTTATTGTTAAATTATGTAATAAATAAATGTGCTTGAGAATTGAAATCCCCTCCAACTACTTATTATGCGGGTTCTTAACGTTTTGTTGAGTTTGGCTCAAAACGACGCTCTTATTGCCGCGTTTAATTTAAAACTCTCTACTTGCAGCGTTTAATTTGAAACGCTCTTAAGCGTCTTCTTTTTGGTTATACGCGTCTCTTGTTAGTGTGTTCAACGTCTTGGCTTATCACCAAGGGGCAAACAACATTGATATCTTTAAGTAATTGCGTACTATCACTTGCCTCTTTACGCCGCGAGTGTGTGACTGTTGATGCTATTCAGTTATGAATTTTACGTTCTAACCAACAAAATGCCGATGAGAAATGGGAAGCGAAGTCAGGTTAGTTTTTGTTTCTTTCTTTCCTGTTATTTGAATAACAAGTTCTGTTGTTATTAGGTTAGTTTGCAGAGTTACGTAGCTTTTAAAAGCTACGTAGCTCTTGAACGGAATATATAAAGAGAAGACCAAAAACTTAAAAGCTAACTTAAAACTCAATATGTTTTTTAAATTACATTGGTGAGATATGGTGAGATTTGTCTCAACCAGATAGTTAAGAGGGGAGTGCAAAATTCTCACGTGAGATTTTTCAAAAAATTTATATTGAGTATAAATGTGTTGCAATTTGTTCCAAAAACACAATTTGTTTTATTATTTTTACTAAGTCTATTAAAAAATAGATCGTGCTTGTGAGACGTGCTTAAATAGTTAGATTTTTCAAACTTTTTAATTTAACCAAATTTTCTCGCATTTTGAGAATATTTTTGCCCGAAACAAATTACATGATATCAACTGAGACCCCTCTGCCACAAGTGTGATTTGGTGATATTACTCCCTAAATACCTCACGTAATCTATGGACGCCCCCTGAGTAGATTGACTTTGTGCGTAATAACTTGTCATAGATATTGTAACATTATCTACAACGTAGATTATATTGTTATATAGATGCTCTAAGGTTTTAGTTGACGATCTCTGTTATTATTTTGATATTAGTCAGTCGTAAGGATACCTAGATCAGAGGGGCAATTCTGCTAAATAAAGCCTGCATTAATACGATTACAATCAAGTCCCGATACGCTTATACTCCCAATAGGTGTTTTATGGGCGCAGAGATGTACAAAATACCCTGTATAAAGTATCTGAAATACAAAATGCAAAATACTTTCAAATTAAGTATTTCAGATACCAGATACAAAATACTTTCGAGAATGGTATTTGAAATACTAGATACAAAATACGTATCTTCAAAATACTTTTTAAGATACAAATACTTTTGTAAGAAAACAACATTTTATTTTAATTCGCCATACATTTAATGCCTGGTTAATACGTGGCCACAAAAAATATTTATAGTAAGTTGTACTTTATAAACATAGGAACAAAAAATAAAACCGGCCAAGTGCGAGTCGGACTCACGCACCGAAGGTTCCGTACAAACATGTAATAAAAAATAATGGTTCACGGTTTATGTCTATGAAATTGAAGGTTTTTAGGGTTCCGTAGCCAAATGGCAAAAAACGGAACCCTTACGGATTCGTCATGTCTGTCTGTCTGTCTTTTTGTCTGTCCGTCCGTCACAGCCACCTTTTTCCGAAACTATAAGAACTATAATATATGCTGTTGTAACTTGGTAAGTAAATGTACTCTGTGAACTGCATTCAGATTTTCACACAAAAAAGGAAAAAAATAATTTTGGGGGTTCCCCATACTTGGAACTGAAACTCGCATTTTTTTCTATCAAACCCACACGTGTGGGGTACCCATCTATATCATTTTTTTCCTAAACTGAATAGTTTGCGCGAGAGACACTTCCAAGGTGGTAAAATGTGCCCCCCCCCCCTGTAACTTCTAAAATAAGTAGAGTCCGACCGAAACTGGTTTTCCGGCCGAAACCGAAACTGAAACCGAATATTCGGCCGTGGCTTCAGTTTCGGCCGAAACCGAAACCGAAACTCACGTGGTCAAGTAGAAAATTCCTTAAAATACTGAAATTTGGTGCATTTATATTTAACTATACAGCGTGTCCCGACACCTATATCGGAGCCTTTAGTGGTAAAAGATATGGAATTTTTATCAACAAATTGCCCTTCAAATTTTATTTTCCTTTCACGTTTGTAAAATGGCAGCTATTTTATTTTTTGGTAACCAAGACCCGGGCTCTTGTACTAATTCGACCACCACTACTCATGTAAATGTCCTAGGAACAAAAAAAAACTCATTTGATAGCTAAATATGTGGACAATAATTCACAGTTAAAATGTTCTAATTTTCTTTGAACAAAAAAAAAACAAAAAAAGGTAATTTAAAAAAATATATAGTTTTTTTTTGTGAATTTTTTAAATTATTTGCTTTTTGTGAAAAATCTAGGCCATTAACCTGCTTGTTTTTTGTTCTAAAACGATAAAAGAGGACATTTGCTAAAATAAAATCGAATCCCTTTACTCTCAGTGCAATAGTTTAGAAGTTATAACAATTTGTTGGTATCATCTCAGGCAGGGGGCCAGCCAGTCGTCTTTTTTAAATTGTTATAAGTACTTATTATTCGTTCTACAACGATAGAAGAGGACGTTTGCTAAAATAAAATACTAAACTCCTATACTCTCAGTGCAATAGTTTAGTAGTAGTTTTTTATGTTCCTAGGACATTTACATGAGTAGTGGTGGTTGAATTAGTACGAGAGCCCGGGTCTTGGTTACCAAAAAATAAAATGGCTGCCATTTCACAAACGTGTGAGAAAAATAAAATTTGAGGGGCAATTTGTCGATAAAAAAAACATATTTTTTAAAACTAAAGGCTTCGATATAGGTGTCGGGACACACTGTATAAATCATTCAAGTACAGAAACGAAACAAAAACTTACATGTAATCAGTTCCATCAAAATAACCTCTAAAGAATGTTTGCGTCGGGCGATAACGCACTAAGTTGTGTTGCTACAGAGCTATCCGAACGGCGCACGACAATTCCCGAACAGGGCCGCCAGCGTCCGCCAAAGCGTTGCCGCAAGAAACGAAGCTAGGCGAGCGTGCACGACAACTTCCGAAATCAGTTTCGGTTTCGGAAAAAGTTTCGGCCACTTTTGGCCGAAACCGAAACTGCCGCCGAAACTTGATTTTTGGCCGAAACTCGGCCGAAACCGAAACCGAACTTTCGGTCGGACTCTAAAAATAAGAGAATGATAAAACTAAAAAAAAATATGATGTACATTACCATACAAACTACCACCGAAAATTGATTTGAACGAGATCTAGTAAGTAGTTTTTTTATTAATACGTCATAAAAAGTAAACCGCAATTTACCTTTCATTCAATCAACTCAAACACAAAAATAAAAAACCGGCCGACAGACATGACAGACAGACATGGTTTCGTTTTTTGACATTAGGCTAAGGAACCCTAAAAAGCGATAATATTATACATTAAACTCGGGGGATAAAAGATAATTGATTAAATATAACCTAACCTATTACGACAAACAGACAGACGGACGGACAAAGCGAAAATATAAGAGTTGCTTACCGTAAGGGTTTCGTACGACGGAACCCTAAAAAGAGTCGCTATCTATCAATGTGATGTAGGACTAATAATGACACGTTCAGTTTTACGCGTTTAATTTATAAATGTCTACTAAATTACTAATATAATATTACCTAGATACTAAAAGACTGAAAGTATTTTATCAGAAAAAGTATTTATAAAATACTAAGATACTAAAGAAAAGTATTTAAATACAAGATACAAAATCCTTTCTAAAAAAAGTATTTAAAATACAAGATGAAAATACGTATTTTGTATCTTGTATCTGTATTTCAAATACTTGTATCTTAGATAAGTCACATCACTGTATGGACGTTTAACCAACGTGAAACGCGCTCTGATTGGTCGAAACGTCATAAAATCCGTTCATCGTAACATGACGATACACTTTCAATCCAAACAAAGTAAAATTGACTGTTTAAATTATCTACTTTAAATACGAGAATTGAGGTTCTGAACACACGTAACACAACAACAATTTTGTAGTAAATTAAAATATGTTATAACAGCAGGTGAATATTAACTATTACCACAGATTAATAAATAGTTACTAGTATTACTACTAAGTAGGAATGCCAGACGTCCAGTATTTCCCGGGACGTCTCGGTTTTTAGGTATTATTTAGCGTCCAAACGGGACAAGTGCTGTCCCGTAAATCGAGCTATCTACGGATAAAACTACTCATTACTCACGCACACTATGCTCGAAATATCCCTACACATAAATATGAGCTTCGGCGCGCTAAAATTCATAAAAATATGCTAAAACTTACCTAGTCCTAGTAAAAATGTTAAAAATTACACATTTTTTTTTGTCCTGGGTAATAAACTAAAATCCCGTATTTTTGGCTAATATTATATGAGCATTTGTCCCAAAGCTGAAAAAAACCTGGCAACCCTACTTCCAAGGCTATAATGAAAGATCGAATTAATTATATAAAAAATACACGTGTCTAAAACCGGCTTGTTATGTTTACCGAAATACGTTGATAGTTGATACCTATTATTTTCCAAAGTATTTGACTATTTAAGTTTAATTAATCAACATAACTCTTATATATGTGTCTTGTTTGTGGTTAAAGTTATTGAGAAGCGTGTTGCTACCTGCAATTTTGTTGTCGGTTTATTTTTAAGTATCTTCCTACAAGTCACGTCGGCGTCGTGCATCTACATTTTTGTAAGATACAAAAAGTGTTATTATTATATTAATACACGGTGAAGCAAATATTCGGTTAGTAAATATTATTAACTAGCTTTTCCCCGCGACTTCGTCCGCGTGTAATCGTTACTTTGGGATATCGCTAAAATTTACCCGCGACTTCATTTACGTAGAAGAAGCGCTTCCACCTCACGACTGCCCGCCCGCTCCGCGCGCCTTACTATAGCGCGCATCACGCATGATTATTTTATTACTGCGATATCTTCTAAAATACTCATTGAAATCAAATGATGTAAACGGCAAATTTCTTCTAGATTAAATGCTTGTAATGAATAACGTATTTACTTGGATAAGGATTAATATAATCTTTATGAAAACACCTTCACAAATAATGCTTACTTTTAGAACAAATTTGGTAAGTATAAAAAGGTTATAGTGAGCCAACCTTAAAAGATAGACATATACTGTCGCGGACTTTTTTTTAGAACTTTTAAAGGGGAACAATTCTGCCATACATCATTTTAGCGAAACTTTAACCGTTTCCGCAGCGTACGTAGCGAAAGCTCTCAAAAGGAAAAAAAGACCCCCGATTTTGTAACATTCTTGATTGGTTGATCCGCTCGTATTGAGTTTAGCATGATGCTATATAGCCTAAAGCCTTCCTCGATAAGTGGACTATCCAACACAAAAAGAATTTTTCAATTCGTACCAGTAGTTCCTGAGATTAGCGCGTTCAAACAAACAAACAAACAAACAAACAAACAAACTCTTCAGCTTTATAATATTAGTATAGATAAAACATTTTTATCCTATTACTATAAATGTGAAAGTTTGTATGGATGGATGGATGTTTGTTACTCTTTCAAGCAAAAACTAATAAACTGATTTCAATGAAATATGGTATGATAGTAGTTTAGGCTAAAAAAATTATAATTTAAAAAATTTAAAAACCCGACTGCGTAAAAAGTGAACCAAACTAAGTCGGTACATAATTAAAACTGAAAAGAAAAAAACAAGCACTTAGATATCCGGTGGTCTAGAATTCTATAATATATTATTGAATTAATACTATTGGAACATAACAACTAAACAGTCAGGATCCATTGAAAAATTAGATTGGCTGTCGAATACCTACTTAGTTTGGTTCACTTTTTACGCAGTCGGGTTTTTAATTTTTTTTAATTATAATTTTTTATTTTATACTTTTTAGTTATGAGTACCTAGCTAGCTATTTACCAGACTGGATTTCCTATCAGCATCAGTACTACATCACTGGAATGTGAGAATGGTTGTTACGCAACTTTAAATCGATATAGATCCTAAACGGTCAGTCGAATCGAAAAATGTTGAGAGAAAACTAACAATGATTTTTAAATACCTATTCAACGATACCCCACTTGATATAGTTTGTTGACTTTCATTTTTTTCATTTTCACAATATGGCGTCCAGTAGTCGCCATATTGAATTTTCACTAACGTCATGTCTTTAGTGACACTCGCCGGACTAAGAGGAATCGATTGACGTGTGAATCATAAAAACCGGCCCAGGCGTTTGGTCTGTATAGTGCTTCAAAGGAACATACATACATACATACATACATACATACATAGGCTGATAAACACATTACCACTCCTTTGCGTCGCGCAGTCGGGTAAAAAGGAAGCTGAAGTGTGAAAATTACAGGGCCATGGCAGAACAATGTTTGGGAAACACTGAACTATAACATTATATTTTTACTTACTATATTATTATTCACTAGTGACTAGGTTATTTCACTTACATCGACGAATCTATAAATTTTTTGGTTGTTATTATGATGAACTTATGAGCAAGATATTAGTGAAATAATAAATAAGTATGTCTTTTATACTGGACATTTTCGCTTTGTCAATAAAATATTTTTTGCAAAAACATGGACTCATATATACACGTCATGGGGTACTCATCCCAACTTACCTGTCCGGTAGTTGTGGTATAGTATACGGGTACGCGACCCCGGCTTCCCTAGCTATTACTGTCCTATCCCTTGCCCTCCTGGGCGGTAATATCCTACCCTACATTTCCTATTTCCCACTCTAACTTACCAATCTTCCTTTCCACACCACATATCCTTCCCTTTCCCTATTCCTACCCTTTCTACCAATCCGTGGAAACGCAATGGATAATCATAAAAATAATTTAATTATCCAAAATGGCGGCGATGTGGTTCACCACCCATCACGTCTCGTTTCTCGCGGAGGTGAAAAGCGGACCATGGCGAGCCGCTTCGCTACGTTTAATGTAAGAGGAGGAATGGATGGTAAGAATGAAAATGAACGAAGCGAAACGAGTATGTAAGGATCGTAGCAAGTGGCAAAAAGTGGTCTCTGCCTACCCCTTTACGGGAAAAAGGCGTGATTATATGTATGTGTATGTATGTAAAAACATGGAGTAGGTGCTCCAAAGGTCAGTTCACACCGAACCGGGACGACACACGACGCGGCACTGCATTTTTAAAATAGCTATTCAAAATTGAACTTTATTCACTACGTAAAAAGATAAAAGTAAACTGCTAAACGCAAAATTTCCGCGACCGTACACAATACACAATATCGAACCTACATTTTTGTAACTGAAATGGCCGTTTAATGGTGATAAAATTGTAACGTTAATGTAACTCTGTTACCTGCGTTATTATTCGATTACGTATTTTTATCGGAGTGATAAGGTTGACTGATAATAGCAGGGCAAGTGTTATCCACTCTGTCTGTCAGTGTGGTAAGGTGAACTGTTTTAGTTTTGATTCATGGTTATAAGAAAGAAGAACTTTCTATATTTTGGTTTATATTTTTATAAGTTTGATTGAATTGAATGGATGAAGATATAACATTAGTTTTATAGTGTTAGATCGGACCGAAAAATCAAAGTTATGTGTGCATTGACTACTCTTAGTTATTGGTTGTGATTGGTTAAATAGTTATTGTGATTAGGATTAAAATGATGGCTGAAGATGCTTTAGAAGCTCAGCGGAATGGCAACCTGATGGTAAGTGTCCCAGACAGACGGCAGACATGAGGGCAGATAAATGACGTGATGTATTAGGGGGTCCAGCCGAATCTCACCAAATCTTACTTTGGAGAGAGGGGCAAAGTTTTTGCGTCTCAGCAAATATCGCGTGATTTTTTTCTGCCAAAAAGAATTAAAAGTGCGAGAATATTAGGTTAAATTAAGAAGTTGGAAAATCCAACTGTGCGCATCTTACATGCTTGTTAGAATAACCTGAAATACCAATCTTTACTAGCCTTAATTAAAGTTATAAAACAAATTGTGTTTCTTGAATAAATCAACATATTTATACCCAATATTTATTTTAATATAAGGGGAGGGGGTTCGAGGCGAATCTCACAATATTTCACCAAGGGGAAGGAGGGGGTAACAACTCCTCAAAAACGTCTCACGCGATTTATGAACGCCCCCAAACGAACTAGCTTTTCCCCCAACTACGGCCGCGTGGCTAACATCCTCGTAACATACATTTTTGCCCCACTTTTGCCCACCTTGCGATGAACGTTACCATCAACAAAGTTCCTGTTACACCAGTTTCATAATTTTGTCTTTGCACTAGGTCGCCTTAAAATAATTAAACACAAAGGAAGTGACAGCACCGACTGCAAACGTGGTTGAACTACGTGTTTACGCGTAGGTATGTTTGAGTGTGCACGATTCAACGGCGATGTTAAGCAATTTACATCGTGTGCCTGGTCGAGCGGCAACTTTGTCGACAGTACCTATATATTAACGCGTAACAAATAAGTAATAACAAATGATGTACATTTTCTAATTAGTAGACTGAAACACAGTCGAGGACATTTGCGTTTTTTCCAGTTTTCAACCTTATTTGTAGTTAGCTTGAAATGCGGTAGACCGAATATTGTACATGTTGTAACTTGTAATAGCTGATACATTATCTGTTCCCGAAATAGACCACCAATTCTGGAAGTTTATTGATACTTCCTGTGTGGACCGTGGTTATCTGAGGAAGCGCCTTTGCCAGCTTAATATCGTTGACCAAAACGCCGACACGTTGTTAGGAAACGTACCCACTACCCATACTATGTGACCCATTTTTAGGGTTCCGTAGATTACGTCTCGGACCCTTATGGTTTCGTCATGTCCGTCCGTCCGTCCGTCCGTCTTCGGCGTACCGTCCAAACAGCTAGTGCTAAAAAATTAAACTTCGCATGAATATGTGTATCTACTACGTCAACAAAGTGCTAAAATAAAACCAGGTTTTTGAGGTACCTCCCTTACACGTAAAGTGGAGATGATTTTTTTCTCGCGTCTACCCAGTAGGGTATCATTAGATAGGTATTTTAAATACTTTGCGAGGTTCTTAAAAGGATTTTTTGATATAGGTATCCGAATGCCAGATATTCAACTTTAAAGCGCCTTTTTTTGTTAAAATAATGTTCTCTCCCCTCTAAAACTAAACGGTTTGCTCGGAAAATCTGAAAAACTTAATGATGGTATATATTGTGATGAAATTTAAAGGCAAACTATAACGGCTTATGTAACTTTGTTAATGAAGTAAGGAGTTATATATACCTAACTTGTAAAATGTGCTTACTTGGAAAACTTCGTACAAAAAAAACGATAATTATATAAGGTTCGGTAAAATCAATTACGGATATTTTGGGCATATGATCTATTGCTTATGTAAAGACGTTTATGCAGAAAAATAATTGTCATACTAGAAAAATATAAATTTTATATTTGGGCGAGTTTGCGTTTTGCGGAGACACCCATACATGAGATGATTTTTTTACTTTGAGTATGACAATTATTTTTTGCCTAAATGCAGTGCCGCGTAGCGTCGCGTATCGTCACTTATCGTCGCAGCGTGAACTGACCCTTAGCGAAACAAATATTTTATTCAGTTTACCTCGAACGCGACTTCACCCAGCCCTTCGAGAACCAAAATTGTTTAAATCTATTTTTAAAATGTCCCAACTCCCAGCAAGCAATCTAAAATAACTGACGTATCTAAACATTCGAAAATATTTTACCTCTGTTATAACTTTTGTAGCTCATCAAAACGTTTAGCGCCTAATAAAATTATATGTACTTTTTGGCTATATGATATTATGTAGTAGTTGAAGATAGAAAAAAAGAAAAAAAGTTTATATTTTACTAGATAATCGCGCGACTTCGTGCGTGACAAAAGGAAATCTCGTGAAATCGTACATTTTGTCGCAATAAAAAGTAGCATATTTCCTTCCCCGTGGTCTATTCCATATATGTGCAAAATTTCATCAAAATCAGTCCAGTAATTTCGGAGCCTATTCGATCCAAACAATCAAACTGTTCCTCTTTATTATATTATATTAATAGTATAGATTAACCGCCCACGAAAACAGAGGGGTATTATAAGTTTGACATGATCGAGAGTGCCCTTAGCTTATTCATCCATCCATCCAGCTTTGGATTATCCATTATCATCAGCTCGCTCACAGCTTGACAATTGGGGTTAAATTGTTTAATTTTATTTATGGTGGAAGTAAATTGATCAGCTTGAATATTTTATAAAAAAACATCGGAAAATTTGACAATAATTTCTCATTCTGACTACAATTTGGCCATGACATTTCCGTAACTTCGACTAGTTATTATGTTAATACCTAGTTGAAATAGCCGCAGCTTGTTATTTCCGCTACTTTGGCCGTATTTTGACAATATATTATTTATAAGCCTCCGTGGTGTAGTGGTTAGAGCATTGGCTCTCGACTTGGAGGTCGTGGGTTCGATTTCCACATTAGAACAACAAAAAATGTTGTTTCCAAGTTTGGTTAGGATAATGCAGGCTGATCACATATTTGTCTGACAAGAAAGCTGATCGATGCGTCGGATGGGCATGTAAAAAGTCGGGCCTGCGCCTGATCTCTCGTCAGTCGTGTCAGTTATCCGATATCCCAGTGGATTACGAGAGAAAAAGGAAGAGAGAGTGCTCTTATGTACTGCGCATAAACCTTGGCACCATAAAATTACTCCTGCGTAACTGCCCTGGTTTCGATGAAACCGGCCACCGTCACCGAAATCGGTGGGGAGTTATTATTATAAGCTTAATCGTAAAGTAAAGAGAAAGTTTGTGAGGATGGATGAATGGATGGATGGATGGATAAATGGATGGATGGATGGATAAATGAATGGATGTATGGATGGATGGATGGATGGATGGAGAGATGTATGGACGGATGGATTTTTGTAACTCTATCACGCAAAAACTACGGAACGGATTTCGATGAAATTTGGTATGGTAGTTGTTTAATCTCTGAATTAACACATAGGCTACTTTTTACTTCGAGAAAGTAGTGTTCCCGTGTCATTCAGTCTTCTGAAATCAAGACGGTGTAACTTTTCATGTATGAAATTTTTTTTTCTGTTAAATGTACGCCATAACTCATAACCCATCCTCAGTTTTGAAATCTTTGCCAGATACCAAAAATGAACTCTCTCCTGTCACATTCTCCCGTTGGGTTGTCTACTATTTAAAATAAACGTTGAAAAATGAACCCACGCGTTACCGCTACACTCGTGAGGGTGCTACAACTATTAATGTTTTACCTTCACCGAAAATTGTTTTGAAATCGATATAGTTATACGGTTTCCCCGCGGAGTCCATACAAGTGCGGCCAAACTAGAGCTGGGGTCAGTGAGCAATGAGGTGTGAACACCGATGGCATAATTGGTTTATGGCTTTTAAAATTTGGTGCTGACGTAGGACATTTAGGTGTAAGGTTCGCCAAATAAAAATACATTTTTTACCCGCATTTTATAAAGTCTCGACCACAAACCGTAAGGTTCGCCAGTTAAAAATTCACCTTTTTTACCCGCATTTTATAAAGTCTCGACCTCAAACCAAAATACTATTAGACTACGATTTTCATTCAAATTCATTTAATTATTTTAATTCATATCCATGGAGAAGTGGTGATAATAAAAAAATGATAGTTATCTTACTACTATTATAAATGTTAAAGTTTGATACACTTTCACGCAAAAACTAGTGAACTGAATTTGATGGAATTCAGTATGGTTGTAGTTTAAGCTCTGGATTAACATGTAGGCTACTTTTTATCCTGAAAAAGTACAGTGTTCCCGTGGGATACTGTATTAACCCCACCTCCTGCAGACTTGCGACCTATACCGTTGTAATGACGTTTACATCTAAACCTTCTAAAAATCTTCGGTTCCATAGTAAAATTTCTCAATGTCCTTTGGATAAGGAATATTTGGGCAATGAGCAAACCTGTTTATTCTAAATATATAACAGGCAAACCTGACTGACTCAACTATCAACGTACAGCTGAAGCTACTGAACGGGTTTTGCTGAAATTCAGCATACCTACAGATAGTTATAGACATAGACATTCGCTAAGAAAGAATTTTTGAAAATTCGCCCCTAAGGGGGTGAAAAAGAGGTTAAAATTTTGTATGGAAACCGAACTCCACGCGGACGAAGTAGCGTGTAAAAGCTATTAGATAATAAGAAAGAGATGATACTTGAAAGTAGAAAACTACAAAACAAGAGTAGAGTGACCACAGAATAACTATTGGAGGGACTAATAGTTTCTAATTACATATCAATTATTACAGGACATTATGACTTAAAAATGTTAAGATGGTCATAAAATAATAGTTTAATAATGACTGTTTTAATTATCATAAATTCAATTTCCTAATACGATTATTTTGGTTTCCTTTGGGAAACTAACGACAAAAATAAGGCGATAAATTTGCGTACAAACTAAAAACAAAAACTTTTATAACTATCTAACTAATGTTTATTATACATATTGAAGATTCGTATGCAAATTGACTGCATATTATTAATAATTTTTTTGTTAGCATCCGTGGGAAAAAGGAATTCCCATCGTTATTCTAACTTCTATATCTAAGCTCATAGTAAAATAAAAGTTAACAATAAAAATAAGAAAATTAATGTAAACTTCAAAAAAATCTTCATTAAGTAAAATTTTAATCAGTGCTACGTTGAAGCTACGATTTCGTAGCACCCCTCTACGAAAATGTTGAAAAATTTCGACTCGCAACTAATATGCTAAATATGTATATCTACACTTCTACACTAATATTATAAAGAGGAAAACTTTGTTTGTATGTTTGTTTGTTTGTAATGAATAGGCTCAAAAAGTACTGGACCGATTTCAAAAATTCTTTCACCATTCGAAAGCTACATTATCCACGAGTAACATAGGCTAAATTTTATTTTGGAAAAAAATAGGGTTCCGTAAGACATTTGGGTTTTTCGGACACAAGGTGTAAAAAATCAACCAGAAAAGTTACTTATTTTGCGTACGCTGCCTAAACTATAAAAGATAGAACCATAAAATGTTCTAATTAATTGTAGATCTTATAAATATCTACAAAAAAGTCCGCAACACACTATACCTATCTATGTCGAGTGAGGCACAACAACCATTTTTTTATTTAGAAATCTTGAATTTTTTTTGGACTACATTTAAACGCGTTTATTTTACTCATGTTATTAATCCTTATCAAAATAAATTATTTCATCACTAAGTACAGTTTATGTAGATAATATTTGGTCTTTGAATGATTAAAATTGGACGTTTGGTTTTGAAGTTATGGCGAAATTAAAATATTACGACTTCTGCTGCACGGCCCGTTGCGAAGTGGGCGTCACCAAGGCGGGGAGCGCGTGCGGGTTAATGTTTAGTTTAGTTTAGTTAAATAGTTTAGTTATTTTATAAACATCAAATTGATAATAATAAATCTTAAAATATAATACATTATAATATCTATACATCTATACAGTTAAATACAATTTAAGTGTCTGTTTGTAATTTCAAATTAACAGCTTTTTACATAATGAATCTGAAAGTATATTCGGTACTTACAATAAAATACATTTTTTTTTAAATTTTTGTCTGTCCGTCTGTCTGTCTGTAAGTCGGTCTGTCTGTCTGTTTGTTCCGACTAATCTCTGAAACGGCTGGACCGATTTTCACGGGACTTTTACTAGCAGATAGCTGATGTTATAGGGTACATAGGCTACTTTTATTTTAAGGTTCCGTTTAAAAAAATAGGATTCCGCTTTCGTTAGTCATAAATAAAGTCGCGGGTAAATTTCAGCGATATCCCAAAGTATTGTTCCACGCGGACGAAGTCGCGGGCAAAAGCTAGTTAGTCATATAGTGACCTATGTTTATATGTAGTGTGGTTGTATATATAATTATGTAAATTCATCGAGTGACATTTTTATCTAATTTCTAGTTTCCGTCTCTGATAATATTATCGACTAAACTTAATATTATGTATTTGTATAAATAAATTACTTATTTTAATGTCGCGGAAAGTTCTTTTCAAATTTTTTTACTTTATGACGTAAGTCTGTAATTTGATATCACGTATCATCCATGTAGGTGTAGGGAAGTATTGCCGGTACTTACCAACGAATCGTTATGTGGCGGATTATTTAATTTGGACGAACCTTTATAGGATTACTGTAAGCCTGTCCTTAGTTAGCCTCGAGTCCGTGGTTTACGGCTAGTGATCAGGAGCAAGGTTGCGGCAATTCGCACAGGGCTCGCGCCGCAGGACCGCCAGTCGCAGGCCGAGCGACGCCGACCCAGCATGTGGCCCGCGGCCCCCGCCCCCGCGGACCCCGAGCCGGCCCCCGCGCCGGCCCCCGCGCCCTCCCGCCTCAAGCGCACGCTGCAAACGCTCCGCTCGCCGTTTCGCGCCGGCTCACCCTTCCACATATCGTCGCTCAAGCGCACCGCGTCGACTAAGTCCTCAGTATCCGCAAGCGGCCCCGCGCGCGCCGACCGCACCATGCGTAAGAAAAATAAGAAGCGCGCAGACGCGAGCGCCTCGCGCGCCGCCGACCCCGCGCAAAATAAACCGACCGGCCTGCTCGGGAGGATGGGTAGTATCGGAAAAAAACGCGGCGAAAGTGCGTCGCCGGCCGACGAGCCGACCCGACCCGACGAACCGACTCGACGCGACGAGCTGCCCCGACGAGACGAGTCGACCCGACGCGACGATCGACCCGACGAACGCCCCGGCGACGACGACAAACGGTCCGTCGACTCCGAGGTGCCGTCGACGAGCGCCAGCGAGGACCGCAGCACGCCCGAGCCGCCGCCGTTCTCCATCGCGGTAGACCACCCGGTGGCCTTGCGCGCCTTTACCAAGGAGGCGTGGCGGCGCCGCAGTAAGACGGAGATCGCCAAGCCCGTGGAGGAGCCCAGCCCGGCGGGCGCGCTCAAGCGGCGCATCGCCTTCGTGGCGCAGGCCTCCATGTACCAGTCCGAGGAGCCGGCCGAGGACGAGGCCGAGGAGGAGGGGGAGGTGGGGTCGCTGGAAGAGGCGGTCGCGCTGGCGCGTCAGCGGCTGGCCCGCGCGCACTCGCAGGAGCGCGAGGACAGCGACATGCCGGCGTACGGGGACCTCATCGAGCCGGACAAGGCCGGGAGCGAGGAGGTGAGTGCTAGCGGCTAGTGCCAGTCACCGAGTGCCAGCGGTTGGCGCCAGTCGTGCGCGCGCCATGACCTTCGAGGAGGCGGGCGACGAGTGTTACCTCACCGTGTGTGAGTGCTGCGGCTTCAGCGCGGAGACGGCGCTGCTCATCCCAGTAGGTTCACAACGTACTAACGGCCGCCAGCATGCCCGTAAGTACATACGGCTGTGTGTGCGCACCTTATTGTAGTTGCGGAATAGGTTAGGAAGTTAGTAAGGTTTGAAGATACCTACCTATCAGTAAATAAAATCATTTTTTTTTATTTTGGACTGACCCTTAAGTACTGCGGCGTCTTCGTTTACATTAATTTTTTATTGAAATCGGAAAAAATCTATGATATTGTCTCCAATCAGGAAATACCTGTTGATAATGTCAAGTCAACGTGGCTTAGACACAAAAAAAAAACTTGATTAAAAGGCGATAATTTATGTAAAGTGAAGCGTTATAAAAGTGTTACTTTTTTGTTTTATTCTTACTAAGTAAACTTAGGTATATTTATATTGTATCAAAACGTGACAAGTTAAGGTAGGTGATTAATTTTTTAACGGTATCAAGTGCTAGTAAGCGGTCAGTAAACAAGCTGGTAAACAGTTTTCTTATAATAATTTATTTTTATTAAATTAGACGTAGCTCTACCTATTAGAGCATGTAGAAAAAAAAAACTAAAGTGGCAAAAAGTGCAGTACTTATTCCATTGAATTATATTACCTAATACCTACGGACTGTAATTTGTGACGCCTAAAATCATCACATGTTTTGCAAATGTCTTTATTTGCGCAAACCATATTGTGATGTTCACATTTTTCAATAAAATTAAATCAAATCGAAACCACATTCACGTGAATAAATGATTTGGTTTCTTTTTTATATTCTTGTATTGAGTATTGAGAAAAGTTAAACAAAATGCCTCAAAGTTTTTGAAAGGAAAAGTTTTCAGAAACTTCACATTCGCCTAATTAGTGCCGAATAGCTTATTCGGAAGTTTTGTCGCTTCTTACTTCATACTAAGCGACAAAGATAATACTTGCCATTATGCTATCTGACACTTATTAGTAGAGTGTGACAGGCCTTAAATATGAGAGTTTTTAGACTTGTAAATTCAATAACATTTTTCTATTCTGATAGTTGGGTAATGAAAAATGTTAAAGCTTAACCACAACAATTTATATTTTTCAATCGCTTCGGAACTGTTAAAGCTTACCAACAATTTAGGCAATATTTTTCAATCTCTTCGGAACACCAAAACCTCTTAAAACTTTGATGCATTGTCTCAATGATCGTCGTAGAAACGGTATACACTATAATAGTTTTTGTTACGAGTTTGGAAATAGATCTATACATGTGTGTCAATTGCAGATGTCAACATTTGTTTAGCTGTCCCAAACTTGTCCCAAATGTGCCACAAAAACGAATATTATATAAATTTTACATAATAGTCTAGTCGTGTTAAGAAGACAGTGAATTATGTGTAGTTCGTACAGGTTGGCAAAATGACCCGGTAAACGCAGAAACTAAAAATATTTTCGATAGAAGTTGCCCGCGACTTCGTGTGTGCTAAAGTTAATTTCGCAAAAACCATACATTTTTCCACGATAAAAAGTAGCCTATGTCCTGGTGGTGGTCTATTCTACATCTGTGCCAAATTTAATCAAAATCGGTCCAGTAGGTAGTCGAAGCCTATTCAGTGCAAACAAACAAACATTTCCTCTTTATCACATTAGTATAGATTGTATCATCTTTTTTATAAATTAAATATGCCATCCCAATCTTATAAGGATAAAAATATATGATATAGTCGAAAATGTTTTAGTTCCTGCTGTGACCGCATCATACTCTTTTTTGCCAAGCTGTACATAACGTCAAAGTTTACTTTGATTAATTCGAACACAGCTTATGTATTAGTATTATGTACGCATGATTCACTGTCATCCAGTTGTTGTTAAACCACAAAGTTACTTTTTTCGATTAAAATTTTTTTCCTGCTTTTGAATAACTCCTTTATTTCTGTGTGCTAGCTATGAAAGCGATTAAGAGGTTTCGTTTCTTTCAATTTCTTAACAGTGCATCAATTAAGTAATTAATTATTATAATGTGTCACAATTCACAGGCAATTTAATAAGACACATTTATAGTCATTAAAATTCTTTTAAGCTTTTTGGAAATAATTTTAAACATCTACGCGCTTCCAAATACGATCAAATAAAAACTTTCTATCAGCTCCTCCATTGGTATTAGGTACTTACTTAACTTTTATTTCTTTACCAAAGAGGATGATTTATCAAAACAATCTTCAACACGTTCGCTGCTACACAAAGGTACAGAATTGAACCTCAATTCTCGTATTTAAAGTAGAATTTCATTTTACTTTGATTGAATCAAAGGAATAACCGTACAGAAAATGCAAAGAATGAAACTATTAATCACCATTTTAGAACCTCAAACTCAAACTCAATTTTTTTTAGAAGATATTCGAATTTGAAAACCTATATTCCTTGTCAGCAAAAACCATAAAAAAATACAGGATCTTAGTTTTCAATAGTCCCAGTACAGGCAAAAAGTTCACTGTTCTGTAAAATGCGTCATTTGGTGGTAACAAATAACAATGAAGCATAACAAGTAAATATTTTGTATTGTAATCGATAATGTTCACATCTCTAGTCATTTGTCGATAGAATTGTAATCGGTCGTAGTACGTATTATTTCTGACTTGTAACCTAGGAAGATGTCTCCGTGCTATACGAATCACAAATGATACACGAATTAGATACGTAATATCTTGTATAATAATTTTAGGAACCCCGTGCTACGGAAAAAACATACTTGTGTCGTTCATGTAGAAGCCATTTTTGCATAAAAAATTGAGAATTATAAAAGTTTCAAAGAGAAATAGACTTCCAAACATGACTGACTAGGTACGAAACAGAAGTGTTACGTGTTGTAGTCGAAATGGAAAGTCTATGATAAATCAGATCTGACTCGTAAGTCGTATAGCATTTTGGGAAAGTCTACTGATTAAGGGGCAGCACCGAAGGTGTTACAAGCCATCTAGTAATATATTAAATTCCTTACTTGATTGTCGATTGGGGTAGATGTAAATAATATGATAAAAGTGTTTAAGTAGGTATTGATAGGTAAGTTACATTAATTTGTCAATATTTTTTAGAAAGTGTTTCATTACAGAAAATAACCTTCAGTAGCTGTAATATTATCTGTAGATTGTTAGGATTTGTATCGAATTACAATTCTGATTGATCAAGGTTAAATTGGTATTGTATTAAATGACCTACCCGGACAACAAACCTACCTTGACAACAAAAGAAAAACGTTAAAATATCTGTAAAAATATAAAGTAATGAAAATCTTGACAACTCAATCATAGGACTTAAAAGTTTATAATATTTTTAAAATGTTTTTAGTTCCTGTTGTCACTGCGTCATACTCTTTTGCCAAGCTGTTCGTTTACTAAACTTTATAGTCAAGAAAAGATGAACGAAACAGAAGTGGACATTCTTTTAAAAGAAAAATAATGCACTACTTTGGTGTTGCTGTTCAGTATGAATGTATATCAGTGTATTATATGTATATCAGTGTATTATATAAAAATAACTTAAATATATTTCCCTTGTTTGGTACCCGTAACACTAAGTTCTTCGAGAACTTACTACGGCACCAGAGTGATGTGTCCAAAATGTCCATTCCATCAGGAAAATTTGTTTACTCATTTAGATTCTGTACCATATTGATTTGTGTAGTAAACAACGGTTTTCTAGTTGCGAAACCTACATGAAAGCTGATACGGCCGGGTATCGCTTTACGCTGGCGTCTAGCTGTAACCGCTGACAACCACTAACCACTGATATATGCATATTCTGTTTACAACCGCTAAACTTAATAGTGGTTACCATAATTTAATACTATATTTAACCGTTAACATAACATTTTAAGATTTTAGTAATTAAAATTACCAAAACTATTAAACTACTAATTTTAAATCGATAAAATCTGCTTCATTCATAAATGCATTGGTAATAGCGGTGGCATATTATGAGTAGGTGATATTAGGAAGCAGTGACGTATACTTTTAAATAGTTTGTTTAACATGAAAAAAGAACACGATTTGATTATTTCTTCTGTTAGCTTAACAAAATATAGGAACCTAATACTACTTAATACCTACTCACAAATAAATTCATCTTACCAAAAATATTTTTAACATAAGAATGAACTGGTTGTCGATATTAATAAATTCATTCTTCGCAGAATAGAATGAATGTTATCTCATTATTTCATTGAACATAAAGTAGTTATGACTGACATCTCTTACCTATCATTTATCTCATATATATGGTGGATTAGATAACAAATAGATAATAATAGAAAAGCAATTTCACTAACAAATACATTATTATTATTATCATTATAGTTTAACCTACATCAAATAATATAATGATGATAATGCTCATCTGACAACGCTTTGTGACAAAAACTTGTATATTCCTAGAAAGGGTCGCAAGAAAAAGAGGCACAAAAAATTTTAAAACCCTAAATAGTTTGGGCAGGATTAAAATTTAAAACACGTGTGAAGTATATCAAAAGATGGGATGCCGGCTTACCAAGAGCTAAAGGAACAAAGTTCGAGGGTTTTAATTGAAATTTTATTGCTTTCATTTCGTCCCTAATACTTTGTATTGTGATGGATCTGGTTTCTTTCCTGATTTAGTTTAAAGTTAAGGTTCCATTACACAATAATTTATTATTTAAAACCAGTTCTAATAATAATGTTCTCGTAACATTTCCCCCTACGCAACATTTTATTCAAATTAATTAAAACATCAAAACCACAAATATCATGAATTACGAGAGCTCCATGATTACGAGGATTCGAATACCAATGAATTAGGTAACACGATTTTTTTATTTTTTTATTGAATACTTTTTTGTCACAATCCGAGCAAACTAGTTCATCCTTATAAAAATAAAAAGTTAACAACAGGCGACCGTCTTTATCGTGTGACCGATAATACACCGATAGTTCCAGTATAAAGTAGTCTGTTATCCGTACGAGTTGTTTTAAGATTGTCGTGACTTCAAGGCTGTTCGAAAATCACCTTCTATTTAAATAAATCTTTGCGTTTTAATTTTAAATGAAGAATATTTTTCGAATTGAATATTAATTTGACATAATCGTATCGCGATCGTTCGAATTTTAAATAAGTTGCCACAGTGACTATATTTTTTTATTTCATTTTTAGTGGCATGAGTGATAAGTGAAGATCACGTTTTTTGTGATTTGTGTTAAAATGGCGCCTAAAATAAATAAAATAAATACAGTAAGTTATGGAAATGTTATTACATAATATTTTATTATCATTAGGGTATTTTAATTGTTTGCTTTTTGGGCTTTACGTATGTGTAAAAAATATTTTTTACAAATGCATAGATTTTAAGATAAATTTGGATAAATACCTCTTTATAATATAATACACCTATGGATAAAAATAGTAAATATTTTATATAATATTTAAAAGTAACAAAAATGAAGTGTATAACTATACTTTGATTTAAATATGAGGTGTAGTTAACTATCAATATGTGGAAACTGTAATAGATAAGTAGTATCTTATGTGATGATAAAAATAATTAATCAATCCATTCTAGGTACTGGTTCAACTCTTTGAATATTTAATCTTTAGAGAATATCGTACATCTACACTAATATTATAAAGAGGAAAACTTTGTTTGTATGTTTGTTTGTTTGTTTGTTTGTAATGAATAGGCTCAAAAAGTACTGGACCGATTTCAAAAATTCTTTCACCATTCGAAAGCTACATTATCCACGAGTAACATAGGCTAAATTTTATTTTGGAAAAAAATAGGGTTCAATAAGATATTTGGGTTTTTCGGACACAAGGTGTAAAAAATCAACCAGAAAAGTTACTTATTTTGCGTACGCTGCCTAAACTATAAAAGATAGAACCATAAAATGTTCTAATTAATTATAGATCCTATAAATATCTACAAAAAAGTCCGCGACATACTATACCTATCTATGTCGAGTGAGGCACAACAACCATTTTTTTATTTAGAAATCTTGAATTTTTTTTGGACTACATTTAAACGCGTTTATTTTACTCATGCTATTAATCCTTATCAAAATAAATTATTTCATCACTAAGTACAGTTTATGTAGATAATATTTGGTCTTTGAATGATTAAAATTGGACGTTTGGTTTTGAAGTTATGGCGAAATTAAAATATTACGATTTCTGCTGCAGGGCCCGTTGCGAAGGGGGCGACATTCTGTAGTATTAGTATCAGTATTTGTACCCGTGCGAAGCCGGGACGGGTCGCTAGTTTTAAATAAAAGGAATCCATAAACAGTGTGAAATAAAACATGAAATAAACATTTCCGAAATATCTTTTAACATTGTAATGAATAAGCAGAATCATTTATTAACATAATGACTTTTTTGTTCTGCACTAATTACATTACACATGCTCAGGACTTACTGAATGTAGCACACTGGTAGTCACCAAATCTTAAAGAATGAATAGCATTTTAAGACTGTTTAATAAAACAGCAATACAATGCAATAGCATCGGTTCAGAGAATTTCGTATTTGTTATGTTTTAAAGTTTTTAGAGTTCCGTACCTCGAAAAGAAAAAACGAAATCCTTATAGGATCACTTTGTTCATTGTTGTCCGTCCGAATATCTGTCAAGACCCTTTTTAATCAAGACCTTAGTATTTGATATGACTGGAATTTATATCAAATACTAAGCTCTACGGTCCCTTGGAGCTGTGAAAAAATCAAACTTCTAAGCCAATGCAATCAAAAGATAATGCCGCAAATTTTCGACACTCGCAAACTCAAAACCTACAGGGACAGGTCTACGGTCCTTTGGAGCTGTGAAAAAATCAAACTTCTAAGCCAATGCAATTAAAAGATAATGCCGCAAATTTTCGACACTCGCAAAACCCAAAACCTACAGGGACCCTCAAGGACAGGGAAAAACTCAGAATCTTGAAATTTGGCACGAAGCAACGTCTTATAGCACAGATAAATGAAAAATTACGAAAACCGTAAATTTTTAGTTACATCATATAACAAAAATATTTTTAACAATTTTAAACTTACTACCCCTTTCCTCATGAACGCGTAGAGGTACTATCGCAAAAGATATTGATGATTCACTGTTTAGTGTTTACTGACACAAATGGAAATTCACTAGAAATATTGTTGTTGTAGGTTATACTCGTACTGTCATTATCTAGGTAACTCGACGTGTAATCATTGTTATTATCAACTTCTGCTTTTAGAACCATTATTGAACACTTGTTAAATTCCACATTATAGCCTCCAGGCAAACAGCTTTAAGAAACCATATGATTACCTATAATATGTTTTCTTATAGACGATTTTTATTTTTAATCTAAAATACTGCCAATTGCTCGGTTTTGGCATCGGGTTCTGTGGTTTTGGTGTCGGTAGTTTTTTTTATATCTATTCAATAGCGCTGTCAATTGCGTAATCAAATCAAAAGCTCTAGATATTTATCTAGAGTTCATTTGAACTACCGACAAAAAAATTAAAATGGCCAAGTGCGAGTCAGACTCGCGCTCAAAGGGTTCCGTACAAAACGCCAAAAAATCACTATTGTTGTATGGGAGCCCTCGTTAAATATATGTTTTATTATTTGTTGTTATAGCAGCAACAGAAATACATAATTTGTGAAAATTTCAATTGTCTAGCTATCGCGGTTCTTGAGATACAGCCTGGTGACAAACAGACGGACGGACAGACAGCGAAGTCTTAGTAGTAGGGTCCCGTTTTTACCCTCTGGGCACGGAACCCTAAAAATCGGGCATTAGTCGTTTAATTTAACAAGTATGTCGCGTATACGGTTGTTAATCAATGTGGCAGAGTTCTTGATCCTTGCGGTGGTGGCGAGTGGCAGTTTAGTCATTTTTTTTTGCGTAATTAATTTTCAAGCCAATAGCTATCTAAACCAAGGGATTAGTTTAAGAGTTTACATCGATAATAACCTACTAATAGATAAGACATACAGTAAGTAAACAAATACATGTTACATAGATCCAAGATAAGTTTTACAAAGTATCAATATTGTTGCCAAGTCACAAGTGGTCATATCATATCTAAATAGCACAACAGTGGATTAACATATACAAAGAATAAACATGTTTTCTATACACATCTAATGTCTTTTAATCTAGGTACAAAAAACTAAGCATAATAATAATTATTGTACAAGCATTAAGTGCCCGAGGTTTCGCCCGCGTGAAATTATATTTTAAGCTTTCATCCCCTATTTTATGCTCTTGGCGGTTGAATTTTGAAAAATCCTTCCTGAGTGGATGCCTATGTCATATGAGAAATACGTGCGCAAAATTTCAAAAACGCCTGTGCGTTGATACAATAGTCAATCAGATATATTGTATATAGACATTTTCTATTCCAATTACTTTCGCATCGTGATTCCTGATGCTCGAAATAAAAAAAAAACTTTTTGTAGGTACCTATGTATTCAGATAGGCACGAACTATATTCTGCGCCTTCAGCTTCATTTTTACACATTATACATATAATAACCTAACCAAGAGCATGTCAGGACATGTCTAAGGAGGGTTCCGTAAATGTTGAATGTTGATTAATAATCAAAATATATATAAGTGAATAGTAACCAGATGTTCTTTAAGAATAAGTTTTATTCGATTTCTATTTAATATTCGCATTTCGCTAATCACATAACATTTGAGCATATTATTTTAGTCTATTACGATATCGCCTATCACAATCAAAGAAAATATTTACTCTAGCGCACTCTAGCGAGACCTCAAAGTAGGTACGAAGAATACAACCAGATACTTATAAAAATTTTAAAGCGCGACACCTGAGTCGTTATATCAGCGAGGTTTTCGATAGCGTGATACAGAATTTAAATCCAATAACACAGCGACATCTAGGATTATTTTTCAAAAACAATCCACGATTTAAACAGGAGACTAGCGCCATATATGATATACCTAGTTTTCGTAAAGTTACTAGCAAATAGAAGCTTTTAATATTAAAGGTAGGTATTAAATTATAATAAAAAACAATAATATTATGGTAATTGATAACATAATTATATTCATGTGTTTTTAGTGTTATTAAATTATTGTAATAATTGGTAAAAGAGGCACATATTCGTAAAATTAATTATTAATTAAAATTTTACGTGTTTCAAAACTTAGCTCTAATTCTGGTAAAGAAACGTAAATTCGCAATAATCACTATAATTACTGTAGCTCAGTTAATCATAGTGTTTGTCCTTGGACGTAGGTTCAAACCCGACAGCATATTTTATTTATTATTAATTTAAGTTATTTTTATTAATTGTTAATTTCAGTTTTTTTTTAATTTTGCAACAAGTTTTGAAACATTATTTTAAATGATAATTTCACATGATGTATAATTATTCCGATTCGCCTTAATATGTTAATTTGTTTTTCTATAATTGCTCTAGAAATAGAAATTATGATGCGATTTCGTTCAAAATAGTTTTCCTAAAGAGTTTTTAGCATGATCTATCAGCATAGAAATTTGCAAGTTTCTATCTCCTATAGTTTAAAAATGCTAGGGGGGGGACCAACTTACAAACTACTTTGGAGGCCGATTACTCGAAAATGGTCAACTTTATAAAAAAGTAACGTATGAAACCATGCCTTTATTTTAAAAGACCTATTCTACGATACCCCACACGATGGGGTAGAGTGAAAAAATATTTTTCATCCCCACTTCACATGTATGGAGAGCTACTCCTAAAATATAAAATTATTATTTTTTTATGATCCCGAAACCGTGATCTATACACAATCTATAACTGCACCAAATTTCATAAATTTATATTCATAATTACAGGAGCTAGAGGCGCGGACAGACAGACAGACAGACAGACAGACAGACAGACAGACAGACGGACAGAGCGAAACTATAAGGGTTCCTTAAGTATTACGGAACCCTAATAAAAAGTATATCAATTATAAGGACTTAGGCTGGGACTATATTGTCCGGAATCCGGTAGACAAGGGGAAACTCTGAGTATTGAAAATAGAACTCTGCGCTAATACAATAGAGCGGAAAATTGAACACACAAGTGTCGAGTCAAATGTCAATGTCATATTTGACAGATCGACACTCGTCACTTCAAATTCCAACTCTATTGTATTAGCGCAAAGTTCCATTTTCAGTGCTCTGAAATTTTCCGGGGTCTGACGGATTTTGGATCATTTAGTCTCAACTCCCAGCCTTACTCACCAAAGTCGTGGTTCATACTTCATAGTCACGTTGATTTTGATCAAAAATGTCAACAGTTTTTTGTTAATCCACTATGAAATCTCTAGATTAAATATCAAATTAATAGCATTAAGAAGCCCTAAATTACATAAACAAGATTCGAAATCCGACACCTGGAGGGTATTTTTAATAGAGGATAAATTTTGATACTTATCAGAAGTTTTTCGATAGTTTATATTTTTTACATAGTAAAGTACGGAGACTAGAGTAATGGAGTAGATAGTATCTTCTCCATACATGAAAAAGTGTCCGTAAAAAGCGTTAAATAGAGGATGGCGCTACTGTCGCAAGGGTGTAAAGCGGCAAAATTTCAATGGAGAATTAAGTCAGCATCTTCTTCGGTCATATTCATATTTCGACTACGCGAGTAGGTAATTAGAATTTTCATGATTTTCTGAATAAACCAAAGATTTCAAAACCCAAGATAGGCTATGACTTACATTTGACAGAACAAATCTTCATACAGTAAAAAGTTACGCCATCTTGTTTTCATCATACTTCAAATGTCAAAATAACCCCAAAAATCTCAAAAGTGAGGCCTTATGGTCAGTTTTGAAACAATTACTTTTCTCGGTCACTTTTTCGCTATTCTGCCCTCCTTTACTCTCTTCTCCATTGTTTACTCTATTCTCCATGAATTTAATTTTGATTCAGTAACACATCCAATACACAATTTATGTTGAAACTTGTACGTTGTCATCATTATTTAAGGGTTCCAGTTCATACGTAGACATAGCTAACAAGAAAATAGTCTTGGTCTATAATTGATATGAATTGAAGATAATCGTTTGACGTTTCATAGTTCATCTACTTGCGGTTCTGCCGTGCTAGTGTTGTATTGTGGATAAGAAATTAGAGTAATTTCTTATCCAATATGGTATTGTTTACTATCCCCTCACTAATAAAATATTTACAATACGGATAAGTTATTCAATTTTTATGTCTTTGTCTGACACGTTGGAAAAGTGACTTGAAAAATATAATATACAAGACACAAGTTATGATCTTTTTTAGATTTTCCAACTTTTAAATACTTCAGCTTTGACATCTCGAAACGGAACAAAAAATCACCTAGTACGTCTGTATTGTAAATATTTTTCTTAGTAACAGGGTTAGGTTATTAAGTACAGTATTATTTAGTAAATATAATAAATATAAAAAGATAAGTACTTATAGCTATCCCATGGCTATCCCTATATTTCGATATATGTGTAAAATAACTAAAACATTACAGCAGTTAGGGTTAGCTCACACATTTCAAAGATAGCTAGCAAAATTGAACTTTATTCTCTACATAAGAAGATACACATTTCATTGCAAGAGTGGCGCCACGCGGTACAGCTCAAAATTCGAACTCTTGCAAGTTGCATTGAAACGTGTATCTTCATGTATAGCGAAATAAAGTTCAATTTTGAATCGCTATCTTAAAAACCCAGCGCCGCTTCACGTGCGAACGTGAAAAAACAAAACAAAGAAAGAGATCAGACGTCCTAAACCTTGAGTGTAAGATCATGACCAAGAACATGGGTTCTCGACCTTTTTATTAGATTACAATTATTGTAATTAACAAGCAACCTGGAAGTAAAGACATGTTTACTGCTTGTAATCCTATTTGTATAGCTGACGTTTTAGTAATGTTATGAGTATTACTGAGACCACTATTATTACTTTTTTCCACTCTAATTACTTTTGTTTCACATTCCAAATGTGGTAATGTTATGGTACATTATAACAAAACAGATTATATTATTATGAAAGACTAGATTTCGCAGAAACCGTACATTTTCCGCGATAAAAAGTAGCCTATGTCTTTCCCCGTGGCATCAAAATCGGTCCAGTAGTTTCGAAGCCTATTCAATGCAAACGAACAAACTTTTCCTCTTTAGTATATTAGTATAGACTAGCTTTTGAGCGCTGCTACGCTCGCGTAAATAGAGTAGGTATCCATTTCCACGGGAACAGGAAAGCCTGTGTTAAATCAGAGCTTAAACTGCTAATATACCAAATTTCATCAACATCCGTTCATTCATTTTCCATCCATCCATCCATCCTCACAAACTTATAGATTTATAATAGAAATAGGATATAATGAAGGCTATTTGAAAAATATTTTATGAATAATATTTAATTTTCGCGGTATTGTAAAATTCATACTGTAGGTTTATAGCAGCCTAATTGAAATTGAATTTGTTGAATTTATTTTCTATGTTAACTTTTCAATGATTGTATCATTATTAATAAAATAATTGAACACGTCTAAGCAATAGTTTACTAATTCATTTAAAGTGAAGAATAACTTATTTTTTACCGAAAAAGTTTTTCGTAGAATGTGCTACGCAGATATTGTTTTGTACCTACCTATCAATCAATCAATCATTTATTTATTGCAAGAATGTGGTATACATAAGGTCTTAAAAATATTAATTTAGCTGGGTTCCAACATTCTGCCATCACAATGGCGCGCAAAGTATCCATAACATGCCTATGAAGGTATTTGTCTATTTACCCAACTAAACAATGTCGAGTATATTTTGCCGTTTCTAATATGAAATATGAACTTAGGTTAGCTTAAATGAACTACTTATTCTATTAACATAGTTCAAATATTTATAGATGGATATTTCTAGTTGCGACTAGACAATCGAGATTATGAGCAGGACGGAGGTGGCTAACAGTATGTCACCCTATACGGCTTCACTGTCAGATTACTAAAGCAACAACTTAGTATGCACCTATCATCAGTGCGACTGCTGTCTAAAATCTACACTTAGATTGTTTGTTTGCACTGAATAGACTCCGAAGCTAGTGAACCGATTTGGATGAAATTTGCCACTGATATATAACGTCTTCGAAAATCTATTACGGATACTTCGGGAACACTTGTGAGGATGTATGGATGGATGGATGTGTGGTTGGATGTTTGTTACTCTTTCACGCAAAAACTACTGAACGGATTTCGATGAAATTTGGTATGGGAGTAGTTTAGGCTCTGGATTAAAACATAGCCCACTTTTGATCCCGAAAAAGTACAGTGTTCCCGCGGGATACTCGATAGTATATTTACGCGGGCGGAGCCGCGGGAAATAGCTAGTGAAGTTATAAATTTAAACTATGTTTATCTTGTGCAGAATCCCAAAAAATCCATCAAGTGGTCACTAGATAAATTTCAAATTCGAGGATAAAGTTCTTTTTTGCTGAAAATCGGCAATGTTACTAGTTATATGAAAAACATTTTTTACTTTGGGAGTGAAATGATGTTCTAAACTGTATTAACTAAAAAAAATATTTGTAGACACCTACAGATATTTTTTTTGTAGGTGGCAGATGTGGCGGGAACACTGTACTTTTTCGGGATCAAAAGTGGGCTATGTTTTAATCCAGAGCCTAAACTACTCTCATACCAAATTTCATCGAAATCCGTTCAGTAGTTTTTGCGTGAAAGAGTAACAAACATCCAACCACACATCCATCCATCCATACATCCTCACAAACTTTCACATTTATAATATTAGTAGGAAGTAGGATATTAGGATCCAGTGGCGAAGGCTGCTTCTCCTTCATAGGGAGCCAGTATAATAGGTAGGGATTTCTATGAATGGAGTTATAGGAAGTAGGAACCCTACGCCACTGGTAGGATCTAGAGTTTATGTTAAAAATCTTTTGCCCGCGGTACTTAGTAGGATCTTAAGAAATCGCATAAGCAATGTTTTCTCAAAATCTAATTGCCCTCTACTTCCAGAGCCACGCGTCCAGCAGCGAGCGGAGGGAGCACCTATACAAGATCCTGGTTATCGGCGAGCTCGGCACCGGCAAGACGTCCATCATCAAACGCTACGTGCACCAGTTCTTCAGTCAGCACTACAGAGCGACTATTGGCGTGGACTTCGCGCTCAAAGTGCTGAACTGGGACGCGAATACCATCATACGTCTGCAGCTATGGGATATAGCAGGTAATTGACCTTGTATTACTTTATAGTAGACGGGACGCCTCCGTGAAACAGTGGTTTAGAACTTGACTCTGGACTTCAGAGTATGTGGGTCGAACACCGCGTTGGAACAACAAAAAATGTTGTTTTCAAGTCTGGTTATGACAATACAGGCTGATCGCTTGCGTGGTTAGCATGACCACTATAGAAATTCACAATTTTGGCTTCACGAGACAAATGGCACGTGGGCACCCAATAGATAATCATAAAAATAATAACCAAAATGGTTGTGGTGTGGCAACCCATCATGTCTCGTTCTCGCAGAGACGAAAAGTGACCCATGGAGAGGCGCTTCGCTACGTTGAATGTAAGAGGAGGATTGTATGGATGGTAAGAATGAAAGTGGACGAAGCGAAACAAGTATGTAAGGATCGTAGCAAGTGGAAAGAAGTGGTCTCTGCCTACCCCTACGGGAAAGAGGCGTGATTATATGTATGTATGTATGTAAATGGTAGAGATCCTGTGTCAAATTGTCGTTTTGTCTATTCTTCCGTAGAAAGCAACCATTTCCTCGGCGGTTATGCTGTGTGCTGATTGTCTGGCAAGAAAAATGATCTTTTATAATATCTATCTGATTATTAAAGTTTATGACGTAATAAGGCGTAGTTGATAGTGATTCATGGTTGTATTACCTAATTATTATAATATCTACGCGTCGTAAAACATATTCAAACATGATTAATCACCAGATCTTATCGTGTATTAAGATTTAAGTTATTAATGATTATTTAATATTATATTAATTTATGTTATATGCAAGTCGGTAAAATATAATTAATTGAACCTTAACGTAATAATGGGCTTTTTATACTTAAACAAGTTGGTTAGCGTTTTGTAGAGCTTAGATTAGCTAAAATGTCATCGTCTTAAAATTAGCTAAAAGATTTTTCAAGGGCTAAAAATTTCAAGAACAATATGAGAACCTTTGCTGTAGGTGACGAAAACAAAAAAAAAAGTAAAAATTGTCATTTTGTATTTGACTTTGTTGCAGTGATTCATAATGCAATCAGTTGGTACTTTGTAGTGTGAAAAATTGAGGGAAATCAAAATGGACGATACAGGAATGGCTTTTGCGTGGACATTTATGATTCTCATGATCATCTTTTTATTGATGTTCATGACGTTACTAATAATGATCTAAGCTTTAGATCCTTAAGGTTTTTAATTGAGTATATTCTTAACTAGCTTTTCCCCGCTGCTCCACGTGCATAAATACAGTATCCAACAGGAACACTGTACTTTTTCGGGATAAAAAGCAGCCTATGTGTTAATCCAGCTCAAACTTACCATACCAAATTTCATCAAAATCCGTTCCAAATTTTTTGCGTAATTGAGTAACATCCATCCATCCATCCTCACAAACTTTCACATTTATAATATTAATCTAGTAGTACGATTCCAGAAAAACTAGGACATAAGCACATTTTACCAGTACCTATAAATAATTCACCGTTAAAAGAACTAGATTGTTGTGGTGTCAAAAGCGACAACAAACGGTCTATCACTACAAAAAGTTTGACAAGCGCTTTATCACCTTCTCGACTCGCGGTTGGTGTTGAGCCTTTAGCCAAGCTGCAATCGCTAAGGGTCAGTTCACACCGAAACTAGTGTTGGAATAATTAGCATTAGCAATAATTATTAATTGCTAAATGCCCATTAGCAATCATTAAATTATTCGAAGTTGCTAAAAAAAACGAATGCTAATATTATCGTGCGCAGCAATTAATTATCTGCGTTCATGAATGAAAATAATACGCGACCGCGCTAGTTCGCACCGCGGCGCTAAGTAGTAAGTGCTAACTGGCAACGTGCTAACGCTACTTGCTAATGCTAAAATCCGATGCGAAATAATTTTGACTCGACGCGCGACGCGACCCGAGAGTTCACGATGCTGCGAAATCGATTTTAGCAAATAGCATAGCAATAGCACGTAGCATGCTAAGACATGAAAATTAGCATGCTAATGAAATTAATGAAAAATAGCATTAATTTCCATTACTAACCGAAACGTGAGTGACGTGACCCGCCGCCGCGTTGCATTTTTAAGATATCGATTCTTAACTGAACTTTATTCAAAATACAAGAAGATACACGTTCTATTGCAAGGACGGCGCCGCGTTACACAGCCTAGTGCAGCTCGAAATTCGAAAGAGGTCCCTCACTCAAAATGCCTATGTTGAATCGGCCGGCGCGGGCGCCGTATCAGATAATTTCCTAGTCAGTGATAATTAAAAAAAATCCCCTTTTCTTTTGGTCATTCATTGCATGAACTGCGAGACTAATTTTCATAAATATTTTTTGTGGTATTGTGTTGACAGAAAAAGTTGCATATGGAACATAAAAATGTGTAAGAAAACTTAACGATCATTTACTTGTCTAATAAGAGTTTCCTCGATTTCTCATGGATCCCATCACCATCGTTGTTAGGGTATACAGGCTGAGGCTTGGCACAACATTTCACTCTTTGGGAGCTCTGAATGTTCAAAGAAATCGATATCGTAAAATACTATGAGAAATACCTATATCATCATAATATTAACGAGCGTAACATTTTCTTGTATAAAGATTTGTTCTGTCAAATGTTTGTCATAGGCTCATAGCCTATCTCGAGTTTTGAAATCTTTGTGCTTTAGATTCTAGAAGTTTCCCCCTTGTTCCAGGTCAAGAGCGCTTCGGCAACATGACGCGCGTGTACTACAAGGAGGCGGTAGGTGCGTTCATAGTGTTCGACGTGTCCCGCGCCGCCACCTTCGATGCCGTGGTCAAGTGGAAGGCGGATCTCGACTCCAAGGTGCAGCTGCCTGACGGGTCGCCCATACCGTGCATATTGCTGGCTAACAAAGTTAGTATACATGAACTTGATATGTAAACGAGCGGCTTACCGGATTTTCCCTCCAGTACCCTATTTAGCATTGATTGGTATACACAGAACACTATTCGAACGTCTGGCAGAGTCGGTAAACGAGTAGACGGCTTGCCAGATTACAGAGGGCCAATTCTGCTAAATAAAACCTGCACTAATACAATTACAATCGAGTCCCGATACTCTAAAACTGCCAGTCTGCCAAACTGTATTCTCGTAAACGACAAACCAATGTGAAACGCGCTCTGATTGGTCGAAACTACACAAAATCAGTTTATGGTAACATGTCGCTCAAATCATAATACAATCAAAGTAAAATGATAGTCTACTTTAAATACGAGAATTGAGGTACTGGTGTGCTTTTAGCTTCCAGTATTACTCAGCAAAGCAGAACGTGAGCGCTATATCACGCCGGTTTGCTGTGAGGCCTTGTTATAATAATATGTTAAATTGCCAATTGTGTAAAAATGTAAAAACCAATTTTAGAAACTGCTTATTTTTGTATTGTACAACAATTTTGTTAGGGGCGTAGCTAAGTTTTGCGGCACCCAAAACAGGGCCTTTTCAACATTTTCTTCAATCGAAACCGAGTCCTATTCTGATATTTTTTTTCGGTGAACAGTGTGATCAGCAGAAGGAGGGCTTAGTGAGCTCCCAGGCCAAGATGGAGGAGTACTGCCGCGAGAAGGGCTTCGCGGGCTGGTTCGAGACCTCGGCCAAGGAGAACGTCAACATTGAGGAGGCGGCTCGCTCCTTAGTTAATAAGGTGAGGATTATTGTGAGAAGGCCCCCCCTTCTGGGAGATACAGGGATACTACATAAAAGAAAAAATTAAACCGACTTTAATTTTCGAGTTCCATAATTGAATTTATTTTACTATGCGGATGAAGGAACAGATGGTTTTGAGAAGTGTTGGCAAATAAGTGTAACAATAAATATCTACGTCACCTAAAATTCGTAATAACTTGCTTAACATTTTTGCTTAATTGGACATGATGATCAAAAGTTTTTAACAACCATTTTTTTTTATCAAGCGCTGCATGTGACTGCTGCATAAAATGTTTATTATTTTTTGCTGTTTATTGTACAACTTATATCTAGTTATAAATTATATTTCTCGTAAGTGATTATTGTAATCTTTGAGAAAAAAAGAATCTTTAAATAAGTTTAAAGATTCTTTTTTTAGGTTTAAGAACCTAAAATATAAATTGCTATAAAACAGTAAAACGACTCCATAAATAACTATCTAACGACGCGCGACGGCGTTTTTTTCCTATACGAGACCATTTGATGGAATGCGTGTGTGATAAACATAATAGACCAGTTTTCAAAACCTTGAGTTTCTAAATTTTTGGTAGTCCACTTAATACTTTTCATCTCGTCCACTTAATTCGTAAATTTATAATATTTTTATCGATACTTATATATGTTGATTTCTTAATTTGTGTCTTTATGAATAGGATTAAGTAAATGATAATATTTATTAATTTTAGTTTTTTTTAATATTGATCTTCGAACTATTTATTTATCCAAATTGGGTTATTCATATTTTTGTGGTATTTTTATCATAAATATCACTCATATCATATTATTTATACATATATTTTTTAAATAATAATTGTATGTTTTGTTTTTATATTAAATTTTTGTAACTTTATACGCTTTCATTATCTACGTATTAATTTATGTAAATATATATGATGTTGAACTTGTTATGTTAAAAAAATATTTCTATCTGAAGTAGGAAAATTACTGTCAAGGACAGAATAATTTAGGTTCAAATATTGACAACTGGATTTACAGGCTGAACAGTGAGGATGCAGCATGCTAAATGGACTAAGATCCCAGGCCTGCGAGACTACCCTTATATTCTTACTGATCAAATGTATATCATATTCTTAACGATTTTTTTTATTAATTCTATCAAATTAATCGGCTGTGAGGTCACGGAATGGGTCAAGCGGAAGACCGGTGCTGGACATATCTAGGTGTGCCAGCAATGCCGAGCTTGATATTTTTCTAATTATATTTAAATAATATAAGCTCAATTATTATTTTTAGTTTTAGTAGAGTTACAATAAATGTTTCTTATTCTTATTTTTATATTGTACAATGAATTATGAACAGCCAATTTATAATTACAAGACGCTAAAGTTGCGCAAAATTGTTTTTAAAGACATTTTTCTCTAAACTTAATATGATCCGAGATATAAAGGTTAGAAGCTTAATGATTTTTATTTCTACATGGACGAATTTCCTTTTTTTATGAAAACTTCAACATTAAAATAAGTTATACTACAATATGGCATACATTTTATCAACCAGAATATAAGGGTAGACAGGCGAGCCTGGGATCTCAGTCAAATAGATTTATTACGCACACGCATTTTGTACGTCACCAAGAAATTATGTTATCTGATTATTTATACGTAATCACAAAGACGAAGCCATTTTTCTTATACGTCAGTCGAGTCTACGTAGGTATTTACGTTTAACGTTATCGTTAAACTTAAACACGTGGACTCGTAAAATCTTTAACTTTTAATAACACGTACCTACAAAAATTGTCTGTAATGTGAGCCTTTAGGCAAGTTGCCATCGCTAATTACAATAACGAAGCTTGAAAACAAAATTGTATGGGATTTGACATAAGCATCGCTATGTGACATGTAACTTAGAGATGTAACTTAGAGATGATGTCCAATCCCATACATTTTTGTTTTCGAACATCGTCGTCGTAATAGCGATGACAACTTAGTCAAAGGCTATAAAATCAATGTTTTTAGCAATCAGCCAAGTAAAATTATATGATGTCCTAGCATAAATACATAACAGAACACAATTTATTCCAGATTCTTCTTAACGACAAATTCCTCCAGAGCAACGACAAAGACGCCGATAAATTCGCCCTCGACCATAAAATCGCGAACGGAGACAACAGCAGGGATTCAGGTGGTAACAAGTCATGTGCCTGCTGATCTAGAATATCGAGTACAAATCCTAAGTCTCTTACTCAAGGATGTATACGCAAAACAGAGCGTTTGACATAAGCATTGCTAAAACAGCGATGCTTATGTCAAACGTCATGTTAGCTAGAGGCCATTTAGCGAAGATGGCATCGCTAATTACGAAAATGTTTGGTATTGACGTATCGCGGGCTATGTCACTAAGCGTCATTGTAATTAAAGGTAGCATGTTGGCTAAGCTCTCAGTATGCTGAGTGTTGAACATGACTTTAAGAAAAAAAAAAAAAACATTTTGGAATGGCACGCTGGGTGTGCATTTGTTGTTGATTTTTTTTTCTTAAATTTCATGTGACTACTTTTGTGAATACTGTGCTGCGTATGTCTATTGTGTAATATAATGTTTAAGTGTATTGTGTAAAAATTGGTGTGATATTGCCATTTTTCTAAGCTATCGATTTTTAGGGACCAAAAATTGATATGACATTAGAATTTGCCCGCCTACGATCAAACACATGTTTATTTTAGAAAAGATTGCAGTAAAGGCATTCGAATTTAATGTAATTTGTAAAGCATGTAAATGCAATAATATAGATCAACCGTTAAACTATTATTATATTTTCTGATTTAAAGTCGATTGGCATATATTCTGAAAATATGTTTAGCAATTATATTTTTAAACGAATTGATTATGTTTTTTATGACTCGAATCCGAATTAAGATTGAATACAAACACAACGTTATTGTAATAATCAAATAATCAATCTCTTTGAATGTCTACTAAGTACCTTCTTAATAAAATTCGATTATATTGTTTTGGAATTAACAAAGTTTCTCGAACTAAAGCTGCATTGATTAAATATGAATATATTTATACTTAAATAAGATCTTACTGATTTTTTGGATCAAATGTAGCTTAAGTATTTGTATAATTGTATTATAATTATATTTACTTAAGAACATTTCAAACTTTCATCTATTTATTAATCTTACGGCCTCGCATTATTTGTAATATTAATTATTTCTTCTGTTCTTTTTTTCTTAATTCATTTGTACAATATTTCCCTAGTTTGGAACAAATTAATTCATGAAACCATTGCGTACGAGCATTTAAACCTAACAAGACCCAAATTAGTTTATTTACGGCGGAACACTGAGACGATAGTTAAATTAATTGACGACTAAAAAATTAAGTCACTCCTCTCCTTGTCATTTCGGCTAGAGGAGACAGCGACAGCCTGTGAATAGGAGATCTCTTATTTTTGATTAACGTTTCAGTATTCGGCCATTAAGCCTATAATGACCTAAATTGGGCCAACTACGTTTTCGTTATTAAACATGACTATGAATAATGCTAGGTAATATTAAACTTTTATAATAGTTGTTTGTTTATATGTATTATAAATTTATTATTAAAGTTTAGAGGCCCTGTGTTCTAATGGCTCTGAGTATGCTTTATGAGTTTACGAGCAAGCTATTCATAGTTTATTACACATTTAACATTTACAGTTTCAACACAGTTGCGTTTGATTGCATTATACATACGAAACAAAGTTATTTTTACTATAAAAAATTAAATGAATTTATTAATAATAATTAATACCTTGCCAAATGTGCCTTAGGCTTTCCTAGAACCTTCTTTAAAATCTCGATTAGCAATGTTGATTTATTTAAATAGTTACACTATGAAATATTGTTAAGAAACAAAATATGTTATAGTCTTATTTGATATTACGACATACGAACAGAAAATTTGAGTAGGGCTCTCTCGTTTAAATATGAACCTTAAATAGAAGCGTTTAAGTGCCATTTTCAATCGAAATCATTGTTATAAACGACGGTTAGTCTAATATGTTTTGATTTATTGTATTAATGTATGCGAGTGTGGTGTTTATTTTAAAGTTAATAAAATTTTATAAATAAATGTTTGTTTTTTATTTTTAAACACTAAGGGCCTGTTTCACGATCTACAGATAAGTGTCAGATAGCTTGTTTTAATGTTTTATCTCTGTCGCTCGTATATAAAATAAGCAGCGACAAAACTTCCGAATAAGCTATGCGATACTTGTTAGAAGATTGCGCAGAAAGAGGCCCTAAATCAAATGGAGCCTTTAGCCAAATAATTGCAATTGCTAATCACGATGACGAAGTTCAAAAACAGATATGTATTGCATTTGACGAATTTGACATAAGAACCGCTGAGTGACATGTTGCAATGCTAAGTGACTTATGCATCATCGCCATAATTAGCGATAGCAACTTGGCTAAAGACCTTTTTACGTATGGGCTGATTTATCTATCAATTTAGCATTTAATAAAATTTAAATTTTAGTAAAATTATTAAAAATATATTATAAATACCTATAAAGGAAAGATTAGAAACCACGATGAAATTTGGCGCAGATAGATAAGACCACGATGAAGTATATATAGGGTACTTTTAATCGCGGCAAAAAGTACGGTTCTCGCGGTATTTCCTTTTGTGTACACGAAGTCACGGGCAATGTCTAGTACATAACAAATTAATAGTACCTAATCAACGACGCGTTATACTGTTTAACATTTAAATTTACTTGATTCACTGATTAGTCTCATATTTAACTGTATTTCTCAAAGGTTCATTAATATTAATAGACCTTTGCATCACAATCACAGAAATATCTTACAAACATGCATATGTTAATTCAGCTTTACCATAAGTTCAAAGTCGTGTTGCTATTTAGAAGTTAAAGCTATAATAATATTAGTAATGGACTATATTTCTGTTCGTACTAAGCTTTGAGAAAGTTAATAAGTTTTGTTCTTTATGTTATAACTTATATACCATAATATGACATAAATATCAGTTAGAAATGCTTAGAATATAAGAGTGGTCTGGCGACGCTGGGATCTTAGTCTATAATCATTGTGTAGGTAGGCCCTAGGTAGTATGAGTACCTATTAACAATTATTGTATATTGTCATCCATAGATGACAACTGATATTTTTTTTTTAATAATAATATCTATGGACGCTTCACACCACGTCAATTTGGCCCCGCGCTAAGGGACCAGACAACGGGAAGTAAGTATATTTAATACTTTTATATGTATACTAGCGATCCGCCCCGGCTTCGCACGGGTACAATACTGATACTAATACTGCGGGTACCTTACTCATAGATCTAAACTCCCTCATACCTTACTCATAGATCGCACGCGCACCCCCGCCTTGGTGACGCCCAATTCGCAACGGGTCGTGCAGCAGAAATCGTAATATTTTAATTTCGCCATAACTTCAAAACCAAACGTCCAATTTCAATCATTTAAAGACCAAACATTATCTACATAAACTGTACTTAGTGATGAAATAATTTATTTTGATAAGGAATAATAGCATGAGTAAAATAAACGCGTTTAAATGTAGTCCAAAAAAAATTCAAGATTTCTAAATAAAAAAATGGTTGTTGTGCCTCACTCGACATAGTTAGGTATAGTGTGTCGCGGACTTTTTTGTAGATATTTATAAGATCTACAATTAATTAGAACATTTTATGGTTCTATCTTTTATAGTTTAGGCAGCGTACGCAAAATAAATAATTTTTCTGGTTGATTTTTTACACCTTGTGTCCGAAAAACTCAAATATCTTACGGAACCCTATTTTTTTCCAAAATAAAATTTAGCCTATGTTACTCGTGGATAACGTAGCTTTCGAATGATGAAAGAATTTTTGAAATCGGTCCAGTACTTTTTGAGCCTATTCATTACAAACAAACAAACAAACATACAAACAAAGTTTTCCACTTTATAATATTAGTGTAGACTACGAGTATACATATTATATTAAGATTTTAATTATTTAAGTTTAAGGAACACCTCTTCAATACACATTTATGACCCAGAAATTTAGAAAACGTTTTGTTTCCCCGGCGGCATTCGAACTTGAGCACAGACGCGCTTAACCACTAAGCCACAGAGGTCTTCATAAGTGAAACCACAGTGAAACTTTAGAGAAGTTCTGGTTAAATGATTAATTAATTCTATTATTAGTATTCAACTCGATCTATACGCTAAAAAAACCCGTAGGAACCGTACATGTTGCTGCGATAAATGTTTTATATAAATATTCCAGAGTCTAAACTACTACCATATCAAAATGTCATCAAAATACATTCGGTATTTGTTTGGGTAAAATAGTAAGAAACATCCACACTTTCGCGTTTATAATATTAGCTAGTGAGGATTTATTACAATGTTCTTTAGTCTATTTTTAAAGGGTAATCAAATAAATAATTTATAAAAATAAGGCCATGGTTAGGAATTATTTTCTTAATTAAATACTGCTTATCAGTCACAGACTTTGAGTATCCAACCATAGTCACAGACTACCTTTGTAAACTTTGTATGCATCTAAGGAAATGCACAAACTTGAAAAAAATAATAATTAATGTGCATTTTCTATTAAATTACTTAAAAAACATAGTCACTACATTCAACTTCATTACTTCAACTACATTCTAGAACGAGATTCTAGATATTGATTATCCCCTTTACTAATAAAAATATTTATACAGTAGATAATCAATACAATGTTTTGTCCTTGTCTTATGCTTTGGAAAAGTCGCTTGACAGACAAAGACAAACCATTGTATTGCTTATCTACTGGATAAATATTTTTATTAGTAAGGGGGTTAATATATTAATTTGAATAGTTTATGCATTTTGGACCAAGAAGGACACATGAAAAACCTATAGGTGCGGCAATATTGTATAATGACTTTTATAACTAAGCATAAATTCGCTCTGAAGTTATACCGGATAATATGGGGTAATAACGGGTAAGTAAATCAAATATATTTTGGTTACTCATCAACATTTACGTTTTTAATTACCCATGATAATAAGAAATGCATAAATAAAATACAATATAATATTGTCATCAGAATGAATAAAAAAAAAAACATGGGCCTTTTTCCGGTGCCTTCGTAGTTCGTAATGAAGAGGTAAATCCGCCACTCTCTTAGCATGACCACCATAGAAATGAGTTTTGTCTACAAAAGAGTAGACATAACACAGATATAAATACGAAAAAATTACAACTTTCCTCTGCCAAACCGTCAATTTGTCTATTCTTCCGTAGAAAGAAACCATTTCTACAGTCATGGTTAAGGTAGACATTTCGCTTTGTGTGCGCACTTTGCGCTTATTTGTTTTCTATAGTATTTGAAACCCCATCTCATTCTCTTTGGGGCGAATAAAAAAAAACTCAGTCGATGATCAAGTCTCACTTTTTGCTTAAATTCAGCAAAAAGTGAGAGTGAGATCAATCAAAAATATTTTTTTTTTGCATTTAAAGATACCTACACCACGCACACATAGTTTGAACATGGTCTTAACATAATTTGAGCATTAAACATTTTTATCTCCCTTATCAGAACAACGGCCCAGTTGAGGATCCCTGATCTAAGCTAAGTAGGTATGTCTGTCAGTCAGTGCATCCACAGTGACCGCGTTATGCTGTTCGATGAGGTATGTTAATTATTAAATGACTATTAATTTTTAATAATTGTAATAATAATCAGTACTTGAGTCATCCGACTTTTAAAAACAAAAAGGGACTAGAATTGAAGTGCCTTTTATACACATAACTAATTTTTAGGCTAATAATTTAATGAATTTTATGTATATCTCATCTATATCAATATCCCGAGATAATTTTTTTTCACGGGATATTATTATTCCGATTATCCGAATTATGGATTTCCGCAAAATAATGCCTGATTTTATTAAGTATCTATTTACAATTTTTAGGCTATTGTTAAATAATATGATGCTATAAATTTAGCTTTATCTAGTCTAAAATCTAAATAAGTGATCGATAAAATAAAAAATGATATTTTTCCGATTAATTTGATTAGATTAAACTGGTCCATATTCGCTGCCATAATATTATTTTAAAAGGTCATCACTGGCTGACCTAAAATCTTATTCCTAACTAAAAATACAATGGTAAATAGGCATATTTCTTAAAACCAACAAACGAGGCAAGAGAGAACAAAGTCAAACCTACGAAACACAAGAGGTTGAAAGTTTTAAAATATTTTGATTGCCTTCATTACCCTAATAAACATAAAAACAGGTTCCAAATAAGGCCCTATCCTTCAAGTTCCAAACTTTTTGACCATTAACTACTACCTATTCTCACAATATTACGTAAGCAACGTTAAATATTTGTAAGTTATTTTTATGATAGCTTTTAAGTATGTTCATTGTTCAGTAATTATAATTTATAATGAGGTCCCATAGTGCCCGTAGGCTCTATAACCAGTTACTATGCGCGTTCGGCGTAAATTTTTAATGTAACTAGCTGACCCGACAGACGTTATTCCGTCTTAAATATGAAATGTCATGTCTGGAATGAATAAATGACTACAACTACTCCTACACCTACCCATTAAAATAAAAAAGGTCCAAAAACTCTGGCTCATGAATAACAACTTTGCTAAACATCATCACATGATCAAATGCATAGTTTACGATTCTATAAACATGGACAGACAGACAGACAGACTTTCATGTTTATGTAATAGATACTCAGATATGTCTATTATACTATAATATGTATGTATTATAAAAATAAAAAGTTTGTTTGTTTGATCGTTTGCATTGAATATGCTCCGAAACTACTGGACCGATTTTGATGAAATTTGGCAGACATATAGAGTAGACTTGCGCGTACGAAGGCACGGGCAACATCTAGTATGTAATTTATAAAGTTAAATTATGCCATGAGGACTTTAAAGTGTAATATCCATTAATGCTCACAAACTTTTGTAATAATAATATGAGGATTATTCATTGCCCACTTCGTTAAGAGTAAAATATTTTTACTAGTGATGAAATTATTAAACGAGACAATCTTGTATAAATCGTAGTATAATTGGAAAAATAGGATCTTTTCGAAAGTTCTAGGATTATTGCAGATAATGGGCTGTCTATAGTCTATAGAACTATACCTTGCTAATTTTTAACCAATCTGAATAAAGGTGCTCTAAACGTACTCTTTGCAACAGCCTAGTTGCCCATATTCCTAGTATAAAATTGTATTTATTTGTATAATATATTACAGTTAATATGTACATTATCCACGCAATTGTCCTTGTTATTCATTCTTTACATTATATAGGTTTGCTATTGTCCATGATAAGTTATTTATTTTGTACATTATCTAGGTTCGCAATTGCCCGTGATAAGTTATTTATTTTGCACATTATCTAGGTTCGCAATTGCCCATGATAAGTTATTTATTTTGCACATTATCTAGGTTCGCAATTGCCCATGATAAGTTATTTATTTTGTACATTATCTAGGTTCGCAATTGCCAATAATAAGTTATTTATTTTGTACATTATTTAGGTTCGCAATTGCCCATGATATGTTATTTATTTTGTATAATATCTAGGTTCGCAGTTGCCCATCATAAGTTAATTATTTTGTACATTATCTAGGTTCGCAGTTGCCCATAATAAGTTATTTATTTTGTACATTATCTAGGTTCGCAATTGCCAATAATAAGTTATTTATTTTGTACATTATTTAGGTTCGCAATTGCCCATGATATGTTATTTATTTTGTATAATATCTAGGTTCGCAGTTGCCCATGATAAGTTATTTATTTTGTACATTATCTAGGTTCGCAATTGCCAATAATAAGTTATTTATTTTGTACATTATTTAGGTTCACAATTGCCCATGATATGTTATTTATTTTGTACATTATCTAGGTTCGCAATTGCCAATAATAAGTTATTTATTTTGTACATTATCTAGGTTCGCAATTGTCAATAATAAGTTATTTGTTTTGTATATTATTTAGGTTCGCAATTGTCCATGATATGTTTTTTATTTTGCACATTATCTTGGTTCGCTATTGTCCATGATATTATGTTATTTATTTTGTACATGTTCCATGTCCAATTGTGTACACGGTTAGTTATTATTCGTTAGATGGTGATGATTGACGACAGGACAAAACACTCAGTTGCCTATGGGCTATGAGAATCACTTAGGTGCTATTATAGTCAAATTATCCTGTCAGACACTTAGGTACTAGGAATAGAGTACAGTTAGCAAAGTTATTAACGGACCATATTATATTCATCTATTCATCAACAGTTTTTCACATAATATAATGTACATATTATATACTATACGGCACTAGCAATAAATACCGCTTTTTTATTTTGTCCGTCTGTCTGTTTGTTCCGGCATATCTCTGAAACGGCTGCAACGATGAAGGGACTTTCACTGGAATATGATGATGTTATAAGGAGTAACTAAGGCATCTTTTATCTTAGAGTTCCGTTTAAAAAAAGGGTTCCGTTTCCGTTAGATCTACGCAAACGAAGTTGCACGCACCAGCTAGTTTCTGACTATAAAAGTTTTAAGTCTACTAGTTTTAAGTCTTCTACCTATCCTACTAATATTATAAATGTGAAAGTTTGTGAAGATGGATGGATGTTTTGTACTCCTTCACGCAAAAACTACAGAATGGATTTCGATGAAATTTGGTATGATAGAAGTTTAGGCTCTGGATTAAAACAGGCTACTTTTTATCCCAAAAAAATACAGTGTTCCCGAGGAATTATTCAATAGTTATATTTTAACTGTATTATTTTATTATTGACTTTTAGTATCCCGCTACATATCTACATATTTATTTAATTTACCTCTCCTGCCCTGCAGGGTTGCCTGGAAGAGATCGCTTATAGCGAATAGCGATAAGGCCGCCCTTGCCCACATTTAGGTTATAGTTTAAGTAATTTTTGTAATCTGATTGTACGTACTTTAATGTGAGCAATAAAGTGTTTTTCTATCTATCTATCTATTCTAACTTTAACCCAGATCTGCCTAAGTGAGCCTTATTGAATTAAATAAGTACCATTGAAATAAAGTTCTCTTTTTATTTTAAATGCTTTTAATTTTACTTAATTTAATATTATTCGTAACTAGCTGATGCCCGCGGCTCCGCCCACGTAAGTACAGTAACCCACGGGAACCGTGTATGTCCCGCGATCCCGTCCCCGGCAAATTTCATGATGATCAGTTTAGTAATTTTGACGTGAAACTGTAAATTAAGTATCCCACGGGAACCGTACATTTCCTTGTAATAAAAAGTAGCCTTATGTCCTTTCTCGTGGTCTACTTTATATCTGTGCCAAATTTCATGATGATCGGCTTAGTAGTTCTTACGTGAAATTGTAAATAAAGTATCCCACGGAAACCTTACATTTCCCTGCCATAAAAAGTAGCTTATGTCCTTTCCTATATGGCTATATACTATCTGTGTACTAAATATCATTTTAATCGGATCAGTAGTTTTGCCGTGAAAGACGGACAAACAGATACACACACTTTCCTATTTATAATATTAGTATAGATTATGGGCCACTAACTTGATCCTTGGTGCAATGTGTATTGTGTAGATACAATGCGGTGGCTGAAACAAAACAGTTTTTTTCGAAACGCATGCACTGTTAATTAATTATTTTTATTATAAAAATTATTAAGTAACATTATAACATCGTTAATTCAATTGTAAGTACTTTATTTGTCAACGTTAAAATAATTATTTTCGACTTCTTTGATTGGTATCCAAATTGTGAAATTCTTTTATGATAGAATATGAAGCTCGCGACTTCGTACGTGCAAGAAGAAATTCCGCAGGAACTGAACATTTTGCTGTGATAAAAAGTAGCCTACATGTCCAGAACCTAAATTAACTGTCATACCAAATTCATCGAAATCCGTTCAGTAGTTATTATTATTATTCAGTGAGCTGATTGGCTAAGAGAGTCATCATCCATACATCCATACTTACAAACTTTCGCATTAATAATATTAGTAAGGAGGATATGTAGATGTCCCACACTGCCCAGGCCTTTTCGTCCAATTCGAAGGACAAGCAATTTATTTATAAGAAACGTTTAAAAAAATTATTATTATGGCACAAATTACATATAATATTTCATATTATAACATCAGCTATTCATTCCATATCATCATATTTGTTTGTATTGGTTACAATGATTCTCTTTACTGAAAGAGAAAATAACCTGCCCTAAATTTTTTGCTGACCGTACCTCGATAAAAAGTCCGGGGTCCATTAAATTGCCGAAATAGATGCCTCGTGAAGTCGTGACCCTGGCCTTCATGTTACGAGTAACACAGTCCTTTATTGTGTATCTATTTTAGACGAATATTATCGAACCTAATCCCAACCACTTGGTTGTTTGGACTTTGGAATTTGGACGACGAAATCACGTCGACAAGGTGCTAAAATAAAATCACGAAATTTTCTTGGGGTACCTCCCTTACACGTCAAGTGGGGATGATTGACGGAACCCTATTGTGTATGTGGCCTGACATGCAATTGGCCGGTTTTTTCTTGATGAGCGACTGGATTAGACACATTACCGTCTACTATAAGGGCACACAGGGGCTGTGCCCAGTGCAGGGCCATCCTGAGGGGCCCTCGAAAAACTAACAATTTCTCTCACAGTTTATGCACACCTCGATTATGTTTATTTTTGAAATTGCCATTTTTGTAAGAAATAACCAATATTTTTTTATAAGAGAAAAAAATAGAGGCCCATTATTCTAATGTGCTCAGGGCCTCTAATAGGTTAAAGACGGCCCTGCTTAGACGAAGGCTCTCCTATGTATGAAGTTGAAATTAAAGACGTGAAGATGCACGCGTATGGTAGGAACAGGAGCCAGGTCCTCTAGCTTTTGCTTCAGCCTTCAGTCTATAAGTAAGCTTTAATACTTACAATTAACTCTAGACAATCAATACAAAAATATACTTTACACTCCTAATATCAAAGTTAAAAATGCAAAACATAATAATATATCGTCACAACCAGTATTTGCAGTCACTTTATTTATCCAAATTAGGCAAATTCTTAACGAAAACCATACAAAAGAAAAACAATTATTTATTATAAGATCATTACAATTTGTAACTAGTATTCGTGTGCCCCTCTAAAGAGCGGGACGTTTGTGACGGTGAATTGTGATTTATTGAAATATTTACATACGTACACACACATACACATAAACATATACGGGATCCATACATAATATCACGTAAAATACCGGTTTCGCGGCACCTCAAACGATTCGGTGAGCTTAGATCTATGAGGCTTCCTTGTATAAAGTTGTCTTTATTATTTATTTTGTGTGTATGAATGAGCATTTTTTTTAAATTGTGACGTAAGTGGTTCCTTGGTCCTCCTATATACTCCATTATATGTTTATGAGGACTCGCAATAGGGTTGATCTAAAAGTTTAAACCGTACAATTATACCGATCATAATAGACCGTGTAACATAATATACATAATAGACATAATAGACATACATATAGACATTTCGGACTATCTTGAACTTTAAAGTGATATTATAGTCTCCTTTCAATTTTTTGTTGAAGATTTAATGGCCTGGTAATGAGAGGCCTTTAAGCCAAGATTCCTTTTAAAATATAACGTTAAAAAATAAAAATTAGTCCATTCTATTAACTCTCGACGCAATACACACCTCGTGATTAAGTTTGACGTTTCAGCTCGGTTACAGATTGACAATCTATACAAATAGATAAAATTGAAGTGTCTGTTTATAATCCTTTTTAATTGCTTTGATATGATAGTAATATATTTGTATAGTAATATATGTAATATATTGATATCCGTTTCCTTTAAATTAGTGCAAGTGCAAGACTTAGTAGCAAACTAATTTGCAGGCACCAGCTATAAGTGACTGCATATATTTTTTAATTTTGTTTATAAACTACTATATGTTGCTCGCGACTTCATGCGTGCAAAAGTTAATTTCGCAGAAGCCATACATTTTTCTGCGATAAAAACTACCCTATGTCCTTTCCCGTGCTCTACTTTACATCTGTGCCAAATTACATCAAAATCGGTCCTGTAGTTTCGGAGCCTATTCAATGCAAACAAACAAACAAACTTTTCCTCTTTATTATATTAGTATAGACGAGAACTATGACAAAATACAACGCTGTTCAAGGTGTTTATTGAATGCCTTTCGACATTTTCATCAATTTGTAATTTTAGTTTCGCTTATAGGTTATTCTAGAGTTGAAAGGTTAGGTTAGGTCACTTCGTAGAGTGAATCGGTCATCGGGCTTAAGCTACCTGTCACTATTCCTTACATGGAATGAGACGGAGACAGATAATTATAAAAGGTCAGTGGCCCAATCTTTGATATTAATCACCAAATGATTGTTATATCATAAATCAAAACACATAATTAGTCTTGTGGTCATAAAAACAATATATATTATTACCGTGATGGTTCCCCTTTCAATTCTGACTTTTTTTTTGTCATTTCAATTTTTTCTGTTCCCGCTTTGCTTGGGGAGGTAAACTGGAATACTTCCTACTCCTCCTACAATCTTCTGATTAATTTCGTTGCGGGTCCCAAGACAGATGTAGCACGTCCCTCGGGCACCCCTGAGATCATATCAAAGGGTTTTTGTGGTTGGTTACCGCTGTCGATCCTGGCTACACAGGAGTTGTAGTGGTGGGTAAGTGTGGTAGGCCAATTGCCCGTTATAATCACCAAATGTCTAAAAGGTTCTAAAAGGTTTTTAAAACGTATTCTAATAGCCCTAGGCCCTAGGGAACCTTGAATAGAAACTTTAATGTAAAGTTAGGTCCGTAATCGATATTATGGTTCCCTTGTAAAGTTTATGTCAGCAATTCCTATTATAATATTTTATAATGTACCATAAAGTAATTTATACAAAATTAAGACACGTATAAAACTATATTAGGGCTATAGAAATCTATACACTTTAACCTCGAAGAGAATATTATATAAAGTAATTGCAAATGCAGGTGAGATAATATTCTTATAATTATAGGGCTTTACAAACGGCGAAGATACTATAATATGGTAATTACATAATTACAATTTCATAGTTTGAAGGCACCTTAAGATAAAAAAATATAGTATCTTCGCCATCTGTGACGCCCGTTATGCTATCTACAGACACACAAATTTGGTACGGAGCCTACAGCGAACCATATCCGGAGACCAAATTCGGTGTCGCTACATCATACGCACGAATTTGGTACGGTGCAGTGGACCGTAAAGCTCGACACTCGTGTGTTCGATTTTATGCTCTATTACATATAGCACAGAGTTCTATTTACAGTGCTGTTTTTAAACGACGACGATGATTCCCGCAATTCATTGATAACGGGTAGTGATACCAACACTTTAAAAAATATTTCTCCCCAAATTTTACCCCTGATTACTTATACCATTGACAGGTCTAAGAGATAATAAGCTAGAATGAAAGGTTATGTGTTTAACATAAAGACTTTCGCGTGAGTAACATAAAACTAACTTGTCTTAATCTGATTTCACTCCCAATATATTTTCATATCCCTGACTATATACACACATTAAAATAATTTTTATTATTACATACAAATTGATTCATAAGGAGTAAACTAAAGTAAGTAAAGTAAACATCCTATCTCCTAGTAAACCCCCGTACATATTTTCCCTAATTTTGGGGGGTACATCCCTAAGTTGGCAACACTGATACCGTTGTACGGCCTAACCGCCGGACTGCTCTACACACGCTCGGATCTGGTACGGAGCGTACCAGATCCGCTATACGCTCCGTACCAAATTCGTGTGTCTGTAGACACCATTAATGTTATTAAATTAGTATTGCGACAGTTTGTGAGACATGTAGATGGGTGTGCTATTCTTTATTCTTTTACCCAAAACTGCTCAGTAGAGTGTAGACTCAAAACTGTACATTTAGGTAAAATCTAGAAGCATATATCGTATTCTAGCAGCGTAGCAGCCTACTGAGTACTGGGCTTTTAGTCAAGATGCATTCAATAATTTCGACGGCGAACTTCGAAATCAAAAAGTATGGGATTTGACATATTGCATCGCTAAGTGACATGCCGCTTGCGAGGCCTTATGTCTTAATCCCATACATTTTGTTTTCAAACTTCGCCGTCGAAAATATCGAATGCATCGTGACTAGAGGCCCTGTTCCCATTAGAATTCAGATAAATTAGTTGTAAGCATAGACGTAATTTATATATATAGACATGTCGAGGTAAAAACTGTCCACGCTTAAAAGGCCCCACTTTGGGATTGTTCGGGCCATTTTGACACTTGAGGTAATGTGAAATCTAGATGGCGTAACTTTTTCTTGTATGAAGATTTTCCGTCAAATCGTACATTTGCCAGAAAATATTCATTAATATCCTATCTTTAGTTTTGAAATATTTGGTTGTAAGCATAAAAATGCTCACATTTACAAACACAGCGACAGAAATGCTTCATTTAGGCTTAATTAAATTTTTACAATTGATAGAAAAACTACAGCGTCCTACTGAAAGCTGACCATCTCAATGTCTGGACACCAGAGGTCAAATCCTGGAGGAGAAAGGTTGTTAAGCCTAAGACGAACATACTTTGTGATGGTGAGACTTTTAATGCATTGGATTATGATCTGAGGTTTTAATCAAGATACATTCGATAATTTCGACGGCGAACTTCGAAAACAAAATGTATGAGATTTGACATAAGTCATCGATAAATGACATGTCATATCCCATCCCATCCCATCAAATCCCATACATTTTGTTTTCGAACTTCGCCGTCGAAATTATCGAATGCATCTTGACTAGGCCCTCTGATCTATGATTTCTTTTGTTTCTCATCGAATCATCATTCATCATGTACATGAAGCAAAAACTTTAGGTACAGTTTTACGAGAATTGGGCCAACGGAGAAGGATAAAATTTGGCACAGTTAAAGTTTATGTGGACGAAGGTGTGCAGAGAGCTAATATTTTTATAATATTGTTTATAAACAGATAAAATCATAAAAATAAAATTACACACACTACCTTATTCACACTACCATGCATTTGTATAATCTTTCACATTCCATAGATAACATATATTTTTAATGCGTAACCCCAAAAACTTGAAACTTAGAAATTAAAATATGGAAATCATTGTGCTCAACTTACGCAGATTTGGGTTAAATGTCATATTATCACCCTCGTTCTTCGTATTTATGAAAGAGAAGGCATGATAATTAAACCCAGGGTTAACTGAACCCAGATCTGCGCAAGTGGGCCTCAGTAGTATTGTTAATTTGTCTCCTTCAGTTTCAGTCTCTATCAGGTCGGGAGAGTTCGTGGCTGTTCTTGGCCCGAGGTAAGGTTATGCTTCCATTTTATCCTTAAGGCCCTCCCCCGAGCAAAAGACCTTGAGGCGGTCAGCCGCATAACTCAGTTCAAAATTTTTCACATAACTTAGTTCAAAATTGACCAAAAAAAAATGTAAACGGCGAATATCTAGCTTATGAAATTGCCTATCTATTGGTGTGTGTCCCAAATAAAATTAACTTTTAAATACTATGGAGAGACTGAAACTATAATTGAATGTAACATTGAATTATAGTTTCAGCATCTCCATAGTATTTACAAGTTAATTTTATTTGGGACACACACCAATAGATAGGCAATTTCATAAGCTAGATATTCGCCGTTTACATTTTTTTGAACTGAGTTATGTGAAAAATTTTGAACTGAGTTATGCGGCTGACCGCCTCAAGGTCTTTTGCTCGGGGGAGGGCCTTAAGGGTCAGTTCATGCCGCCACGATATCTACACAATGCGCTTCAATATAAAATTTTCTTCGCAACACACTTTTTTTAAACCCCGATGAAAACATCGTGGTGTTATACCGTATCTGTGGCCCACTGTGGGCTTAGCAGGAACGTTATCGTATGAGAATTGTATGACAATCTGTCAAAATCGTGACAGGCGCTGTCATACAATTCTCATTCAATAACGTTACGCTTACGCCGCTGTCAAATGTTAGGCTGGGACTATATGATCCGGAACCCGGAACGGAAAATCGTAGAAAATTCAGAACATTGAAAATAGAACTCTGGATATTAGTCCAGAGTTCTATTTTCAATGTTCTGAATTTTCTTTAAACTTCTTTCAACAGAGCTGAAAATCGAACACAAAAGTGTAGAGTCAAATGTCAAAGAGAGCTCGGCATTCGACACTTGCTATGCTATTAGGACAGAGTTCTATTTTCACTGCTCAGATTTTTCCCGTGCCGGCCTGATTCCGGATCATAATATTATAGTCTTTAAAGTCTAATAGATAGTCAGCCCACAGACATTGACTATCTGACTAGTGCACTTCGCGTGTAAAATAGGAGTAAAATTTACTTCCTTCAGCGCCATTACCTCTCAAATATTCTCGGTGCCAAACGTCAAATAAAAACTAAAAAACGCGACGGGGCAGCGCGTGGCGATTTCCTTTGAATCGTTTACTCGGGGACGGGTAGTTAGCTCCATTAAATCGCTCGTGTCATCACAGACAATAGATAGAAATATATTGGCACGCTTGGTTTCTACGCAGACGATGAGACTGGACAATAGATGTCTGTGAGTCACCCTTAGAGGATGATGTTGTTCCAGCGGCGCCGGTAAGACCACTCTCCTGGCCTGCTTAGCCGGTAAATGTACACTGCCGTGCTCGGGTACAGTCAGCATCAACGGTGAGGATGTGAGAGAACTCCAGAGAGCGGTGGAAATTATCCCTCAGAGTGACGTGTTCATGGATAGCTTGTGTGTGAGGGAGCATTTGGTGTTCATGGTGAGTACTTAGGGGGCCAAAAAAAAAAAAAAAAAAACTCCGTGGTCTAGTGGTTCGAGCATTGGCTCTCGACTCGGAGGTCGTGGGTTCGATTCCCGCATTGGAACAACAAAAAATGTTGTTTCCAAGTTTGGTTAGGACAATGCAGGCTGATCACCTGATTGTCTGAAAGATGATCCATGCGTCGGATGGGCATGTAAAAAGTCGGACCTGCGCCTGATCTCTCGTCAGTCGTGTCGGTTATCCGTCCCACTGAATTATGAGAGTAAAAGGAAGAGAGAGTGCTCTTGTGTACTGCGCACACACTTGGGCACTATAAAATTACTCCTGCGTAACTGGCCTGGTTTCAATGAAACCGGCCACCGTCACCGAAATCGGTGCGGGGAGTTATTATTATTAGGGGGCCACATTTAATTTTTAATTTACTAAGTAACTTAGTGGCGTGGCGTTCCTATAACTCCGTTTCTATCAGCATCCCCGTACCACTGGTAAAAGGTATTTTAAAGACCTTCATCCAAATCCCTACCTATTATACAGGCTAGGGCGTCCCATGAAGGGGAACCAGCCCTCGCCACTGGTACTTAGTAGATCATTGTTTCTTAACCTGTGGTTCGCGGACCCCTGGGGGTCCACAAGTATCCGTCGCATCATCTCAAGTCCGTAGTCTCATCTATGGAGAAATGCAAATAAACAAATTACACCAAGTCTCGTAATTGCTACGCTTAATTAGCACAGCGAACGTGCGCCAGCGGGTGGTGTCCGAGACTGACTGAAGTGAAGAGTGAGTGAAGTAAATGGTCCGATAATTTTTGATATTCCTATATATTGAGGGGGTCCTTGAAATTATGCTTGATTTTTTAGGGGTCCGTGGGCTGAAAAAGGTTAAGAAACGCTGTAGCAGAGTTGATGAGAACGTCTTTGAGTTTGTACTGCTGGCATCAGTCATTATAAGCATTATATAATTACAGACAGAAATGAAACTAGGCAGTACGAAGGACGTAGACAACCAGAATATACTGAAGGCTTTACTCCACGAGCTGAACCTGAAACATCTGGAAGATTCGCCGATAAGTGGGTTATCAGGGGGCGAGAGGAGACTGCTATCGTTGGCCACCTCTGTGGGTAAACTGGGCCTTTGTTATGATTAACCCCCGACGCAAAACGAGGGTTGTTATAAGTTTGACGTGTCTGTCTGTCTGTGTTTCTGTCCGTGGCATTGTAGCCCAAACAGATGAACTAATTTTGATCTAGTTTTTAAGGTTCCGTAGTTCACGTCTCGGAACCCTTTACTTTCGTCATGTCCGTCCGTCCGTTCGTCGTTAGCTCACAGTCCAAACCGTTAGTACTAGAAAAATAAAACTTTGCATGGATATGTGTATCGTCTAAAAACGGTAAAATAATAATCTTTTTGGTACATAAAATGCGGAAGATTTTTTATATCATTAGATAGATCCTTTCAAAACATTGAGATTTTGCAATAAACTATCTTTGATTTAGGTATGCGTTTGCGAGATACAATTTTTAAGCGCATTTTTTGTTAAAATAGGACGTTAAGAGGAGGGGCTCTTTGGTAACTTTGTTAGTTCAGGAGTTATCTATAGATACTTAACTTGTAAAATGCGCTATGTTGTAAACATGCAAAATGGTACGAAACCCTACATGCGCGAATCCGAATCGCACTTGGCCGGTTTTCATTTTTGTTTGAAAGCTGATGTGGTCGAGTGTTTTTTGGTATAGAATGCTAAAAAACATTCGAATAGTCTATTGGTTACATAGTAACTATTTAGTATCAAATTCTAGTGTTGGTGTTGGCGTGTCAGCGACCAGCGTGGCCTCAGGGCTCTGGCACAATCATTATAAAGCTAATTATCTCTCATCCTATAATCACAGGCGTATTTCAATTTAATAATTTTACATCTAAGTACCTATAAACATACAAAAAAAATAAATTGAGGTTTATGTTTGTAATTTAACTAAATGTGTATAAAAATATTTTACGGTAGTACGGTACTTACAATAAAATATAATTTTTTGTCTGTTGTTCCGGTTAATCCCTGAAACGGCTGGAGCGATTTTAGCAGAACTTTCACTGTAAGACGGCTGATGCTATGAGTAACAGTAGATAGTTTTACCTTAGGGTTATGATTAAAAACTAGGGTTCCGTTTCACGATTTGACATATACACGATCGATAAAACTGCACTTCGGCTAACATACAGTTAAATTCTTTTTTTTTTAACTTATTTATTTGCTTAAATGCTTTTACGGGTCATAAATAACATTATTTTTAATGCCACTAAATCATAATATTAACCATCTCATTCATTTTAGCTGTTGTCTAACCCACAAATAGTTGTTTGTGACGAACCAACAACAGGCTTAGACAGTTTCAACGCAACTCTGGTTGTTGAAGTGCTGAAAAGGTTATCGCTCGCGGGCAAAGTTGTTGTATGCACATTACACCAACCCTCCTCGGATCTCTTCGCTAAGTTTGACTCGCTGTGTCTCATGAATGAAGGGAAACTGGTCTACCATGGCACCCATGAGGACTGTAGAAGATATTTTGAGAGGTATGTTCAGCTTATTGCTTAGGCCGAGACTATGTTGTCCGGAATATGTAAATTCTGAGCATTGAAAATAGAACTCTACGCTAATACAATAGAGCTGAAAATCGAATAAATAAGTGTTGAGTCAAATGTCAATGTCTTACATAACAGCACAGCATTCGACACTTCGATTTTCAACTCTATTGTATTAGCGTAGAGTTCTATTTTAAGTGCTCTGAATTTTCCACCAGCCTTACGGAATCCGGACAATATAGGGCCAACTTTAAGCATAACCCAATGTTGTGCCTTTGACACTTTGTGTCTAAGTTTTGACCACGATAGTAAAACTACTTTTGCGCCTCAAATCATTAGTTCTTTCTTGGCCAATCCAAAAATCCAAGGCCCGCGGCGAAATTGTAGGCCTTTTTTTAAATGATTGACACTTTTGCCACTAGTGGCGATGCTGGATTTGCAGGATTCACTATGAGTAAGACACTTAAAACAATGTTATTATGAATAGTGCTATGTAAGAAAAGAACTATGTAAAATTATTAGTGTCAAGATTTAAATAATTTCACATAAGGTCAAAGGTCACAATTTGCTACACTTCAAAATTTCTCACGAATAATAAATGCAGTTACCTAGTAAATAACAAACTTGTTTCAAAAATCATGAATAATATACGAGAAAAGTTTATATACGAGAGAAGCAATAAAAATATTTATTACAGTATCAAACTAAAATGTCCCGCCAACTACAACCCGGCGGAGTTTTACATCAAGGCCGTGTCAGACGGTTCCATGGTGGAGAGGATACAGAGCCGTGTCTATGAAACTGGTTCCGAAACGCCTATACCCAGACAACTGTTCCAAAGGTAGTTGTGAAATATCGTTTGAAAACGCTTATAACGATTTGTTTGGCATTTTAACGATGGCTTTTAATGATGTGATTTAAAATGGTTTAGCGATTGTTGCCTGGTTTCTGTAAACGCGTTTCGTCATCCAATAGCGCTATTGAATAGATAAACTACCGACAAAAACTCTCAGAAACTGAACAAGTATCAAGTAATGTGTCACACATCTACAATCTGATAGTTTAAATCCTACTGCTATTACAAATGTGTGTTTGTGAGGATGGCTGGATTTTTGGTACTCCTTCACGCAAAAATTACCAAACGAATTTCGATGAAATTTGGTATGGTAATAGTTTAAAGTTTACCTCTGGATTAACAATAAGACGGGTCATAATGTATCTACGCAGGCGGAGCCGCGGATAAAAGCTAGTTTTAATATTAACAATTTAGTTTGAATTTATGTCTTAGGTCCAGCTGTCGAATATATTATGTATAGTGCGATTCAAATGAGAACAGGATCGAGTCGGCACCATATTGTTTCGAATTTAGACTGTTATGAATTATGATAGTTAAATTTATGTTTAGATAATTTATTACTATTTAACGTTTTTATTTAAATTCGATGCAAGACTATACATATTTATATGCACATAAGTTTTTCTGCAAATCGAACTTTTCAAGTGATATTTGACAGAAAAAGGTCATTGACGTTCCTATTCTCATTCGAAACGCATTATACTCAAAGTAACAAATATAAAACCGAGAAAAAAGTACCTACACTCGAAACTCGAATTTCCTATGAGTAAGAAATAATCACAGTCATTTATCTTATTAATGATCTAGTTTACGTGGTAGAGCCATGCTTCGGCACGAATGGGCCGGCTCGACCGGAGAAATACCACGGGCTCACAGAAAACCGGCGTGAAACAGCGTTTGCGCTGTGTTTCGCCGAGTGAGTGAGTTTACCGGAGGCCCAATCCCCTACCCTATTCCCTTCCCTACCCTCCCCTATTACCCTATTCCCTCTTAAAAGGCCGGCAACGCACTTGCAGCTCTTCTGATGCTGCGAGTGTCCATGGGCAACGGAAGTTGCTTTCCATCAGGTGACCCGTTTGCTCGTTTGCCCCCATATTTCATAAAAAAAAAAAAAAAAGTTTTGGGCACATCAAAAACACTAAAAGACATTAATGTCTTCACAATTTATTGAAGGCTTCTACAACACATAATCTTATCGAATAAAGAAACATAAAACGAAAAAACAAATTTCGACGCGCCCACAACTACGGATATTTTGTGTCGCCGAGCGGACCTTAGGTTACGTGGTAACTATTTATTACTGTGCTTAGGGTCAATACACAATGCACATGGTTTAAAGAAGAGGTCAAAGGACAGGTCTTTTTGGGAAAATTAATTAAGTTTTAAATGTTTTATTTATATTGTTTTGAATTTAATGATTGTTTAACACACGCCAGAAAATAATTCACAGATAAATTGAATTAATCTGAACGAAGTCATTCTTGAATCAAACTATCATCAACATAATATGAATAAATATACTTTTATATTTCCGGTCTGCCTATCATTTCATAAAATATTATTTTATGTAAACTAACTACATTTACCGAATACCAGCACATAAAATTATTATTTTCAAAACATTTTTCCTGTCGTATAAAAATTTGCATACGTTATGGAAATTTTAAAAACTGCTTTATAATTTTGCTTGATAAAGCTTATGGTGTTTCAAGGACAAAAAATATTAACACGTCCGTAATTTAAGTGTAAACTACTAAGTTCGCTTATGTGTGGCGAAAAACAAACTAGTTGTTCGCCAACTTCGCTTCCTAGAAACAGTCTGTAATCTAAGTGTAGTAACATTATACGTCTTAATTAAAAACCGTTTATATTTTAAAGAGCTTTTCGTCTAAATAAATTTATCATCATTCATATTATACAAAATTCTAAGCAAGTCTATATTTCTAAAAAATGTTTTTAGTTTTTGCACTTCAGTGTGAATGATCCTTTATACGATAGATTTTTTATTAGATATTTCCCAATACATTCTATGCATGTTATCCACACAAATGATGGTTTAACCAATATAGGCTTTGAGTCATGAATGGTTAAATTATACCGGTTCTCCTATTAAAGTTCAAAAAGGAGAATTGAATTTAAGCACTTGTTGACTTATTATTATGGTTTGATTATGATGCATGGTATTATTATAAAGCTATTGGTAGTAGAATATGGGTTTTAGTAATAATATAATCATTATGGATTTATTTGTCAGCAAAAGGTAAGCAACAAAAAGAATGAACGATAAATCATACATACTAATAATATACTTACCTTAATACATAATATTGTGAATAAATGAACGAAATTATATTTTTTTTACTTACCTCCAAATTGTTAAGCATTGAGCGAGTTGATGATGATGAATTGTAGCTACGAACATTCTCGATCATGTCAGTTTTCAAACGAAAAAACTAGATCAAAATCGGTTCAACCGTTTCGGAGCTACAATGACAGACACACAGACAGACATGTCAAATTTATAACTTTACTAGCTTTAGCCCGTGGCTCCGGCCGCGTACCTAAATAAAGTAAATCCCACGAGAATACTACTTTTCCGAAATAAAATGTAGCCTATGTTTTAATCCAGAGCCTAAGCTACTACTATACCAAATTTCATCAAAATCCGTGTGAAAGAGGAACAAACATCCATCCATCACAAACTTTTACATTTATAATATTAGCAACTTAGTAAGATGTATAGCACTCTGTTTTCGTCGGGAGTAAAAAGATCATGACTCTGCCAATAGTTATAGGTACCTAGGACCAAAGATTTCAACTCAAGATAGGCTATCACGTACATTTAGCAGAAAAGAAAAATCATACAAGAAAAAGTTACGCCATCTTGGTTTTCACCATAACTCAAATGTCAGCCATCTTGTTTTCACCATACTTCGAATTTCAAAATGGCCCCAAAAATAAAAAAATTGGGTCCATTTTACTGGAGACACTTTTTGCCTCAACATGCCTCGTCCATAATATACGTCTATGGGTAGGTCCTTTTAATAGGTAATTATAATTCTCTAGGAATAATAATGATCATTTGTTATAATACTAGCTTGTCTAGACTTGGATGTTACGATGACAGCAATGTATGAGATTGTACGAGGCTGTATATATGCATGTAATCTCCAGTTATAATTGCACCTTGTAAATAATATCGGAGGCGGTAAACCTTGACATGGGTGTAGAATTGAAGCTATACACTATATTGTGTGTAGAATATAACACCTATCTATTTATATCTACGATTTTGAGACAATACTAATTAGAATTAGATATAAAGGTGTTCCAAAAGGCGTAGGTAAGTAGATAGTAATCCATACTAATATTATAAATGCGAAAGTGTGTCTGTCTGTCTGTCTGTCTGTCTGTCTGTCTGTTACCTCTTCACGCCCAAACCGCTGAACCGATTTTGATGAAATTTGGTATAGCGATACTTTGAGACCCGAGAAAGGACATAGGATACTTTTTATCCCGGAAAAATGTACGTTCCGCCGCGATAAACGAATTTTGGCGCAACGAAGTTGCGGGCGTCATCTAGTTACTAATAAATCGATAGTTTAAACTTCAAAGTATTTCGTATCCCTTTTGTTTGTTTTAGATTCAGAAGAAATTGGTTCAAACAAGTGTCGTTGTTAATATGGAGGTCGTTTTTAACTTTCAAGAAGAATTTAAAGGGATACTTTATAAGAATATTTATTTCAACAGTAAGTACGAGTCAGAATGCAAATACAGCAACCCTCAATTTTTTTTTTAGAATGCGAGCCTAACGAGTGAGATTTTTTTGCACAATTCTTTCTTTTGAATTTTTTGTTACTTACAGACCTACACTTACTTACTACATAATTAAATATTAGTTGTATATTTTTCAATATAGGAAAGTAGGAAGGAGATGTTAATTGATACCAAACAGAAAAAAAAATCTCGCTCGCATTGCTAGCTACTCATTTTTTCGCATAAATTTTTTTGGCGACTGCATTTATGAACATACTGTATTACTGAATTTGGCAGCGGACTAATTATATTGGCGACTCAATTACTAAACTGACGAAAGTTGATCAAAACTGGCGAAAGTTGATCAAAACTGGCACAGAAATTTATAAGTTGGCGACTTTCTGAGCTGGCGACCGTTACACGATGTAAGCAGCTATAAAACCAGATTGTTGAGCCATTGATACCTTCCAGTTATTTTCATCTCTAATCATCGGGACCTGCTTCGTCGGTATATCGGGGACGACACAGAGAGGTATCCAGGATTTCCGGGGCTTCCTCTGGTTGATGTGTTCTGAGGTCTCCTTCATACTGTCCTACAACGCGTTATACGCGTTCGAGGCGGACTTGACGTTGTTCAAGAGGGAAGCGGGCATCTACAATGCATCAGCGTTTTATGTGTCAAGATTTTTGACTATGGTAACTATTATTATTTATTGTTTTCTTATTATTACAGGCTTTATTCTTTGTTTTTTTTTGCGCATACGCATTAATATGTGCGCGCATGTTTGATAAATGCGCCGCAATTTTTGTCATTAGAATAATTATGCGCAGAAGTTTTGCGCATGTATTGCGCAAATGTATGCTAATTATAATTCTCAAAGAACTCCTCAGAGAGCCTCAGCTTCTAGATTAAGTATTTTAAATTGGTCTTTTGTTTTTATGAATGATACAAAAGTATGTACGCTTTGAAAAAAAAAATAACGGGATGCACTCTGGGAGTGCCGGCAAAAGTGAAAACTTGAACATTAAATTGGAAAAACCGCCATAACTGAAATAGTTTCATGCTCGCGTAAGGGAAAGACAACAAACAGTTGCAAGTTGATTCTTACGAATTTTCGATCAGGTCACGTGTCTTCCTGACGCGAGCTTAACATTTTTTACCCATCCCAAGAAAAGTGCACAACGCCGCTAAAAAGTTTTCACTTAAAAAAATATTCTTAATGCAGCTTATCATACAATATTTCAACTCAATCTCTCAACTTGAACGAGCTAAAACTAAGTTAATTGAAAATGCATTTATAACCAGTTTATGCTCATCTTGTAGCCAGGATGTAACCTGTCTGTCACACGTCTGCGTAGGTGTTGAATTTATTAACATAATTATTAAATTAATAACGTAGAGGAAGTCTGTTTGTATAAGTCTGTTTGTATATTATCATCACAGAAATGTTAAAAAAACTATATTTTCACTATGATCATCCTAATTTCTACTACAATTGATAGTATGTTTTGGATATTTGTAGATCAGGATCGAAGATTGCCATTTTATCCTTTAGATTTTTTTTTCATTATGCAGTCAATTATAATCAAATAAATTATTTTTGATTCTTTAAAAGCAATGTAAACTCTGCTAACTTAACTTTAGTTCATTTTTTTTTATTTCACAAAATTATTTACCTATCTACAGATTTATACCATCGCCATCTACAGATAGATAAATAAGAAATAAATAATATCTATAGACGCTTTACACCACGTCAGTTTGGCTCTGGCCCCATGCTAAACTTATCCGATAAACTTGTGTTACGGGTATCTCTACCCTCCATAGTCCATAGTTACGGGGACAAGACAACCTGAAAGTAAATTTAATACTTTTATTACTATACAATACTATACATATAATACATATATTTGAGATTTACTATATTATACACATATTTAATACATATCCAATATCCATGACCCCGAACACACAGAAAAACTTTTCCGGTGGGATTTGAACCTGCGACCTTATAAGGTAAGGTTCTAACTTCTAACGCGGCACGCGCTAACCACTGAAACCTTAGCCAAAGAAGTCGTAAACCACAACCATAATAATGTTACACCACGGTTACACCATAGTTACGCCATAGTTACACCATACAGATCATAATAATTACTTGAATGAGATCCCTCATGTTTTATTCAAGACATAATCGAGATGGGTGATCTATGTAAATTACGAACGGATGCAGATACATAGTTTCAATCTCCCTTATTAATAAAATTATTTACACCACGGATTAGCTAATCCAACATGGCTGTCTCTGTCAGATACTTTGGAACAGTCACTTGATAGACAAAGAGAGCGATTTGGATTTGCTTATCCATGGTGTAAATATTTTTATTAATAAGGGTGATACACCCTTATTAATAAAAATATTTACACCATGGATAAGCAAATCCAAATCGCTCTCTTTGTTTAACTTTTAGTCTTGACTTTTCGATATCACTTCACCTAATCAAATCACTTGGATATTATAATGCCACTAGCTGCTGCCCGCGGCTCCGCCCGCGTAAATACAAGTATCCCTCGGGAACACTGTATTTTTTGGGATGAAAAGTAGCCTATGTTTTAATCCAGAGCCTAAACTACAAAGATTTGGCAATTTCATCGAAATTCGTTCAGTAGTTTTTGCGTGAAAGAGTAACAAACATCCATCCATACATCCATCCATCCATACATCCTCACAAACTTTCACATTTATAATATTATATACACACACCGGCATATTTAGCGGAACATAAAATAACGGTTTGATATTAGTATCATATAAGGTTGCTAGCTGGTTTATACGTCCGCGTTATTTAATTTAAAAATAAATATTTTCAAATTAAGAAAACAACTGAACATCACATTTTATATAGTTAATAGAATCAGGCGTTACTTTGCGGAAATCCATAACATAAATTTAATAAATATTGTTATTTTAGCAATCCTCCGCCAAATAATACCCACAACCTGCAAGCAAATGTGTGAGTGCACGCATAAGCATGCGTAACGCACCTCCCTCCTCCCACACTGCTTATGCGTGCACTCAGATGCAAGATCGTGCAAACACCACCACCACACAAGCAACAATGTCAGCAAGATCGTGCAAAGCCCCACACCACCATGCAGATTGCAAAACTCGACGCGCGTTTCGCCCCGAACCCGGAGCATCCTCAGGAAGTTCCACATCACATTTTATGCAATTGTTTTAATTTTATTCATACACACCTTATCTGGAGCGAACTTCGAGTATTTCTTCCTACCGAGTTTGATTTAAAATTTCATTGGAATACTAATAATATTTTTTGTTATTTCTTTTTCGACACAACACTGTTTTGACACAAACTAACTTTTAATTAATTTACAGCTTCAGAGTGACAATAATTTATGTTTTTATTAAATATTGATGCAGTGGGGTCATAGACAAGTCAAAAAAACCATAAAGTTATTACATTTAAATATGTTTTTATATACCTTGATAGCAGCAAAGTTAACGAGATTTTTAAACAAAGTTTTGCACTGATTATTACCCATTATGTTGCGCGCGGTTAAAAACAAAAGTTTTTGGTATTATCTTCTCTTGACAGCTGCTTTTTTTTAGATTTCGTTTACGAAGTATGTTACGTACACGAATTGTTATTAAATTTTAAGCGCCAATTGTTTCCCACATAAAACAATAGAAAAGAATTTTGTGAACAAACTGTCAAAGTTACCCTCGTGATTCAAAGTTACCCTGAATGACCGTATACAGTTAAATATAATTTAAGTGTCTGTTTGTAACTTCAAATTAACAGCTTTTTACATAATGAATCTGAAAGTATATTCAGTACTTACAATAAAATACTTTTTTTTTTTAATTTTTGTCTGTCCGTCTGTCTGTCTGTCAGTCGGTCTGTCTGTCTGTTTGTTCCGACTAATCTCTGAAACGGCTGGACCGATTTTCACGGGACTTTCACTAGCAGATAGCTGATGTTATAGGGTCTAACATAGGCTACTTTTATTTTAGGGTTCCGTTTAAAAAATAGGATTCCGCTTTCGTTAGTCATAAATAAAGTCGCGGGTAAATTTCAGCGATATCCCAAAGTATTGTTCCACGCGGACGAAGTCGCGGGCAAAAGCTATATTATAATAATTCTGTAGAGAGGTCAATTCTGTACATGAAATATTTTTAAAAAATAACTATCAGGGGGTGATTAGGGATCGCTACTGATGTCAAAAATGCAATCAGTAAAATTTTTGTCTGTCTGTCTGTCTGTATGTTCGTTATAGAAACAGAAACTACTCGACGGATTTTAATGAAATTTGGCACAATTACTCTTCATACTCCTGGGCAGGTTATAGTATACTTTTCATTACGCTACGATCAATAGGCGCAGAGCAGTGAAGGGATATATTGGGAAAACGGGAGAAGTTACTCCATTTTTTAAGCTTCCACCGCGTGTGCAGCCTTAATGGTTAGAGCTGCATAGAAATCACGTATGACGGAAATATTTTCCTTAATATTATATAAAAATATTTCTTGACAGCATAATGTCTATCTTTTATGGTTAACTCACAATAGCACGTGAAACTTCCGGTAGCTTAGCAATTCGGAGCTTTCTGATTATATTGGTCTAATCTTACGTTTATAACACTCTCACTCATCTCTAATTAAAAAAAGTTAACATTATCACTTATTCAATAAAAAAAAATCATGTAAATCGGTGTAGAAACACCTAAGTTATACATGAAATCTATATTATAATAAATCTGTAGAGAGGTCAATTCTGTACATGAAATATTTTAAAAAAATAACTATATTACCAATACATTAACTTATTCTCAGCTATCTATACTTTTCTGCCGGAAGTCACTATTCCACGCGGACGAAGTCGCGGGCAAAAGCTAGTATATTATATAATATAGACTTCTAAAATTGGTCATCTAAGGCTGTTATTGGAACCCGTAAGGTCGGCGAAAATTCAGAGCATTGAAAATAGAACTCTGCGCTAATACAGTAGAGCTGAAAACTCTTCTGGCTCTTGGGCCCCCAGTAATCTTATTCACTTGGCAAAATTTCACGACGGTTTTCTGTGAGGCCGTGGTATCTATCATGTAGAGTCCATTCGTGCCGAAGCATGGCTCTCCCACGTTTAAACTCGACCCATTCGCGTCATTCCGTACTAGGTATAATCCGTATAATGGTGTTCAGACAGGCCTAATATTTCAAGATCGTAAAATTTTATGACTCCTAATTGTATAGGCAACTTTCCGTTTCCTACTAGGTACTTGCCTCAGGCAATTTTAGGGCGAGTAATTTTAAGTTTGATAAGAAAATTAGGTTTACACGAGTAGGTAGAAACCATGCGTTCTATAATCTATTAGTTAGTAAATTATGTCACATTTAACAGTAGATATAACCCCGAATTGTTAAAGAGTGAGAGAGCTGATGATGATTTATAGCTAAGGACACTCTCGATCATGTTAGCTTACAAACAAAAAAACTAGATCGAAATCGGTTCATTAATTTGGAAGCTACGATGCCACGGACAAACACACACACACACAGACACATCAAATTTAAACACCCCTCTTTTTTCGAGGGTAAAAAATGGCGCGCCTTCTGAGCTGCCGCGGCCGCTTCTAAACTACGAAACTGTAATGTCGAGTACAAAAGCTGATTGACAAACTGTAATGTCGAGTACAAAAGCTGATTGACTACTGTAATGTCGAGTACAAAAGTTGTTTGGTAAACTGTAATTTCGAGTACAAAAGCTGATTGACAAACTGTAATGTCGAGTACAAAAGCTGATTGACACGGGAAATAGTTTCCGAGAATGTAACTTTATAATATACCGGATACATTGTTGTGTTATCTACAACCACTCATTCATTAAACGATAATTAGTTTCGACGAATTTTGCTTGTCATTATTCGTAATTAAAGAACTAAATAAGTCTAATGCTTAAAGTTTTACAGACTTAACGCAGTTATAATATGACACAGAGCAAGATTTATGTGATCAGTTTTTATAAACTTTTGAAGTAGTCTATGTTTTAATATCTATATTAATGTTATAAAGAGGATTTGTTCGTTTGTTTAAATTGAATAGGCTCCAAAGCTACTGGAGGGATTTTGATAAAGTTTGGCACAGATATAGAGTAGACCACGGAGAAGGACATAAGCTACTTTTACGCACGAAGTTGCGGGCAACATTTACTATTCCATTGCAAATCAGAATGGATGAACCTAAATCATGTTATTTACATTATATTTATAAAGAATAATATATGTAGGTAGTGTTTAGTTCTGTAACTATTTGTTATGCTCCTGACTGTACACATAAAGGGTCATTTAGCTTTAAGGCTCAGCCACACCGAAACTTGAAGCAATGCGACGCGCCGCTGTAGCGATTCAAAATTATTCACTAATCTCAATCTAAAATTGCTCCAGAAAATACAGCAGCTCGAAATCAGATCGTGTATAGCTTATTGTGTAGTAAATAAATTTTAAATTTTTGAATTTTTTTTTCACTATCTTAAAAGAGATGTTTGATTTTGGGCCAGTTCTATGTACACTACATAGGTAAATAGGAAAAAATATGGGAATATCATAAAAATACGAAAAAATTAATTTAAAGTAGGGTACATGCGTACAAAAATGATTATTTGAAGAGTTTTTTATTGCGAGAACACTATTTTTAGGGCGGCCATGACAGTTGTTTTGAGTTGACTTTTGACGTAGTAGACAGTTTTACGAAGAGGCGTCGACTTGAATGTCATACGTCTTTCATTGTCAAAAGTCATGTCATTGACAAAATGACATTCTTTAGTTAATTCTGATCGATCCGCCATGTTTTATTTTACTTTGTGTTGCTCTCCTTGACGAAGTTAATTTAAATGTACATGGAAACGAAGTGAAATTAAGCAAAATAAAGAATAGGAAACGGTTACTATATTATGTAGCTATATTTACATATACTGTACATAGGGCTGGCCCAGGCCTCATATATTTCTTGAACATCTCTTTTGAATCACTATCTTAAAAATGCAGGTTGCATCGCGTCGCTTCGCGTCGGGTTTCGGCCTGAGCTGACACGGACGCAGACTGTCTATATAACTAGTATCTACAAATCAACTCATAAATACAGTCTAACATAAACTTTTTGCCTTCAAAACTTTGAAATCATAATTATGGTTAATAATACACTCGTATCCTTATACAAAAAGTTGTTTATCCGTTTTAGGTACCCCGATGCGTGATGTGGCCTATCGCATACGTGACTATCGCTACGGCCGCGGTAGAACTGCCTAACCGCCTTCAGACAACCGCCGAGTTCGTCACCGCGCTAGTTACAACGGCTTTCGGATCCACAGCTTATGGTATGCCGTGTGACGAAATGTTGTGAAATATTATGAAATAAGGAATTCATAATGGGCAAATTAAATGCCTGACATGTTAAGTGTTAACCTATCTATCTATATCTATATATAAAAGGCAAAGCTGATTGACTGATGTATCAGCGCACAGGCCAAACCCTTAAGGCTGCGCTAGTCGGATTTTTCTCCATACAAACGCTGTTGGTGATTTACTCCAAAGTCAAACATTGTAGACCCAAATTCTAGCGTAATATCGATTTTTATGATACTTATCTAGGTCGGTATTTACTTATATTTTTGAAATTCAAATTAGTGTAGAAAATAATAGCCTCCAAACATCGCATTTTTAGCGCAACTTTGAACGTAAATAAAAATTAAACGAAGAATGATAATAAAAAATCAAGCACGTACCGACACAGTTTAATTATTCAGCAATTGAGATAATTTTACTTCAGACAAAAATATTATATAGTTTTTTCATAAAACACCAACAGCTGAGTGTCGATTTGCGTAATTTGAAGACGCCTTTTCTAAAATACTTTACACATCTGCATAAATGTGTGTAGTATAGCTTCTCTTATAAGTATAGATTACTATTTTATGGGTATATCCTTTTTTCCCCAATATTAGGTGAAATAACAAGCATTTTTCCCGCGCGCAGCACTGAGTTCGAGCCGTTGACTAGCGCACTCTTAAGGCTAGAAATTTGAAATTTTGCACATGTTTTTATTAAGAAAAGGAAAGATTTTCCAAAATTCAACCCCCAAGGGGGTAAAATAGGGGATGAACGTTTAAAACCTAATCTCACGTGGGCGAAGCCGCGGGCATTTAATGCTACTTTGTAATGTAAAAATCGCATTACCTTTATAGGTAATGCGGAAAATGATGTAATCCAAATTTGCTAAGTTTACCTTGTATTTCGAGCTGTTTAGGTTTTTTTACAATACGCGATGCGGCGCTGTATTTTTAAAATTGAACTTTTATCAGTAGTGTCAGTACACAAGATGTACACGTTTTATAACAAGAGCAGCGCTATAATTGACATTCGAACTTACAATTAAACGTGTATCTTGTTGTGTAGCGAATAAAGTTCAATTTTGAATAGCTATCTTAAAAATAACGTATGTCTCGTTTCGTTGTAAGCTGATGCTTTTAAACTATTTATTATATAAAATATTAACATGGATAGGAATTAGAAAGGTAAAAACTTATTATTATTAAGTACCTTTACTAATATGCAAAAAAAAATTAAAGAAAGAAAAAGAATGCGGTAAATAATTTACTAAACCCACATTTTATTTTTTCCAAGCTATTTCGGTTTCTTATTTACTTTTAAGGGCCTGTAAGTCGTAACCATAAGTTTACGATTATTTCTAGCTTCGTTGCCGTTCGTCTAGTTCGTTGCCTTGAAAGAACTTTCTACCTTCTAAAATCTAAATTGATATTTTATACAGAATATATAAAAACAAGTTACCTCATTTACATAATGCCGATAAGACTAAGGGCCCGACCAAAAGTTTTGACAAGACAGATAACTTTACGGACATTAATTCTAAAACTAAATTACTTTAATTGTTTTGAACCTCCACTACCTACGTATGAATGAGCTTTTATGAAGCCTACGTATGAAGTTTTCTTTACTTACATGGCGTGCATGTAACTTGTAAGTAAGAAAACTATTCATTTAAGAATTTTTAGATTTAACCGTAATTTACTTAAAGTTCTTCTACTATCTACGTACAGACAATGTTGAAAAATTACCAAAAAAAAAAAGAAAGCATTAATAAAATATAATCCTAATTCCACATACTTTACTATAACAATATTTAGGGTCGTATTCTGCAGGTCTCGGCATGGGGGCCCTGTTCCTGACCACGGGCGTGATGGGCGACGTCATGCCCTGTGTAGATCTGCCCCTGTTCCTCATGTCAGGAGCTTTCATCAGGATATCTTCGTTGCCCCTTTGGCTGTACCCAATCAAGTACGCCTCACATTTCTATTACGGCATGGACGCGCTGAGCAATATTTATTGGAGACAGATACAATATATCGGTAAGCAATGATAATGCATAATTTAAAATTTTTATGACTTACTACATTTTGCCTATAGACCTGAATATCCTTGTGAAATGGCAACCTGCAACATGCAAAAATAGCAGCAGTGGCTCTTGAGAAAATCGCGGACAAACATTCATACATGCAAATTACAAACATACATGCCAAACTTAGAACCTCCTTTTTTCGAAGTCAGTTAAAACATTTCTCATGGTATACCTATAATATATAGTATATACGTAACTTAATATTATGTTTAATTGAAATAGTTTTATTATTTTTTATGTGGTAATAAATCATATTGCTATGACTACGTACAAGTTTATTAAGTAGGCACATTAAGTAATTTACACAAAAATATACGTAGTTATTTATAAAATTTAGTACCTGGGATACCGAGCTTTTCTCGGAGTTCTAATACCTATTAGATACGAAAAAAACTGAGTAAGCTATCCGACACTTATTAGAAGAATTTAATTAATAAATTAATAAATGAAAAAAAAAAATAAAAAAAAAAAATATATTGCTAGATATTAATTAAATTGTATGCTGTGGATTTTCCCAAAGTAATGCCTGATTCTATTAACTATTTATTACGTCTATGATTTATTAAAATAGAGTGAAACAGATGCTAAAACTGACATACAATTTTAAATACAGTGAGGGCTCGTTTTGACTATCGCCTGTACCTAAGTGTCGAATAGTTTATTCAGAAGTTTGGTCGCCGCTTACTTTATACTGAGCGAAAGAGACAAAACATGCAAATAAGCTCTTGCGCTTATCAATAGATTGTGGAACACAACTGTAGGCTTGTATCTCGCGTCGCGTCATCAGTAGTTTTGATAGCACCTACCGAAACTTTAGTTTTTGGTATATTATTATTTATTATTATTTAGCCCACTATCCAGCGTTACTTAACCTTTATTTTCAGTCCACGGACCCCTAGAAAATCAAACAAAATTTCAAGGATTATTATTAAAAAGAAGCCGTAAAAATTTCAGACAATTTACTTCTCTCACTTTTCACTTTAGTCAGTCTCGGATACTAGTATGTATGTCACAGAACACTATTACTCATAAAGAGATATATATGTCACCGTAAAATTGTAAAAACCGTTAGATTGTAAAAAAACTAACAAGATTGTAAAAATATGTCGAAAGATTAAAAACTATATATTTCTAATCTAACCCAAAATAATTTGTTAAATTAAAGGCAACATATTCGCGTCGGATATCTATCAACATTTTACAATTTCACTAGTTTTATTACAATCTAACGGTATTTACAATTTCACGGTGACATATATACCATAGAATATAGATTTATGAATTTGGACACCGCCCGCTGGCGCACGTTCGCTGTGCTAATTAAAGCGTAGCGATTACGAGACTTAGTGCAAATTGTTCATTTTTGTTAAATGGTCCATAGATGAGACTGTGGACCCCCATACATATACTTGGGGACCCCCAGGGGTCCGGGGACCATAGGTAAGAAACAATGATCTAGCTAGCAGCCTATTATTAAAAGCTTATTTAGGCACAATTTTCTCAACAGATTGCCCTCTCAACTCCACAACACGCTGTCTGCCCAACGGTGAAGCAGTACTCCTAGAGTCGGGGTACTCTAGCGACTTCGTGTACCAGGACAGCCTGGGTCTGGCCCTCATCACGGCGGTGTGGAGTATCGTGGGATACTGTGGGTTACGAAGGGAGGAGAGTAAAGGATATGCTTACTGATGATATTGTGTTTTATTTAAATTCCCATGGCTGGTTACAAAAAAAACAATCTTTCAATATACAGAGTGAAGCTAGCCGCATCTTCCTCGCATACGACAATTTGCAAATGCAGCTAACTTCAGATATGAGTTTGCAAGATATTCCACTTTAAAGCGCATGTTTTATTAATTAGGAGCCCCCTCTAATAGCTAAACAGTTAGCTCGAAAAATCTGAAAAAAAAATATAACCTAACCTAACCAAGAGCTTGTCAGGACATGTCTAAGGAGGGTTCCGTAACTATAAACGCGTAATATGCTTTTTTTTAAATTACTCCAAAAGTTACTGTCCGATTTGGTTTACAATAATTTTCCTAAAGAGTTTTTAGCATGATCTATCAGCATGGAAATTTGCAAGTTTCTATCTCCTATAGTTTAAAAATGCTAGGGACCAACTTACAAACTTGGTCGACACAACGAACAACGAACAAACGAAAATGGTCAACTTTATAAAAAAGTAACGTATGAAACCTAGCCTTTATTTTAAAAGACCTATTCTACAATACCCCACACGATGGGGTAGAGTGAAAAAATATTTTTTATCCCCACTTCACATGTATGGAGAGCCACCCCTAAAATATAAAAAATATTATTTTTTTATGACGAAACCGTGATCTACACACAATCTATAACTGCACCAAAAGCGATGTTCAAGAAATGTATGAGGCCTGGGCCAGCCCTACGTACAGTATATGTAAATATAGCTACATAATATAGTAACCGTTTCCTATTCTTTATTTTGTTTAATTTCACTTCGTTTCCATGTACATTTAAACTAACTTCCTCAAGGAGAACAATTTGTGTAAAATAAAACATGGCGGATCAGATCGAAATTAACTAAATAATGTCATTTTATCAATGACATAACTTTTGACAAAAAAAGACGTATGGCATTCAAGACGTCGTCTCTTCGTAAAACTGTCTACTACGTCAAAAGTCAACTCAAAACAACTGTCATGGCCGCCCTAAAAATAGTGTTCTCGCAATAAAAAACTCTTCAAATAATCATTTTTGTACGCATGTACCCTACTTTAAATTAATTTTTTCGTATTTTTATGATATTCCCATATTTTTTTCCTATTTACCTATGTAGTGTACATAGAACTAGCCCAAAATCAAACATGTCTTTTCATCAATATTTTATATTCATAATTACAGGAGCTAGAGGCGCGGACAGACAGACAGACAGACGGACAGAGCGAAACTATAAGGGTTAAGTATTACGGAACCCTAAAAACATGATGGTCGTCCACGTGATGAACTTTGAAAGAAAACTATAAGGCATACTATATAGATAACTATATAGGTAAAATTCACTTACTTGGAAAACTTCGTACTTTTGTTCGAACGAAGTAATAACTCGACTACAGAACCCTATTTTATGCGTGGCTTGACACGCACTTGACCGATTTCATTTATAGGGTATGTGGGCTAGGGCTTTGGATATTATGACATCATGCAGATTAATAAACAAAGTACAAATCATCATTTATTCATATAAAAATCAAAAACACGTCATAATTTACTACGTAATCTCAGAATATTAACACATAAGGTACGTATTAAAATATATAAAAAGTAGAATTTGAGAGCATGCAAAAACATATTTCCTATATTTCATAGGAATAAAAAATATATCGATAATTATTATCAATGATTCGATTTTTTGCCATGGTTTCTTAATCTTCCTGGCTAATTTAAAATAATTATAAAAAAAAACAACTGTCAAAATACAGAATTCCAATTCTCTTATCTATTTTCGATATAATCTCGGTCGGTCAACGCACAGACTCATTAGCATACGCGTCAAATAGTGCGCACGAGTAAGACAGCCTGAAAATCCAAACGAGATTTAACCGATAATATTTACGCGAATTATCCCCCAGGGTAAAATTAGTCGCAAATTAATTCGCAACACACCTGCAAAAGCAGCATACTTCAGACTCTATTTAGCAAATAGTTAGCCACGATTGCTCCAGATCCAATTCCAAAATTAAAATTAATAGTAATAAGCCTACGAACACTCTTCTTTAAAAATTGAAAACATTATCTGAACATATCGCTCTGAAGTTAGCTGTTAAATGCGCACAGCACAATATTTCTTACTTTCAAGATTAAAATAATATAAATTAAAGTATGTAATTAAAAGTTAAAGCATAATATTAATCTAAATTCTACGCCAACTTCAGAGAGGTATATTTAGTTGATAGAATAGGATTTCATACAGCTAATATTATTCACAAAAGTACAAACTTTTAGCATCCTCAATTCCTTCAATTCATTCCATATTTATACACAATCATTACTTAATATCATTTTATTGGTCTCACGTTTAGTAAATGGAATTTTTAATCTCATAAGGACTTTGTAGCGTCCTTAAATTCATAATGTCTTACGGTCAATTCAAACCGAAACAAAACGATACGCGACGTGGCGCTAAATTTTTAATGTAGCTTTTTAAAACTGAACTTTATTCATTACAAAAGAAGATACAGGTTTCATTGTAAGAGGTCGAATATCAGGTTGCAGAGCGCATGCGCAGTGTATGACCGATGTCATATGAAACGTGTATATTTGTATAGTAGCCGTTGCCTGCGGCTCCACCCGTGTAAATATAGTATCCCTCGGGAAACTACATTTTCGAGATAAAAAGTAGCCTATGTTTTAATCCAGGGCCTTAACTACTACCATACCAAATTTCTTCGAAATCCATTCAGTAGTTTTTGCGTGAAAGAGGAACAAACATCCATCCTCCCAAACTTTCACGTTTATAATATTAGTAGGATAGTACGACGCCGACGTAGTAAATAAAGTTCAATTTTCAATAGCTATCTCAAAAATGCTGAATCGCGTGTAATTGTGAACTGACCCTTACTGATCACTTTTTCTTAAACAAATAGCACTTATGCATCACAGCACCTAATCTAGCTACGCTTAATATACCGGCGTGCCTCGACTTCTTTTGACCACCATGATGAAAGCAACAGTATGGGCGACGCAGTACATAATACACAAACACACGCAGTTCCTCCAAAAATGCGCTTCCTCGAATCCAAATCTCTTCAACACCTCCGGACCCGTTTTGATGCAGGGCATTCCTTTGACATTCACACACGTTATGGTCTCTATGGAGTCCCATTGCAGAATCGATATAGATTCCACTCCATAGTAGAAAGCTGAGATGTACTTCAGCCAGGCTACGTAGGGAGACACGCTGCCTAAGTTCAGGTAGATGCCGGAAAACATAGTGCCGATCAGCTCAAAAGGCACCGATACCAATGCTGCCGTCTCCATTTTGTCAAAAACGGATGATAGGAATGAACCTTGAAGACAGAAAAGAAATATTTTAAGAATAAACACCGAATAAAGCGCCATAAATAAAAAGCAACTTTTACTCAATGATACTATCTACCCTAAAATACTGAATAGATTGTGATGTAATTACGTCTGCTTATTTAGGATCTAGGGACATTACTTTACACATATCAGCTAAGGACTATCCACAATTCACTAAATTAATGAAATAAGGCCAATCTCAAAACGGCAAGGTCTTGTACACAACAGTTTTTGCGTTGCAATGCGATGCCCATTTGCAACCCAAAAACTGCAATCCCAAAATGTTTATGCTTGATTTTCTTAATACCTATTTTCGAATTAAAACGCGAAGTAAGCAACTTTTATAATGAACCACTTCTGGACTTAGTTAACATTGAACTTTCAATATGGCTAACAGTCTTCGGAAAAAAAATTATAGCTAAAGAGAAACGCCTTGCCACTTGCTTGCCACCTATAACTATTAGTAATGTCAATGCTTGCCACACGATCGTACCGCAGCAATTCGGCTCGGAGTTTCCCGCTTGCAAATTCGCAACGGGGTTTTGTGTACAAGCCCTATCGGCCTAATTGGCGAAAGCGTGGTGATTGTGCCAAAGTAGTTTTTTAATAACATTGACCATAAATTTGAAAAAAAGTAACGAGCTCGAAGTTAATAACCCTGTTGCTTCACGCTTGTTACCCAATACCACCAGTAATGTAAGCTCTTAACTTACCATAAGCGTTCGCGTAGTTGGCACACAGTATGGTGATGAAGGAGAATCCCAGCCAGTCCTGTATTCCACCGGTCAGGCCGGCAACGTTGAAGATCAGGGTCGAGTACACCAGCGGCTCGATCACGGCGCGGGGGATCTGGAATTGGGGAGGGAATGGGATCATTAACACTAGCGTCATCTTCATTATAACCACCATCATTATCTTTATTAATAACACTAAAAATCATCATGGCCCTAATAGTTCTGATTCACAAGATCCATTTCAGTGGATTTCTGTCCAAGGGCACCAAAAATTATTATCCAAAGCTCATTCGATTCGGAATGACCTCTAGAAACTTCTTAAAAATTTTCAAAAGGGGCTCGAAAGAATTGCAAAAGTTATAAACAATTTATTAAAAAAATGGGTATGATTTTTTTAAAATACCTCGGAAACCATTAAAGATATCCGAATTTTGAAAATTAAAAGATATCCGCGCCCCGCGCGCGCCGCGCGCCCGCTTTTAGCGCTATTTTCACCTCTACATTAAAATTATAAATATTGGTGATAGAGTTCCAGGAGGTGGGACTCTTTTTAGGAAATTTCCTCCTCTTTATGGATTTTTTTCAAAATTTGGATATCTGTAATAGTTTCCGAGATATTTTCAAAAAATTATACCCCCTTTTTTACTAAATTGTTTATAACCTTTGCAATTTTTTCAAGCCCCTCTTGGAATTTTTCAAAAAGTTTCTAGAGGTCCTTCTGAATCGAATGAGCCGTAGATCATAACTTTTGGTGCCCTTGGACTGAAATTAACTGAAATAGATCTTGTGAATCAGACAAAAATTTGAAAGAGATTGGAATACAAATTCATTCAATCACCAGAGAATAGAGATATTTTCGATTTTGTACATTACGTGAAACCTTCGAAAATATTTAATATTAAATACCTAGTTAGTAAATGATTTAACTGCAAGTCATAAATTAAAAAAAACTGGCCAAGTTCGAGATAGACTAGCGCACGGAGGGTCCCGTACCTAGCAGCAAAAAAATACACGTTTGTTGTATGTGAGCCCCACTTAATTATTTATTTTATTTTGTTTTAGTATCTACTTGTTGTTATAGGCAGCACCAGAAATACATAATCTGTGAAGATTTCAACTTTCCAGCTATAACGGTTCATAAGGTATAGCCTGGTGATAAACAGACAGACAGACAGCGGAGTTTTTGGGTACGGGACCCTAAAATTTAATTGAATGTTTACCACCTATGGAGAACATTGCGAGATATTCCTACCAAAAATGACGAATTCCGTAAAATACTTTACTAGTTACAAACGGTCCGTAACAGCTATAACCAAATAGGTTAAAGTAATTTAACCAAACAGGTTATTGTAAGTTGTAGGTATTAGGTACCTATCACGGGCGGAGTGTGGAAGATAGTAGAGATTTAACCAAAGTAATTTTATACTTTACTAAACTATAATATTGCGACTGTGATGGCGTTTTCTAATAGTGTGTACCCAGTTTTACAATTTCTTCGTAACGCGAACGTGAACCTTATTAAAACATATTAATGCAAGGCCACTTAGGTATCCACTACCTACTAAATATTATACGGTATGCCCAGTACCTACTATTTCCCCTATTTTATATTAGATCTATAATTACAACCTCCCCTCACCGATTTCGGTGACGGTGGCCGGTTTCATTGAAACCAGGCCAGCTCTACGCAGGAATAATTTTATAGCGCCCAAGTGTGCGCGCATTACACAAGATCACTCTCTCCTCCTTTACTCTCAAAACCTAGTGGGATAACACGACTGGCTAAAGATCAGGCGCAAGTTTTACATGCCCATCAGTTGCATTGTCCTTACCAAACTTGGAAACAACTTTTTTGTTGTTCCAACGCGGGAATCGAACCCACGACCTCGAGAGCCAAGCTCTTTAACCACTGAACCACGGAGGCTGCTAATTATTTATGCACACATAATATATAACTGATAACACACGTTTTATTAGTTATAAAATAAAATATTTAATATTTTCCTCCTTCATTAAATTGAATAAATATCTTATAAATTATGCGTCAAAATGTCAATCTTTATCATTACGATAAATCTAATTTTAGCTTTTTTCATTGAAAATAAATTGGCTAATTTATACGTATCTAGTTCATGAGCATTGATAGTCACTATCCTTTTACTAATATGGTAAATTCCATAAAAAGAAATAACTAAGTACAATCTTTATACAATATGAGGTGTCAATAGATTCGCAATTATAGCACGGGTAACATAGGACATAATTAATATAATTTATGCAGTAGGGTTATAACTATAACCCTTCTGCATAAATTATATTTATAACCCTACTGCATAAATTATATTAATTATGTCCTATGTTACCCGTGCTATAATTGCGAATCTATTGACACCTCATTCCTTAAAGTAGGACCAGTATTTTAGGCCATACGGAGAAACAAACATACATACATGCATACATACTGCCAAAATCCCCTTCCTTTTGGCTTCGCCGTTGTCGGGTAAAAAAAAATATTCAGGAATGGAAAAAGCGGCATAAATTATTGTTGTGTCACGCCAAAGAAAAGAAGGTACCTTTTTATGAAAAAGATCAAGAAACTAGCAGACGGATCGCCTGATATTATGCTGTTACAAGTACGTTCCGATCCTTAAAGTTCCCAATCGAAACAGTTAACTTCAAGTATTTTTCTCTGAGACCATAATATTTATTAAGTCGGGCCGTCCAATCGTGCCGAAGCATGGCTTTGCCACGTTTGAATATGACACTAAACAATATTCATAAACTAGGTAGATAACTTCTGGAGAACTTCTTCAGGAAACGTGAAGAATACGGAGTAGTCTCGGGCTACTGTGTGAAGAGTGTGGGGTACCTAAACCTATAACTTATAATTCTTATCGGCTTGACAAGGTTTACAACCTACCTTTTGAAGACCCTCATCCAAATCTTTACCTATTATTATACAGGCTAGGAGAACCAGCCTTTGCCACTGGAGTATGATGATGAGATAGAATGAATGGTGACTGGTGAGAACTGAGATAGTAGCATAGAATAACTTACCCAAAATATCATCTTCGACAAATAATACGGCAGCGGCGAATACAGTCCACTAGCAGACTCCCGTAACAAAATCGGGACTTCCCCAGGGAACGTGAAGAACACGGAGTATCCGAAGAGGAAGAGAGTCTCCGTGATGGTGAGGTACAGGAGACCTTCCGCGTTCTGGATGTCGCGCTGATCCAGCTCTTTGAAGTGGCCCATATAGGGGATAGAGATTATGAGGCCGACGAACTAAAAAAAAATAATTCTTTGTACTTACATGAAAACAAATACATCCTTTATATTATTAAAACCTCAGAACCGCCCTACTTTTGGGGCAGTCGAGGTTTGACATTTGTCATCTTGACATTTTGACATTTGCTTTCTGCAGTATACTATTCAGTCCGCCTTTATTCGACAAAATCTTCTGCAATGAAGGTGGCGTAATTTTTTCTTTTATGGAGATTTTTTCAGTCAAATGTAAGGCTATATTGGACTATATTGTCCGGAAAAATATGGAGCACACAAAATAGAACTTTACGCTCATACATTTAGCTCTATTAGCTGAAGATTCTGTCAAATAAATGCGGACTGATTATTATTATACCTCAGGATTAGACTGCCTAACGCAAATGTCGAGAGTCGAGCCGTCATATACGACATTGGCATTTGACTCGACACTCGTGTGTTCGATTTTCAGCTCTATTGTATTAGCACAGAGTTCTATTTTCAGTACTCTGAATTTTCTTCGGCGTTCCGGATTCCGGATCATCATAGTCCCTGCCTTAGTGTGTGCTATGGCACGTCCTCAGTTTTGAAATCATTGAATAAACCACTATTATATTATAAAAGTAGTGTTTAAGCCGTGTCAGGTCAAAATAATTAGATATAATATTCAAGACGAACTATCAAAAACTTTGTCTGAAAAGAGATGTTCAAGAAATGTATGAGGCCTGGGCCAGTACAGTATACTATGTACAGTATATGTAAATATAGCTACATAATATAGCAACCGTTTCCTATTCTTTATTTTGTTTAATTTCACTTCGTTTCCATGTACATTGAAATTAACTTCGTCAAGGAGAGCAACACAAAGTAAAATAAAACATGGTGAATCTGGATCAGAATTAACCAAAAAATGTCATCTTGTCAATAACATGACTTTTGACAAAGAAAGACGTATGACATTCAAGAAGACGTCTCTTCCTAAAACTGTTGACTACGTCAAAAGTCAAGTCAAAATAACTGTCATGGCCGCCCTAAAAATAGTGTTCTCGCGATAAAAAACTCTTCAAATAATCATTTTTGTACGCATGTACCCTTCTTAAAAATATTTTTTTCGTATTTTTATGAAATTCTTATATTTTTTCCTATTTACCTATGTAGTGTACATAGAGCTGGCCCAAAATCAAACATCTCTTTTATTGAAATATTTTACTAAATCTGGTATTTATTATAAACTTACCAAAAGTAATAGAAATTCAGCTATCCATAACGCCTTGTTGTGTTTGATGGACTGTATGTTTCTCCACATTAGCCAGTAGAACTGGACGAAGTAGTTCACTTTGACTCTGTATGGAGAAATTAGGACATCATTATTGTTTCAAAAAACATAAAAATATATGTATGTATCTATTGAACACATAAAGGACAAAAACACAGGCAAAAAGAAAAGTAACAAAAATCCCTACACCATCAAGTTCAAAGGGAAACCTGCACTCTGGTATCGACCACAGCCGGCGGTTTTCTGTGAGACCGTAGTATTTATACGGTCGATCCGGCCCATTCGAAAAGTACAAAATATTTTTACTTGAAAAATTTTCTTTAATATTTTGAAAGTGAAAATATTTATGTAAGTATGGTAAATCAAATTGTAGCACCCTGCACTGTACGTTCGACATATGAATAAATTACCCTAATATAGGGTTGCCAACCGTCCTGTTTTTACCAGGACATGTCCTCAGATCAAATAAAAAGTATAGATGGACTTCTACGAACAACATAGTGAAGCCGGTTTTTTATGCATTGTGTGCGTGAGCCGGTGTTGCCATACTAAATTTTCATTACCATATGTTGGCTAAACTTTCGAATAACATCCCACATTTGTACTATTAATTGGTTTATTGTAATTTTACCGCTTAAAGTTCTTTTACGCCGCAGTAATTTCGCAAATTTTCAAAATTATAAGATCCGTAGTTTTCGAGATAACAATATAATAAATTTTCGAAAATTGTATAGGAATTCGGCCATGTTAACGTTTCTGTGATATTTATGTTTCGTTTTCTCTTTATGTTTCGTTTTTTTTTCGCTTTATGTCAAAAACTTTGCAGAGCCCTATTTTACGTAAAAGTTGTAACACGGCCTCACAAAAACCTGGCGCGAAATAACGTTGTCACAACTCTCCCCAACTATGGAATTCTAAAAATGGGTTAGATTAGAATATTTTTATTGCGTTCAAAACGTCTTTAATAATGAAAAAAAACAAAACAGAAAGTGATAATTATGTTTATTATTTATTTATAGATAAATTTAGATAAAGGGTAGGTAAAGATGAAAAGTTTCGATTTAGGTTTACCAATACATAATATTATGGTAAGTAATAGGGTAGTTAATATATGGTCACCAGTCACAAGTCAGTGTACCACTTGCCTATTTTTTTGGTAGCATAATATGCTTGTGTTATTTCAGAAAAAATCTAAATCATTATATGTGTCCATATAAATTTCAAGGAGTTCCCTCGATTCCTCATGGATCCCCCATCATCAAGTTTCCACTTTAGTAACTAAAAGACCAATTTCGAATTTATACCCTTTACAGCAATAAAATAATTTTGTTAATAGGTCCATAAACGACAGAGTAATATTCAAAGATCTCCGTGTTGGTGTAAAATACTATAAGAAGTACCTTTTATATCATCAAAATGTGATGATGTATGATGTGATTGTGGTGGTGATGATGATGATTAATTGCTTGCATATGCTTGGACTACTTCAGAAAAAGTCAAAATCACCATAAATTTCCATAAAAATTTCGAGGAGTTCCCTCGATTCCTCATGGATCCCATCATCAGGTCACCACTTTTTTGAAAACCGGACCAACTTGGGATTATACCCTTTATATCAAAAAAAGAATTTTGAAAATCGGTCCACAGACGGCGGAATTATCGTTCCCGATATTTTCCGTATACCGAATATAGGGGCATTTACCTTAAATTACTTCAAACTTCAAAACTTCCTAATTAAAAAATAAAAACACAGTCTGACTCTCTACTTCATAATAGGGTATTTTCCAAGTTTTTGAAAAGTATGTCAAATTGTTCCTAATACCAAAATACATTAGCAGTTTGAACCATTCTTTGTGAATTTCTTTATTTTCCTTGCAAATTAGCCTAAAAGTTTAAATTAATATTATAGGCGCGAAAACGCTTTATTGTGTTGTCATGACGTCACATTCTTGTAACATTGTAACTGTCAAGTGTCAATTGTCAAATTACACTGAAAATGCTAAATCCCAGAATACCTACTGTTTACGTTTGTAAGTAAATGTTTTAAGCATATTAAAAATGCCTTATAAATGGTGCGCAGTACCAAAATTCACTAATACGTCTATTAAAACACCGGGTAAAATCTCTGTAACCATACAAACGAACACTGAAATGCGGAAAAAGTGGCTTTTACTTGCTGACGCATGACGTTAATGATTCTGATGCTGGCTATTATTTATGGAAATCGGGAGGCCATTAAAAAAAAAAGAAGAAGTACAAGAATATGACGTCACATTCCAATCTCGTGCGTTTTTAGTCACGTGGTCAAACGTGAAAAATTCATAATTTTATTTTTGATATTTTATAAAAATCATACATATTTTTGTGTAAAAAGTTGGTTAAAGTGGTTTAAATTAATGTTTAGCGATAAAATATCAACAATCTGATGTATATTTTCATCATAGGATAATACCCTATTTTGTTAAGAATTTGCCTACAAATTACTTACCTTATTTTAGGCTATTGAGAATATGAAATCCTGGCAACACTCTCTCGATCCGCCATTATGAAATTGTCATTATTTGTTTCGAGTAACCTCTAAATTGTGATAAATTATCTTAAACAAACTACAGTTTTGTGTGTACTTACTTATGAAATGTTATTCCCTGACACTTTTTGTTCGCCTTCGTACAGTTTTTACACCACTTAATAGCGCAGGACGGCATTTTTGTGGCAAAATCACTGCACGACGACTCGTTCGATACTGACGAAAAGTAGCGTACTTTTTTTGCATGAGTGTGCGTGACCGCGTGTGTTTACACAAAGTAGCGTAGTTTTTGAGGCTTCAGTTGAAACAAGCGCCATGCGCAATCTAGTTTTTTATTTGATCTGAGGACATGTCCTGATTTTTACAGTGTCCTGGACTGACCTGGATAGTTTCAAAGCAGCGTCTTGTGTTTTTAAAGCGCTCTGATAAAGTCATGAATTTTAAAATTCACGCACCACTTTCACATTTTTTGTAATTTAATTATATTCAAATACTTTTATAAAAAAATATTATTATTAGCATTATATTTACAATGAAATTAATTTAACTCATTAAATTAACTGTTGCAACTCCATCCTGTGCATCCTGTTTTTGAACTAAATTGTCCCCAGTTTTCCAAATTCATATCCTGGATTTTTTAATTGAGTGTTGGCAACCCTACCTAATATACAAAATGATTTGTCGTCGAGGAAATTAATTAATATCTTATTTGAGGCGTGAATTTCTAAACTAGATGCTTATCTGAATAATATTATTATAAATATAGAGAAGTTTATACTCATTAAAAAATATTATTGGACTACAAATATAAATTACTAGTTTTATTAATAAATAAATGGAAATTATAACATTTTATTACTTACAGGGTAAGGTATCTTTCAAAATACAGGTTCTGGAAAAGAAATAATTTATTAGGTGATTTGATTATCTAATACCTACATTCTACGGTCTACCTACCAGTATTCTACTAGTATCGGATAGGTATTGTTAATACTTAAATCTAAGACATTAAACGAGACAACCTTGGATATAGGTATATAACCTGTTTCTCTAAAACGGCTGCAGCCTGCAAGTATTACCATGAAATTCATTATGCAGGGAGTCTTTTCTCTGAGCATCTGCTTATTAAACTACACGTTTTTTCTTTCGTCGTGCAACAATATAGTATGTATAAATAATTTTGAATCTATTAAGTCTAGGGCATCGAGACCGGTTTTACCCGAAACCGAAAACCCGGGAAAACCCGGGTTTCGGGCCTACAACAAAACCCGGTCTTCAAAATATTGAAAACCGGGTTTTCGGTCTTTTTCGAGCTTTTTTTATTATGAAATTCTACAACAGTTTACAACAGTTACCATGATAAACCGAACGTTATAATGGCTTGTGTCACTGTAGAATTTTAGAATAACAGCGTAATATTTAACAATTTCAAACCGACTTCAGAAAAGGAGACTTCAGAGAGGAGGAATTTTATAACAAAAAAAAAATCTACCAATCTATCAATTTTATTTTTTTTGTTTGGCAACGTTTAACTCAAAGCGTGCGCGTTTTCCGAATTCCGCCATTTTCTGTTCAGTCTGTCGAAAGCGTTCCCGCTTCGTGGATGTGTATGGCATAGCAGCACTGTGTGTATCCACACTGTGCTGCTATGCAGTGCTGCTATGGATTACTGTTTTGGACGAACACGTTTAATATAAGTAAGTACGTCTTGATAATGTTTTCATGATATATGATGATGATTTGGCATCAGTGACAGAATAAGAAACAAAAGATTTGACTGCTGCTGCCAAAATAATATGACCGCTAGAAACTGTTAACATCGACCCGTCCTTGTTGAAAGACTCTTTACTATACTTGTAGGAATGAACTGGCCAAGCCACATAATTTGACTAGTGTAGAGTTTGTGAAGTTAGGCTTGTAGAGTTAAGGCGTGTAGAAACATAAGTTTGGTAGAGTCAGAAGCTTCTTTTTACATGAGATCTAATAGATTTTTGACAATACGTGTTATATGGTATCATCTTGGCATTACTTTACAGAAAATGTTTTTGGTGGGATTACTTTTTACCAGTATTACGGTATAACAACAAAAAAAATAGATAAATGTAAATTTTAGGACATTCCTAACAAAATTCTACAAAATCAACAAAAAACCCGAAATACCCGAAAAAACCCGGGTGGTTTTGAAGAAGGCTGGGATCGAAAAAAACAGTTTTTTTTAATGTGACCGGTTTTCGATCCCCTAATTAAGTCAGTCCGATTGGCAGATTGCTTATGTATATTTTTGCTTTGTGCGATAATTCGAAACCCTTTTTTTTTAAACGGAATCCTAAAATTAAAGTTGCCTAAGTTACGTCTAATAACATTGGCTTAACCAGTGTAAGTCCGGTCAAAATCTGTCCGGCCGTTTCAGAGATTAGCCGGAACAAACAGACATAGGTACAGACAAACAGACAAAAATTTAATAAATTGATTTGTTGGTGTAGGTACCGTTTATACTTTCATATGCATTTAGTGCAAAGTTGTTATTTTGAAATTACAAACAGACACTTCAATTTTATTTATTTGTATAAACTTATGAACTCGATAGCAAAAGTAAACTAATTTACATGAAAATCATCTTAAACTTTTGATAATTTATACAGAGATAACAAAATCGACTTTTCGATAAGATCGAAATTCAAGTTAGATAGTTATCTATAATCATCTATATTCTATAGGTCAGATAAAGATTGAGATAAGGAATAAGCATCCCGTAGTAAATCTGATAAAATACAGGATGTGAAAATTTCGTTCGTTTAAAATATTTTTATGGTGATGCATAATTACCTATATATATATATATATATATATATATATATATATATATATATATATATATATATATATATATATATATACGAATATGTAGATTTTAGGCTGGAAGTTGGGTCTATAATAATAATAATAATAATATCTATGGATGCTTCACACCACGTCAATCTGGCCCCGTGCTGAGGTATCCAAAGAACTTGTGTTACAGGTACCAGAAAACGGGAAGCATATTTAATATACATATTTACTATACATATATTTAAGATTTTTATTATATAATTATACACGTCATATTTAATACACATCCTGACCCAGGAACATGGAAAACTTTTTGTTCCTTCGGCGGGATTCGAACCTGCGACCCCCGGCTTGAGCACCTGAACCACTGAGCTACAGAGATCGTTCGGTCATAGACATATCAATATATGTATGATTCAGAATCCGGCGACCACGGGAAAATTCAGAGCATTGAAAATAGACTGCGCTAATACAATAGTTTATCTTATGGTTCCGTAATATCTTATCTTAGGGTCCCGTTTAAAAAATAGCGTTTCGTTTCTGTTAGTTCTACGCAAACGAAATGGCCGGTGCCAGCTAGTTGTGTGATACTTGATGTTGCGAATTCGTGCGCGCAAAAGGAATTCCCGTGGCGATCGTACATTTTTTCCCGATAGTAAACAACCTATATCATTCCCCGTAGTCTACTTTATGTGCCAAATTTCATCAAAATCGGTCCAGTAGTTTCGGATCCTACACAATGAAAACAAACAAATAAACCTTTCCTCTTTATAACATTAGTATAGATATAATATAGGTAATATGTATGTAATATTTATGTAGTAATATGAAATATTCTTGGAACTTGAATTCTTCCTACTCCTCCAACCTTTCTTCTGATTAATTTCGTTGCGGGTCCCAAGACAGATTTAGCATGTCCCTCGGGCACCCCTGAGATCATATCAAAACCCTTTGATATGATCTCAGTGGTGCCCGAGGTTTTTGTAGTTGGTTACCTGTCGATCCTAGCTACACAGGGGATGCAGTGGTGGGAATATGTGGTGGGCCAATTGCCGTTGAAAAGAATGAACTCACCTTTCCATCCATAGTGCCGTCGAAGTACTCAGCTTCGTCCTTCACTTCTCCGACTTGGCTCTCTATCTCGGCCGCTATGGCGGACCGCTGGTACTCGTTGCAGATTCTCCTGACTCTCTCTCTGCTCTCCTGCTCGTTGTCCGTCTCTATGCCCAGGAGGGAGACGTAGTATTCTGCCGCGTTGAAACCCACGGGACATTTGAAGTTTAATCTAACAATAAAAAAGGTATAGTTTAAACGAGAGTTAGGCTGGCCTCACACAGCCGGAATGTCTCTCTGAATTCATAATCGGAAATTCATAATCTAAATTTCGGCACCTTGCCTCACACATATCTTAAAAATTCAGATTGATCAGTAGTCTCGTGATTCCCGGCACATATAAACGTCTTTATGGAAGAAGAATTAATACTAATCGCATTGCTTTTGGCTCTATTTAATAAAAAAAAAAGAAATGCAAACGCAAATACTGGGTTCATCCTTTAAATGTGAACAGAATGAAGGAATACGTGCGTTATGACATCATAATCTTGAATATTCCGATCCGGAATTCAGAACGCTCGTCAGTATAGGTGTACCAGAATCTCATGGCAAATAGGGAAAAAAAAATTTGTAGTGTGCAATACTGGGGAAACAGGATTAAACGATCTTGATACTGGTTAATATTTAATTATGTCTTTAGTATTATTGAACATGAATTATAATAAGACTGTATGAAGAATGTTCGGTGTATAATATAGAAAACTAGCTTTTGCCCGCGGCTTCGCCCGCGTGGAATAGTGTTCTTGGAGAAAAAACTACTTCGGCGAATAATTCTCTACCTACTTACAGCAATATACTACTGATACAATATTGAACATGTTTTTAGGTTTGCCCAATGCAAATTGTTAAAAATGGGACCCTATCACCTCGATACGACATGCGCGACCACTTGATAATATACTTACATAATAAGTACTTGAATATAAATTTTACCATAATCTTATAATATCTTAAAGACTATTAAATACTTAAAGACTATTATTTTAAAAACTCGCATCAAAATCCGTTGCGTAGTTTAAAAGATTTAAGCATACATAGGGACAGACAAAAAAGGGACTTTGTTTTATACTATGTAATATAATGATATTTCATGAAAAATAAATCAATCGTGAATTACTTTATATACTTATTTATTACGAATAACATACAATTAAATTGGCAACAGTTTATTTAATGTTGGAATTTCCTTCCGAACTGTATAGAACTCGTTTACTTTATTTCTAATCAACTATAAATCGAAACTGTCTTATGTTGATTTTCTTTTTTCCTCCTCTCCTCCTTTTACCAGGCATGGAAAACAAACCATCATTCGATGTGCCATCAGCTACGATTCACCTTATAGTAGTACTGGAAACACATTTAAAGAAGTCACAATAATTACCTAAGAAAATATAAAAAAACTAAAAGTATCAAAACAACTCACTCTAACTTACCGGTCAACTCTACCACGAACTTTAAATTATAAGATTGAGTTCGATTTACACCTTCTTCTTTCTGTATTTTACTATAGACATAGAAAACAATATTTCTCGCTTGAGATCGAATTGCCTTTTTGGATATTTTCACAAAAACAACAAATTCCAAGAACATAATCACAAAATTTTAGCAGCGGTTGACAGATCACGTACTTTGATTTGACGGGTCATACTTGACATTGCCATATGAAAATCACATTTTTTATATTTTTTAAAATGCCATCAGATTCTGGTAGAGCTATATCATTCTTACAGATCGATCTGAGAAATTCATAATCTGAAAAAATCAGAATGTGTGTGGAGCATACTGATATTGTATGGTATTCCGGTCTTTCTGAATTAATAATATGAATTCAGATTATGAATTCAGAGTAACATTCCGGCTGTGTGAGGCCAGTCTTAAGTGGGAGAAAGTAAAAAAAAACAATTTAGTACAGTTTAAACGAGACTTAAGTCGAAGTTCTAATGCTCTGCTTCAATAAGGCCCACTTGGCAAATGTTTAAAGCTAACCCTGTCCTGGGTCAAAATATCGTGCCTTCTCTTTCATAAATACGAAGGACGAGAGAGAACATGATATTTACCCAAGGTTAACTTTATTCAGATCTGCGTACACTACGGCTGCTGTATCGTGACGGGTCTGAACATAGGCTCTGTGAACTTTAGCGCATGTACAACTCGTGAAGAAAACTGTTATTGTATTATTTTTATATACCTATGTACTAATAAAATTTCCCTAATACAGTTGACCAATTAGTACAAATAAAATAAATACGAAAACACTTAAAAACAGTTATTGCGCAACCTTCTGCGCGAAGTTCAGACTCGCCAAGATACATCGGCCGTATTGTAAGTGGGCTAAGGCGCAAATAGCCCCTAAAGCTTAAAAATCGCTCAGTTTCAGTCTTAACTACTCCGAAAAATGGGAATAAAAAAAATCAAAAAAATATACATTTCATACTTCAATCCTTCATCTTTAATATCATCGTTAATTTTTTTAATAAGACGAAGATTAATATTAAATAAATTAAAATTAAGTAGCCCTGTTTTCAGATTTCTTTTTCTATCTACTTACTACCTACTACGGCTATAAAGATGGTTCTTTTACGAAAATGTGAAGAATATATTTATCTAACATTTCATCGTTGGGTTTTTCGAAATACCGTTTTGTTTTCAAAAAATACGTAAATAACTATTATTTTGTGAAAATATTCGTAAGCGGGGCGTGCGCGGGCGCGCGGGACAGTGAGCCGCTGACTTTCGTACGAGGAGGTTGTGTCACTCTCCGCGGTGCCGCTATTTCGCAATCGTTTATTTTACTCTTGAAATAATAGGGAACAACATGCCGTAAAAAAAAAAAATTATGAAAACCTTAGCGAGCACTCTGCCTGCGATAGAATGAAAATGTTCGATCGTTGAATGTACTTTTTTATTCCTTCAACTTCTTACTTGAAATTTTAATAATATATTAATATAATATTATATAGTATATATTATAGTATAATATTTTATTATATATGTACTTGTAAATTTCACAGAAAGTGCATAGTTATATTTCTATATGACGACCTCTGTGGCTCAGTTGGTTGAGCGTGTCGTTGCTCAAGCCGGGGGTCGCGGGTTCAAATCCCGCCGACGGAACAAAAAGTTTTCTGTGTTCCTGGGTCATGGATGTGTATTAAATATGTGTATAATATAATAAAAATCTTAATTATGTATATAATATATGTATAGTATAAAAGTATTAAACATACTTCCGTTATCTGGTACCCGTAACACAAGTTCTTCGAGAACTTACCACGGGATCAGATTGACGTGGTGTGAAGCGTCCATAGATATATTATATTATTTCTGTTTTAATTGTCTATTTAGTATATCAACGCTTTGAGATATATAGTACCTATGTGAGGTAAAAATGCCTAAGCGACATTTATTTATTTATTTAACACACATACAACTACCATTACAGACAAAATCCAATTCGATAGCGTAGGAAAGCAAATTCATATTTTATATAACACATATTATGATATTTCCAGTTTAAATAATAATAATTGATAAAAAATAATAAAGAAAGACACATATGACGCATAATTTAGTAAACTTTATAGAAGAGTGATTTAAAGTTAATTTTTTTAGAAAAAAAAATAGTCGGATTAAGATGGTTCTTACATATATCTATATATCTATATATCAATAAGATACAACGTGTATCTTATTTTTATAGCAATTTTTGATAATAAAACGAGTCATATAGCTTTCGAATTACAGGCAGTTTATGTCGCTTAGGTAAAAAAGTCCTAATTCGAAAAATAGGTAAAATTATCTAAGCTATCAACGAAAGTTATGTAATAGCAAGTAAAATTGCCTAAATTGTATTTTAAAGGTTTTTAGCAACATGTAAAAATAGATAAGCTATAGATACATTTTCTGTAATAACAGGTAAAAATAACTAATTCCAAACACTTTAAAAAAATTATAGGAGTATTCATCTAAATGGCCTAAGAGTTTATGACATAAAACAAGATAAGTTACATAAATGTTGCTTACAATAAGAATTTTATACGGCTAAAGTTATCTTAGTAAAGGAGAAAGAAACTTGTGGGCCCAAAATGTAATAAGTTCAGAATTAGTTTAAAAAATTTGTTATTTTTTTTTGTATGAAATACCAAAAATCTGCATAAATTGTCAATCTACAAGCTGAGAAATATGCAAATAACTGTTTTTGTGAAATAATCGATCAACGATTAATTGAATTAAAAACGATATTTCAATTATTTATTTACAGAATAAAAATCTTTACACTAGGATTAAACTTATAGTAATTTTATGAAACTACACCATATATGTCTACAATTCATTAAAACATAACGTATAATATAAGTATATTTTATTTAAAAACATCCTTTTCGATTATCGATTTCATATCGATCAAAATCACTCAGTATCTAGTCTGTGACAACTTGATATTGACACTTGACAGTTACCAATTACCCTTGTTTGTATTGTGCTGTGTCTCACTTGTTTCGTGTTTTTCGATGCGTTTTGAGTGCTTTCCCGATCATTTTATATTTTCAACCACCACTGCTTTGTTTTTTACGGACTCCGAACCCGCCTACGTTGTACGACCCTCGCTTTCATATTGGACACCGAAGATTGCCTGCACGTTTGACTTGAAATTGTTAATTTGGATTTTGTCGCCAGCTTGTGGATTGGATATTGTTGAAACGATGGATCGCTGTGTTAATTGTGGGATAGCAACTAGTCACTGCAATACATTAGGTCGACGACCATTAAACGATGAAACAATTCTATCAGTGTAGGTACTAGATATAATAAATACTTTTGACATATTTTTACATGATTTCATCTGACACTTGAAGATTGCAACATAACCTCACTTTTACTAAACATCCAATATCTCAGCTTTCAGATTGTCAATATCTATAGAATTTTCAGCAAAGAAACCCTTAATTTTGAACCTTTTAATTTACACCATTTTCATGTCTTTACATACAGGGCCCAGAATTGTATGTAATTGTTTCGATCTCCTTTGTTATTCAATGAATTGTAAATTTTTGCTCCTAACTGACAATATTCTCCTTCTTCTTGTTTATAAAAAATAATTGCAGTTTCCTTGTCTGACTAAAACGAGCTAAAACGTTAGCTAATTATGATCCTGAAATAATAAAAAATATAGAAGTAAAAACTCAAGGCCTAGGATTTCAGCCCATTGCTTTATACTTAAGCTGCGGCCCCATTCCTTGAGTTCTCTCTTGGTAGTGCTGGGAGATATTCCACGTACCGATTCTGGGCATGACACCGTGACACAATTGGCCCAAAGCCTACCCAGCTCATCCGCGGTTTTGTTGCCGGAGATATTGCGGTTGCCTAGAACCCATACCAGACTGATGCTGCTGTCTCGTCCTAGCATGTTTAGAGTTTGAACACAAGCCATAACTAATTTAGATGAAAGAAGAAGGGGCAAAAAGTCCCCATCCTAAAGCCCTATAAGACATATATCAAATGAAAGGGCTTAAAATGTGTCATTGTTTTGTATGACGAAAATCCTCTAAGCCATGGGAGAAAAAAGTAAATGAGGGTTAAAGGTTAATAAAGTTTTAAAAAATCATTCTGTATTATTGCACCGTTTCATAGTGTTGCTACTATGGAACAATTTTTGGAAAGTCATAACTTTCCAAAAATTGTTCCATTTGTATAACACTTTTCTAAAGTTGAGTGTATACCATAGTATACACTCAACTTTAGAAAAGTGTTATATTTTGATAAACTGCCTCATATTTTGATGAAATGCATGGAATGATAATAAAATCATAGACGTATATTATAGACGGGCATGTTGAGGCAAAATGTGTCTCCAGTAAAATTGCCCCAATTTTTAAATTTTTGGGGCCATTTTGAAATTCGAAGTATAGTGAAAACAAGATGGCTGACATTTGAGTTAGGGTGAAAACCAAGATGGCGTAACTTTTTCTTGTATGAATTTTTTTTCTGCTAAATGTATGCGATAGCCTATCTTGAGTTGAAATCTTTGAATAAAATACTAAAAATAAGCTCCTTCCTCAATTTTTTCGCACATAATTACTTTCTGGAAATAGTTTCTTACTTGCACCGCTATCGAATGGTGCAATAATACAAAATGTATTTTTTTCCTAATTTACGGGTTCGAATCCTGGCCTGAAAAAGTGGTTTATGTAAAATCAAATAATTCAGATAAAACAATTACATTAAAATACATATAATTAAATAGCAAAAATATTTTTAAAACGATTAGGTATAGATAAAAAGTAAAAAAGATATAGCACATGGTGAATTATTCTTCTGGGCGTTGTAAGAGAAGTCAAAAAAAATTAGCAATAGCAATTTAGCCCTACGGAATATTGAGTCCGACTTGATGAAAACTTAAACTGCATCATTTTTGATAACTCAATTTTCCTAGACAGAATTCGAACCCATAAATTATGAAAAAAAAAAATACATCCTATATACTGCACCTTTCAATAGTATCGCAAGTAAGAAACAATTTCCATAATGTAAGTATGTGACAAAATTGAGGAAAGAGCTTATTTTTGACATTTTATTATCATTCCATACATTTCTTCAAAATTTGAGGCAATTTATCAAAATATAACACTTTTCTGAAGCTTGCTGTATACCATTACTTCCTGAAAATTGTTCCTTAATAGCAACACTGTGAAATGGTGCAATAATACATGTGATTTTTTAAACTTTTTTCACCTATAACTCTCATTAACTTTTTTCTCCCATGGTTTAGAGATTTTTCGTCATACAAAAAAATTACACGCTTTTTAAGTCCTTTGATATACGTCTTGTAGTGCTACAGTAGTGGGGACGGGATCCATACAAAAATCTTAATCATCCAGAGAAGAATATGATAATTTAGATGATATTTCTGCTGCTGTCAGTGCCTTCAGCGCAGTGTGATTGTTCTGATAGACTGCGCTGAAAGCATTGACAGTAGCAGATATATCATCTAAATTATCATATTCTTTTCTATAATTGGTGTTGTTTTATGGACAAGGACAATCTGTAGGCTCTGTAGTGAACAACTCATCTAAGCCTCTTTATTGATACTCATGCGACATTTTTGATTTCATATTGTACCTTACCTTATCAGGAGGTCAAGAGAAGGGCGGAGTGCAGTGAGGAATGGAGAAAGCTCCATTGATAAGAGCGAAGCTCTTAAGTTGGAATGAATGAATTGTACCTTAGCGACGTAAGATAATATTTTGGGTACAGGAAAAAATTACATTTTTTCGTCATTCTTAAACATTTCAATGAAAAAAAGGGATCCCCTTTTTTCGCATATTTTTTTTCATAATTTCATTTGGCATACCTCTCTTGGCATAATTTTGTTACGCATACTATTACTTTGGCATAGTATGTCAAGAAACCATTCTTGACATACTACATTATTAGGCATAAATATAATTTTGACTAATAATTTTTTGTCCTAATTTAACGAGGCATAAGTCGTAAGGCATAATTTTTCTTGTCATAATAATACTTTGGCATAATTGCTTTTTGGCATGTTTATGCCAAACCAGATTTCGTTAGGCATATTTTTTTATCATAATAATTAAAAAAAAACATTAAAAGCATGTATTACACTCATTATACCTAGTATAACATGTGTAACAGTAGGTTAAGTTGCAGCGGGGTGGCCCTCGGGCCACCCTTAAGCCGCTAACATGTTTAAAATAATTAATACGAAAGGTTATTAATGCAAAAACAATACCTTATCTTTAATAGCATTGGGCTCATGGTTATGGCTCGGCATGTTCTTAGATAGCAGTTCGTGTCGTTTGTCCGAGTTTAATTTCGTAATCAGTCGAAAATTACAATTATAATTGTTATTTCGTCTTAACTCACACACCCAGTAAAGTTTATCATTCAATTTTAAATTTAGAGAAATTGATTCCAAAGATATTATTAATACATTTAATTTGTTAAATATAAAAAATACTGCTGATCTCTGGGGTATGTCTACCAGAATTATTAAATCAATAATTGACATTGTAGCTCCTTACCTAGCCATAATATTTAATAATTGTATAAAAAGTGGTGTTTTTCCTGACTTAATGAAACACAGTAAGGTCATGCCTCTTTTCAAAGCTGGAAATAAGTCTGACCCAGCGAATTATAGACCGATATCGATACTACCGACGTTTAGTAAAATATTTGAAAAAATTATACTAGTTCAATTAACAGTACACTTTAATACAAATAATTTATTGCATACTAAGCAATTCGGTTTCACTAAAGGTCGGTCTACTACAGATGCAGGCATCAAGCTTCTCTGTAGTATATTCGAGGCTTGGGAGGAGGCGCAGGATGCATTAGGAGTTTTTTGCGACCTTTCCAAAGCATTTGATTGTGTAGACCATGCTACACTAGTCAGAAAACTACACCACTATGGCATAAGGGACTCAGCTCTTAATCTTTTGAGTTCTTATCTTTACAATATCTAGTTCAAGATAGGCATGAGATAGTACTTTTTGCTGATGACACTTCACTTATATTTAAAGTGAAGCGACAACAATTAAATTACGACGAGGTAAACAGTGCTCTCTCAAGTATAGTGAACTGGTTTAGTGTTAATAATTTACTTTTAAATGCAAATAAAACAAAATGTTTAAAGTTTAGCTTGCCAAATGTTAGGCAAGTACAAACCAATTTACTACTCAATGATGAGAGAATGAACATGGTAGACTCCACTGTATTCCTAGGTATTACACTAGATTGTAAATTACAGTGGGGTCCTCATATTGCTAACCTAGCGAATAGACTCAGTTCTGCAGCATATGCAGTCAGAAAAATTAGAGAAATCTCAGATGAAGAAACGGCGCGCCTGGTCTATTTCAGTTATTTTCATAGTAGAATGTCTTATGGCATACTTTTATGGGGAAATGCTGCCGACATAAATTCAATATTTGTGCTGCAGAAGCGAGCTATTCGTGCTATTTATAAAATGTCCCCTATTGAATCTCTGAGAGAAAAGTTTAAAGAAATAGGTATACTGACAGTCGCCTCTCAGTATATTTTGGATAATTTGTTATACGTTAGAAAAAACCTAAGCAATTTCAAGAAGAAAAGTGATCATTGTATAAACACTAGAAATAAGAATAAGCTAGATGTACCAGTGATCAGACTTACTAAAGTAAGTAAATCTTTTAAGGGCCAATGTATACGCCTATACAATAGGATCCCAGAAAACGTTCAAAACCTTTCTATTAATAAATTTAAAAAAGTAGTCAAAGAACGTTTGTGTGCTAAAGCTTATTATAAAGTAAATGATTTTGTTAACGATTGCACACCTTGGGAATAAGATGCAACCCTGCAAGGCTGTCTCTATGTACTTGTGTACTGACTTTTGTTATATTTAACATAGATTTAAATTTACAATGTAAATTATATATTTCTTTTAAAAGAACAATTTTCCATCTTTTTACTAAAAGATGGGCCCGTGCGAGTTTCTTACGCCGGTTCTTCTCGGCGGGTTAGGGTTGAAACGGTGGTAGCTTTTTTTGTTGACTTTCCGAAAATAGCTTTTAAAGTTTTATTTGGAAATAAAAATTTTCATTTTCATTTTCATTAGTATGTGAAAAAAAGAAGTATGCGTAAATATATTTATGCTTTTTAATATTATGCATAAAATATTATTCTTAATTAAAATAATGCGTAAAAAATGTATGCCTTTTAATAATAATAATAACTTCCACGCCGATCTCGGTGACGGTGGCCGGTTTCATTGAAACCAGGCCAGTTACGCAGGAGTGATTTTATAGTGCCCAAGTGTGTGCGCGGTACACAAGAGCACTCTTTCTTCCTTTTACTCTCGTAACCCAGTGGGACGGATGACCGACACGACTGGCGAAAGATCAGGCGCAGGACCGACTTTTTACATGCCCATCCGACGCGTGGATCATCTTTCTTGTGAGACAATCAGGGGAACAGCCTGCATTGTCCTAACCAAACTTGGAAACAACATTTTTTTGTTGTTCCTTTGTGGGAATCGAACCCACGACCTCCGAGTCGAAATCCCATGCTCGAACCACTAGACCACGGAGGCTGTTTACCTTTTATTAAATATGCCTAACAATTATTATGCTATTAGTAATTATGCGAAAAAAAATTATGCTAAGAAAGTTATGCCCAATGAATACTATGCGAAACTACTATTAGGTCAAATGAAATTATGCCAAGTAAAATTATGACATATGATTATATGCGAAAAAATAAGGAACCAAAAAAAATATCTAAGCGACATACTTAAAAACAAAAGTTTTCAAGTAAAAATATCTACATAGCACGAATAGTTATTGTGTCAAATATGTAAAATCTTTACGCCAATATTGTTTTATTTCACTATGGGTAAAATTCTACAAGTTGCACTTTCGTAAAATAATGGTATCAATTTAAATGCACTATAAGGACAATTCACAAATAATTTGTATGGAGAAAATGTACTGTGTTCGCGAAAAGAATTTTTTAAACAAGTAAAAATATTTTTGTGCAAACAAAAAAAAAAGTAAAAACATGAAAAATAGACTGTTGATTTTTAAAATTCTTCAAAATATCCAAGTGATTTTTTTTATAAATCGCTTTTTGTTGTCGCTTAGTGAAAATAACATTCATGATTTTGTATAAACACTATAATATCTAAGCGACAAAAAAATCGTCGTAGGAAGACGACGATTAGACGTATCGACGCAGAAAAAAAAATACAAACTCACTGATATAAGTAACTCATTTTCGGTATTTTTGTCGCTTAGGCATTTTTACCTTTCAAGCGTCGATATGAAACTTCTTTTATAGGAAAGCGAAAAAACACCTAGCGGATATTTTAGTGATTCTGTCAATAGCACTAAGTATTGTATTTTGGTGGGCGTAGAGGTGGAAAATGAAATCAAAAGTGATGGGATAGAAGCCGCATTGCCTACCAAATAATTTCTAGATTTCGGGAATAACCTCGACCGACTTCTACAGAAGAATGAGAAGCGGCTAATACATTCTACGTTTTTTTTTTTTTTTTATGAAATATGGGGGCAAACGAGCAAACGGGTCACCTGATGGAAAGCAACTTCCGTCGCCCATGGACACTCGCAGCATCAGAAGAGCTGCAAGTGCGTTGCCGGCCTTTTAAGAGGGAATTGGATAATAGGGGAGGGTAGGGAAGGGAATAGGGTAGGGGATTGGGCCTCCGGTAAACTCACTCACTCGGCGAAACACAGCGCAAACGCTGTTTCACGCCGGTTTTCTGTGAGCCCGTGGTATTTCTCCGGTCGAGCCGGCCCATTCGTGCCGAAGCAAGCAAAAATTTTTATCACGTGGTAGACCACGTGATAAAAATTTTTTGCTCCCAGACCAGAAATAAATTAATATTTTCAAGTTGCATTTAAATCAATCCTAAAGTCGTATAAAAGGGCCGTTCCTCAGCTTATAATTTGAGTCGCGGCGCGGCCGCGCGCGGAGATCGCGAGCGCTGCGGGGTGTATGCGGGTGGCGCGGCGGGAAGTGTTAGGCCACGCCCGAATCTGTGACGTCATCTACGTATATTTTCGCCTTAAGACGTCATAGAGTTATCCAGTAGCTAATACTATATTAATTAATTTAATTTTCCTGTTATATTTGTGTATAACAAAAATATTATATTTCTGTTCCACTAATATTGTTCAATAGCTTATGAATACTTAATATTTTGGTCCCGTTAAATTATTTATAATGTTTATTTTTACGAGTATTTATTATTATATTATTCAAACCGATATTTTTATTGGCTGCATATTTAAAATCGTCTTATTAGCATTTTACATAATTATTTTTATTAATAGATAAATAATGATTTAAATATGAGCACAATACAAACGTGATTTTTATAATTTTCTTATCTTTAAGGTTGGTTGGTCTCGACAAATATTCAAATGTACAGTCTACAGACCAATAAAATATGCTGCACTTTTTTGTAAAAACTTAAAAAACGCAAAGTTAACTTTTATAAATATTTTAGAACTCAATAAAAATACTAAATATTTCATTGTTGTTAAAAAAACGCAGAAAAATAACGAAATAAATGTCACAACTCAGAACTATTTATGCAAATTCACTTATTTATTGTATCTAGTTTTTACCAGATCGTTCGATCGATCGTTACATGTAACAAATAAAAGCAATGTATTCATTTTATAATAAATTGTTTGTCTTTTAATTCATTATTCAGTTCTACAGATAAATGGCAATTTTTCACAATAATTAGATACTAGTACTAAGGCACGAGTTAATAAGAATTTTTGAAATAATAAAATGAACACGGACTCGTTCTATCATGATTCATGGCCCAATTTAAATTTTTTTTAGAGGTCAATACACTCATAAGTGTAACACATTATACAAAGAAGTTTATTCAAATGATTAACTTTGTAAGTAGATTTACGACCCGTTTCAATAACCTATCTACCAATAACTATTTGTTAATTATTATTTTTAAACAAAAAAATAAACCGACTTTTAAAGTAAAAATACACAAAAAAGTACGAAATAAAACTTTTTCTATATAAGTCCCCTTTTAAATTCGGCTAAAATTTTAACAAATCTCTACGCAATCTTCTTAATTTTGAAGTCGATACCAGCCCAAACAATATCCTACCCTACAATATTTTTAACGACCAAAGCAAAAACGACGGGGTATTATAAGTTTAACGTGTATGTGTGTGTGTGTGTCTGTCTGTGGCATTGTAGCTCCCGAACGGATGAATGATTTTGATTTTGTTGTTTTTTTTTTGTTTGAAAGGTTAATTAGTCGGGAGTGGTCTTAGCTATGTTTGATGAAAATCCGTTGAGCGGTTTAAAGGTTTGGGGGGTGAAATTGGGGAAGAAAATGAAGGCGTGCGAAAAGCTTAAATTTCTTTAAATAATGCTTAGAAATACGTGAAATTAATGAAAATATCAGCAACACGCACTACCTCATTCATACTAGCATTATTGTATAAATTACTTTATGCTAATACTCTGAGTACAAAATGTTACAGACTATAGTAGGTTTGACACAATCGTCAATGAGTGTCGATTATTATCTTTTATTCTCTTTCACATTCCATAAACAACATTCACATTTTTTTTGCGTATTTAAAGAAACTTAAAAAATTTGAAACTTTAAAATTAAAACATGAACATGAAATTATGGTCGAATTTCAGCCACAGGGTGACCTCTAGCTTCTATTATTGTGTAGACACACTACAGTTAACAGTTGTCATGAAATCCTTGCCGGCATGCGTACTGTCTCTAGCTAGCTTGGCGGTCGCACTACAGAAATATCTGGGGGAAGGGAGGCCGTTGAAGGGTACACAAGGGTACAAAAGGGGCTCCATGACACCATTGCTCCAATACGTGTGTTGTACAATCAACAACAGCCTAAAATAAGACACTAGCGTCCAATTACCAATACCAGTATGGGCTATTATCTCGCTTAACAAACATAGGTAGTTACAAATGTAAACAAAATTGACTTGTAACCACTAAAGTATAAAGAATGTTCAACGGCCAAGTCACTCAACATTAACTATAATAATAAAGAAATCTCAGTAAGGAATCTTAGACTTGGCACGATTTTGTCTAGATTTCATTACTTTTTAGAGATAAACAAGCAGCTCCATCGAGACTTGGCTAGTTTTTTACAGAATGTTTTTGGTGGGATAATATATTCACGAAGCGAATACGAATCGAATACGAAGCTATATGCTATACGCACGAGCCACGGTAGGGTAACACTAAACAACAGCCAGGTCGCAACATTTTAGATTGAAAAAAAATACTTACGAAGCGAAAAATTGATCAGCCTGTTCTATGGTCCCGTGGAACGCTATTCTCCCACTCGCCAGCAACACAACTTGGTGGAACAACTCGAAGACCCCTGAAGCTGGCTGATGCACGGAGCACACGACCAGTTTCCCGCCGATTGCCAGGCGTCGAAGACGGGAGACCACGGCGCTAGCTGCTGACGAGTCTAAGCCGGTGGTGGGCTCGTCGCAGAAGAGGATTGGTGGGTCGTTGAGTAACTGCAGAAAATGTGGAGGATTAGTGAAGAGAACTAATCTAGTACAACTGTTAAAAGTAAAATAACAGAGCCCTATCTCCACAACCAACATCCACGTACGATTATGGTTTGCTGGAAGATATCTCTCAAAGAGATAAGTACGCCATTGTCTTATTATAACTTTAAAATGTGTGTTTGTTACTTCTGTAACATAAAGAATAAAAAAAATATTTCGTCATCAAACTCTCAGTGGCAGGAGTCTTAAGTCATAACATAATTAGGGTCCTGCAGTTAAGACTTAAGACCACTACAAATAATAATTATTATTATTTATTAACTTTCTTTTAATTTATTTTGAACAAAAAATTAACCAAAAAATCTGTCTTTTGTCCATGTTGCATACATTTAGGTACATGGGCATGGTTCATGAATGAAGTACCTATACTACTTCTATCCTCAGATCAAAAAAAAACCAAGATAGCGCGTGGCGTTTGTTTGAAGTGAAGCCTAAAAAACTACGCTACTCCAATTTTACACACGCGCTCACGCACACACAAGCAAAAAAGTACGGTACTTTTCGACAGTATCGAATGAGTCGTCGCGACGACTGATCTATAGTGACAAAAAATACATACTTTTTTGCTTGTGTGTGCGTGAGCGCGTGTGTAAAATTGAAGTAGCGTAGTTTTTTAGGCTTCACTTCAAACAAACGCCATGCGCTATCTTGGTTTTTTATTTGATCTGAGCTTCTATCTACATTATTAAGTAGGTAGATAGATTTAGTAGGTACTTTTTCAATAATGATCCTACTTTTTTTTGAAAAGTCAATGGACTTTGACGATTTATGAATTAATTAACTAATCTAGATCGACCAGGAACGCCACAAAACCCGTTATGATAGCACAAAAACTTGCACTTAAAACAATAGAAACTTTTAAATAAAAATAATTAACTCTATGGCCACCTAAATTAGCTACATGGTCAACCCTGACTTGGGGTTCGTAATCTTTACCCTACGCGTCTCAACAAACGGCCTTTTATGTTGTCTTTCGATAATAGAATATAATAATTTCCCCAATTACCAGTTATTTTATAGTGTCCAAGTGTGTGCGCAGTGAACTCTTTCTTTACTATCGAATCCTATCCGGATAACCGACACGACTGACGAGAGATCAGGCGCAGGACCGACCTTTTACATGCCCATCCGACGCATGGTTCATTATTCTTGTCATGCATATACCTGGACAGCCAGCGCCACGCGTTTCCTTTCACCAGGTAGTGATTTCAGTTTGGTCCGCTTGCAAAAAGACACACCGTCAGCTTGCAGCTCTTTACGCTTATCCATTATACTCTGACCCCCCACGTTATTTCCTCCTCACGATAAGCATCTTACCTGGACAGCCAACGCCACTCGCTTCCTCTCTCCACCAGATAGTGCCTTCAGCTTGGTCCGCTTGCAGGTGGAAACCCCCAGGTCCGCCAGTAGTTGCTCTATACGTTTAGACCTCATTGTGGAGTTGGAGCGCTTGTCCATCATCAGACGAGCCTGGGTACAAAAAATATGCTGAAGTTTTATTTATATACTAGATGTTGCCCGAGAGTAGCGACTTTTTTAACCCTCGACGCAAAAAGAGGGGTGTTATAAGTTTGACGTGTCTGTCTGTCTGTCTGTCTGTCTGTCTGTCTGTCTGTCGGTCTGTCTGTCTGTCTGTCTGTGGGTGTGTCTGTCTGTCTGTCTGTGGCATCATAGCTCCCGAACGGATGAAGCGATTTAAATTTAGTTTCTTTTATATTAAAGGTGACTTACATGCGAGTGTTCTTAGACATGTTTGATGAAAATCGGTTGAGCCGTTTAAAAGTTGTGGGGGGTGAAAGCGGGGAAGAAAATCCGAATGTGCAAATATACTCGAGTAAGGTCTCAAATTAAAGCGCACTGAAAGAGAATATTGATGACTTAATCGACAGTGTTCGTAGCTTCGTTTGATGAGAAAATTGGTGGTGGGAAGATCAGCCGTTTGAAGATGATCAGCTCTTTTCTAGTTGATGAGGGGATCTGACTAACTTTCCAATGTCCGATCGATTTAAAATTTGGTACTGTGTTACTTCAACGATATTCAAAGAACATGCTAATGTAACCATGACCTGATCAGCCGTTTGAAGATGATCAGCTCTTTTCTAGTTGATGAGGGGATCTGACTAACTTTCTTATGTCCGATCGATTCGAAATTTGGTACCGTGTTATTTCAACGGTATTTAAAGAACATGGTAAGGTAACCATGACCTGATTAGCCGTTTGAAGATCATCTTTTCTTTATTAGTTGATGAGGGGTCGTCCACATGTCCTATCGATTCGAAATTTGGTACCATGTTACTTCAATGACGTTGAAAGTAAAAAATAATAATGAAAAAAAAATACTTTAAAAAGGATAAAATAATTTATTTTCCAATCGTCGTCTCGTCGGGGGACCGCTATGTGAAAAAAACACGTGTAGTCGCAGAATGAACAAAAGAATTTACTCCGAAAAAAATTTGCTCATAACTACTTAAATGTAATTCGTAATAATTAATTAGCTGTTGTTGTAAAAATACTTTATAAACTTTAGCGGTCCCCCGACGAGGCGACGATTGGAAAATAAAATTATTTCAACTTACTTAATATTATATGTGATAATATAATTATAATAGGTTTAAAATATTATTTATTATTTTTTAGAGTTTATTTTTTGTGTCGGGGGGTTTTTAATTTATGCAATGAATCAGGTAACGAGCAGACTGGTCGCCTGATTGTAAGCGATTACCGCCGCCCATGGACACTCGCAACATCAGAGGAGTTATACTAGTGACTCCTCCTCTGGTGTCGCGACTTGCGTTCCTGGTCCTTATCCAATTCCCCCCTTGGTTTGGACTTCATGCACGCAAAAGGAAATCCTGCAGGAACCGTACATTTTGCCATGATAAAAGTAGCCATGTCCTTCGCAGTCCTCTTCTACTCTATAATATATTTGCCAAATTTCCAAATCAGCTGGATCGACAGTGATTATTGGTTCAGCAGTTTCGGAGCTTATTTATCCTACATAACCTTTTCTCTCTGTAGATAATTTTAGTATCTAATGGCCCCATTACACAGTGGCCCAGGCTGGCCCACTGTACGTCATCGGCATTGTGTACAGGGGCCAAGGGGTAATGGTACACTTCAAAGAAAACGTGAGTGTTTCGACCGACAACAATGAGCCACGTGCCATTGTGTGATCACCAGTTACATATAAGTGATTGTGGCTTACATTCGTGCATTGCAAAGCATGGTCATTGGTCCATCGTAATTCGTAAGCCATTGTGTACTGGGGCCATTAGACAAACCATTTGTCATTTGGCAAATGTAGAATTCGTATTTTTAAGAAAAATTAGCAGGTCACTGTGAGAATAATAGTAGATTATGCACCAAGGGGATAAAGCAGTGTCTTACGTCACGGGCAGCATATTGGACCCTGAGCGTAACGAGGGACTCTAGAGTTAACTCCCGAGCGAAGCGAGGGAGTTATGTAGAGTCCTGAGTGAAGCAAGGGGTTCAAGCTGCCCAAGTCGAAGACAGGCTTTATCCCAGAGGTGCATACTCTACTTTTCATACCTACTGCGAGGCAATAAAAACCCAGGTCTACATTTTTAATAAGCTCCGGAGTCAAATCACTATCGCTCGACGACATTTTGACACGTAAGAATGTTAAAACACGGAACTGTTAAAATAACGTAGTAGGTACCTATTTTACCTTCTGAAAATAGCACCAACAATGGCTTTTGTTTTGAATTTTTTCAATCGCGTTTTTCTTTTGTTATAGGTGACCAGTTCGATTTTTGAATAAACTCTCTTTGCAATGCCATATTATTATTGAAAAACTCTATGATAGATATACATACGTATATATCATAGAGTTTTTCAATAATATGAGTTTTTATACTAATTTTAACGTTCCAAATGCTTTGTCTTACGTCACGGGCAGCATATTGAACCCTGAGCGTAACGAGGGAGTCTAGAGTTATGTAGAGTCAGGAGTGAAGCGAGGGGTTCAAGCTGCCCAAGACGAAGACAGGCTTTATCCCCTTGGTGCATAATCTACTATTATATTTTTAGCATAGGGGCAAAAGTAACGTATTAGAAAATGATTTCCTGTGCTATCAAAATGTTATGTTATCATTAAGAAAACAATTAATTAATTTAGATCATTAAAAAGATTTATCTAATTAGATAATAAAATTATGCATTATTCAAATCTTTGTACCTATTACATACATATATCACATAGCTCATGACATTTGGAAAAGATAACACTTTAACGACTCATATAATATGGTAAATTCGAAATAAATATCTAGACATACATAATATATTATAATAACCTAAACAAGAGCCAGTCACGACATGTCTATTGAGGGTTCCGTAACTATCAACGCGCAATAAGTTTTCTTTGATTTAGGAGTTTTTGTCCAATTTTGCTCAAAATAATTTTCCTAAAGAGTTTTTAGCATTATCTATCAGCAAGGAAACTTAAGTTTCTATCTTCTATAGTTTAGAAATGCCAGGGGTGAGGAGCAACTTACAAACCACTTTGGAGGGTGATTACTCGAAAATAGTCGGCTTTGTAGTCATTTATAAAACCTTGAATTTATTTTAAAAGACCTATTCAACGATACCCCACACGATGGGGTAGAATGAAAAAATATTTTTATCCCCACTTCACATGTATGGAGAGCCACCCCTAAAATATAAAATTATTATTATTTTATGATGCCAAAACCGAGATCTATACACAATCTATAACTATACCAAATTTTATCCATTTATATTCATAATTACAGAAGCTAGAAGCGCGTACAGACAGACAAACAGCGGATGGACAGAGCGAAACTATAACGGTTCCTTAAATATTGCGGAACCCTAAAAAGGAGAGATTTGGTAGTTTGCATTGAGTAGACTCCGAAACTACTGGACTGGACCGATTTTGATAAAATTTGACACAGAAATAGAGTAGACCACTGATTCATAGGCAAATGTTCCCGCGAGGTTTTGTTTGCACGAAGTCGCGGGCAAGGCCATTGCAAAATCAAAAATAGTCAATGACCTACATTATAAATTAAAATGAAACACTAGACGTCTTCAAAATGAGGGTGTTTAAGTTCGTGGCATCTGGACAGCTGTTCGACACGACTAGGACCCGACTTTTACGAAGCGCTCCCTGGTGGCAGAAAAAGTGTCGAAAATTCTTATTGACAGTTTTAGAAATCACTTCCGCCACCAGATGGCACTTTGTGTGAGTCGGGTCTGCCTCCTAGCTGCAGAAAAATAACGAAAACTCTCATTGAACAACATATAACAATTTATACATCTTTTTGTTCTGTTTTCTATAGATAATGTCTCCAAAAATCAATTACGGATACTTCGGGAACATGATCCACTGCTTATGTAAAGACACTTAGGCAAAAAAATAATTGTCATACTCAAAGTAAAAAATCATCTCATGTATCGGTGACTCTCCCGCAAAACGCAAACTCGCCCATATAAAGGAAAGTTTATTTTCTAGTATGACAATTATTTTTCTGTTAAACGTCTTAACATAAGCAATAGATCATATGCACGAAAGATCCGTTATTGATTTTACCGAACATTGAACATTATATTATATTTATAAATAATGGCTAAGTTATTATGACAGCTATAATAAATTAAAACACGCAATTTTAACAACAAAAAGAGGTTCTACTGACTACTTTTGTGCAAGTAATAAATTAATAAAAAATTATGTTTTTTTGTGGATTGGTAAAAATAATGATTAGCAATATTTTCAGAAGTGCCTAATAAAAAGTGTTAATTTGTTATCTATGCATGTAAACATGATCAAATGGCTGTAATATGCAAAACTAAATTAGCAAAAGGAACATAATTTTTCCATGTTAATATCATAAAAACACGAATAAGGGAGATAACAATCAGAATATATATTCAATATCAGACGTGTGACAGTTTGTATTGGAAGCAGAAATAAAATATAGCAATTCTACCCTGATATCATCTTGTTCTGAAATTTTAAAGGTCACAACGATTCTGACTTCTACCTTCTACCACAGAGGAAAAAATATATACTAATACTAGCTGTCCCGGCAAACTTCGTACCGCCTTGGAATTAAAATTGTTGACGTACTGACAGCAGCACCACCTACCGGGTCGAATTGCAAATCTTAACCATCCTCGAATCTACTTGAACACACACAATAAAAATCATTAAAATAGGTTCAGCCGTTTAGGAGGAGTTCACTGTCAACACACGTACAGAAGAATTATATCTTATATGTATATAAAAATATTATGTTGGTTTGTGTACGCTTCAAAAACTCAAAAAGTTCTGCGCCGATCGAGCTGAAATTTTAGCATGATATATAATCCGCATCAAGGATTGTTTTTATTTATTTTTTTTCCGCGACCGCGAAAAAACTATATTTACGCGGGCGGAGCCGCGGGCAACAGCTAGTATATTATAAATATAAGTATTATGTACTCTTCAAGTCCGATAATAATAGACATTTTAAGTTGGATACTTAATAAACTATTTCGAATTATACATAATATATCTTCTAATATAGAAAATTCTCGTGTCATAGTGTTATTATGAATTCTCGTGTCATAGTGTTAATTATCACTCTTCCGAAACGGCATAACCGATTCTAATGAATTTTTTTTTTGCATATTCGGTAGGTCTGAAAATCGGTCATAACTCGTAATCTATTTTTTCAATTTTAGGGATAAGGATGAATATTTTTTGCGACATATTTTTATTTTCATAATATGATGTGGCATTAAAAATACATACAATGGCAAAACAACGTTTACCGGGTCAGCTAGTTATCTATAAGACTATGGGTTAAGGACGAAAGAAAATAAATCGGTAACTCTAGGCTTAATTCAAATTAGTAAAGTGTTTTCAAATGATCAGTTCAATGTAACTTAAACCAGTTAAAAGGTTAGCAAAAACTAATCTTAAAACCAGTTCAAGTAAATACTGTCTCACGATTTTTTAATAAAATCTGAATTCCAACTTACATGTCTCATGCGACATATTTTATAAACATTTATATTGACACATCATAAATTTTTCAATAAATGATTTTAATTTTAATACTGACTTGTCTAGATTTATTAAAAAATATATTATAGGTATTAGGTACTGCTCATGTGACAAAAGTCTACATAATTTTTGGTGTAGGTAGTTAGGTACGTATAATAAATAAATATTGACATTTCGATTTAATTTCAATTTAGATCTTTTTATTTTTGTTATCTAGCAGATTTTATTCGAACAAGTGAAGAAACATTCGCCCCTAAATTCACCCGCATACCAAAAAAACACATTCAATACGTTCAACCACGTCTGCAGTAGTTGCGGTCATTTGCTTGCGTGATAACTGATAATACAAAGGAAAATGTTTATCAACTGCTCGGACAGGAAAAAAATGTGTTCTTTGTGGCGTAGCTCGTAGGCTACGGCAGCACTGAGTTCGCGTTTAACGCGATAAAAGCTTGAGAATTTGCAAAATAGGTAATACCTATTTTGCAAATTCTCAAGCTTTTATGCATTAAGCAAACATACAACACAAATTAAAGAAAGAGGAGTAGATAAACAGCTACATAGATCGTTTTCGATTTAATAAGCATTCGACGTGTCTATAGGATTGTGTGTAAAAATTTTGGGCCGTTGAAATTTGTATCGTTTTGGACCTTTGGATCGTTCTATGAAAAATGTTTCTCTGAACGTAAGGATATGTCACCGTAAAATTGTAAAAACCGTTAGATTGTAATATTACTAGAGAGATTATATTACTAAATATAAAATTATTAATATGAAAAAGTAAACAAATGTGGCGGCGCGGGGCACTTGCCGTTTAACCAATCGGCACGGTAAATATTACAATATATAGGCTGCGATCACACCAAACTGACTGTCAGCCGCTGAACGTGAGCGAGCGTTACGCAGCTTATGGTATTTCCATACATCAGTGGCGAGGGGTTCATATAACTCCATTCCTATCGGCTTCCCTTACCGCTTACCTTTTGAAGACCCTCATCCGAATTCCTACCTATTATACAGGCTACGGCTTCCCTATAAAGGAGAAACAGCCTTCGCCACTGCCATACATATTCACCTTATTGTTCACACCTATGACCTAACCGACAATATGTTATTACGCTATGCGTAGACGCTGACATTCGGCGGCCGATTTGTCAGTATAGTGTGAACGTAAAATACAATTTATTTTCACGTTTACACTGGGGCTCACAGTGAGCCTGCTCACATTCGGTGGCTGAGAGTCATTTTGGTGTGAATGCAGCCTTAAACGAAAAATAATGCGTACAATAATTGTATGGAGAAATTTTTATTCGACAATCTGTTGACATTTTATAATATCTTTAGTAATATTACAATCTAACGGTTTTTACAATTTAACGGTGACAGATATACAATTTCTACTCTGTGCCTGTAGCAATCGTAAAATTCTTCGTTTCACACAAATAACAACATGTATCATGATAAGTAGAATCGTAGTAGGTATCGATGTAAAATTATTACAGAAATTCACTTACCATAAACTCCATGTGCTCAGTAACCGTAAGATCGTCTATCGACAGGTCCTCCTGAGGCACGAACCCTGAGATCCGGGCTATCAGGTCAGCGCCAGCGAGTCTGCCGTTCAGCATCAGGTAGCCCGTCATGGCGCTCTTGTCGCGACGGCTGATGGCGGCCAAGAGGGTGGTCTTGCCGGCACCACTGGAAGAAGGTTTTGGAATTAGTGACATTTGACGGGTGCATTAAGGTTCTAGGGTAGGAATTACAGTACCTATCTAGTATTATTTAAATATTTCGTTACTTTTTGTACGAATAATTCTTTCATACATATTTCTTGGATAACTTGAACCGTTTACACAGCGCACGCAACGGAAGCCCTCAAATATGAATAATTTTCCCCGTTTTTGCAACATTATTCACTGATGCTTTTTGACCTATTGGTTGCAGCGTAATGTTATATAGCTTAAAGCTTTCCTCGACAAATGGACTATCCAAAACAAAAAGAATTTTTCAATTCGATCTAGCAGTTCCTGAGATAAGCGCGTTCAAACAAACAAACAAACTCTTCAGCTTTATAATATTAGTATAGATTATTAGCCCCTGAACGAACAAAGTTAGAAAAGCCGTTATATTTTTTATTTAAAATAAATCACATGGACTACCATCATGAATTTTGAGGGTTCCGTATTTCACGTCTCGGAATCCTAGTTTCGTCAAGTCCGTCCGTCTGTCCACTTCAGATTACGTCCTAACGGTTAGTGCTAGAAAGATGAAACTTGTCATGCATTTGTATATAATATTTTGTATGTCGACAAAGTGGTAAAATAAAATTATGAAAAATGGTTTTGGGATACCCCTACACGTAAAGTGGGGATGATTCTTTTCTCGCATCTACCCCATAGTGAGGGTATCATTAGATAGATCTTTAAAAAACGTTGAGAGGTTAGTATGATGCTTTTTACCCGACTGCACGACGCAAAGGAGTGGTAATGTGTTTATCAGCCTATGTATGTATGTATGTATGTATGTATGTATGTATGTTCCTTTGAAGCACTATACAGACCAAACGCCTGGGCCGATTTTTATGATTGACACGTCAATCGATTCCTCTTAGTCCGGCAAGTGTCACTAAAGACATGACGTTAGTGAAAATTCAATATGGCGACTACTGGACGCCATATTGTGAAAATGAAAAAAATGAAAGTCAACAAACTATATCAAGTGGGGTATCGTTGAATAGGTATTTAAAAATCATTGTTAGTTTTCTCTCAACATTTTTCGTTTCGACTGACCGTTTAGGATCTATATCGATTTAAAGTTGCGTAACAACCATTCTCACATTCCAGTGCAATTGTGATGTAGTACTGATGCTGATAGGAAATCCAGTCTGGTAAATAGCTAGCTAGGTACTCATAACTAAAAAGTATAAAATAAAAAATAATAATTTAAAAAATTTAAAAACCCGACTGCGTAAAAAGTGAACCAAACTAAGTAGGTACATAATTAAAACTGAAAAGAAAAAAACAAGCACTTAGATATCCGGTGGTCTAGAATTCTATAATATATTATTGAATAAATACTATTGGAACATAACAACTGAACAAATTTTTCAATGGATCCCGACTGTTCAGTTGTTATGTTCCAATAGTATTTATTCAATAATATATTATAGAATTCTAGACCACCGGATATCTAAGTGCTTGTTTTTTTCTTTTCAGTTTTAATTATGTAGTTTGGTTCACTTTTTACGCAGTCGGGTTTTTAAATTTTTTAAATTATTATTTTTTATTTGATCTAGGTATCAAGTTTTAAGAGCATTTTTTTTATAATGTGAAATAACCCCCGCCCCCTCTAAAAGTTAAACGGCTAGCTCAGAAATAAAAATAATATACAATGTCTAAATAAAGTGGTGAAATAAAAGAGACAGTTGGCACAATGCAGTTTATAACCATTCCCATTTGGATTGTAATTTGTAAGAGAAATTATTTTAGTTAAGATTTACACACAATTCACAATATAGTTACTAATTACAATGTATCATACCTTGATCCCATTAGAGCGACTAAGTTGCCGGAGGACACCACGCCGTTAACTGTAAACAAATAACTTGTTATTATACAAATAACTAAAACATTATCATCATCATCATCATCAGCAGCAATTCAAAATAAATATTGGACCTAAGCAACGCTGTGGTTGAAATGATGATATGCTTGCGGAATGTGTGTTTTGTTTAACTGGCTAAGTTTTTAAAGATATTTTGGAGTTTACTCCTTAAGAAACGATTTTCATATATAAAAATACGGACCGGGTATGGAAACCTATGGGAGTAAAATCGAATTCACGATAGCACACGGTCACACGGTACGGTGTCACACGATGTTAGCCGAAGATGCGTCGTTCGCTTTGCATTGCACACCAAATTTTACTTTTTAGAGTAAACTCCAGTTGTGCATCGGAGCTAACACACACACATTTTTTTTTAAAGTAGGTAGTGATTTTTAGGTAGTGCACAACTCTCAACATTTGAAGGTACCTACATATTGAATACACTCTGTCACAACTCACAGGTACGTAGGATTAGGTAGGAGGCTGTTTATCTACACCAGCACGCTTAACATGACCATAGAAATGGGTTCTATATACACAAGAACAGACATAAGAACTGACGATAATAAGGTCATGAATAAAATTAAAAAACTAATTAAACCTCGAATTGTCAAGCAGTTAGTGAGCTACTCATAATGAATTACAGCTAAGAGCACGCTCGATCATATTGTCAGCTTTCAAACAATAAAAACTAAATTAAAATCGGATCATTCATTTGGGAGTTACGATTCCACAGACAGACACCAACCAACAACCTTCTGTTGGCGTCGCGTCGGGCCGGTGTTAAAAACGGCTTCCTTTGTCAAAATGTCATTTTGTTTTGTCTATTCTTCTGTAGACAGAAACCATTTCTACGATGGTTATGCTAAGCGTGATATTGTAACCAACCAATATTATAGTAAACTAGCTTTTACCCGCGGCTCCGTCCGTGTAAATACAATATCCCAGAGGAACGTGCTTTTTCGGGATAAAAAGTAACATATTTGTTAATCCAGAGCTCAAACTACTACCATTTCGAATTTTATCACAATCCATACGGTCGATTTCGCGTGAAATAATAACAAGCATCCATCCCTCCTCACAAACTTTCACATTTATAAAATTAGTAGAATTAGTATACACTAAACAGCCAATCATGTAATAATATTCACGCCTACCAATAAAAGTCCAACATTTTATGGTAATTGAGCTATCTGAGCAATAAATTATATGCTCATGAATCATACAATATATGAAATAGGTACATAACATAGCTATAGTTTCAATGAATATGTAAGGAACGGAAACGGAAAATGTCATGGGAGCCTGAACTTTTTATGATTTAGAGATTGAAGGTAAATTCGATTTCCTTAATTAAATGGATGAAAGATATTGAAAACGGATAGGGAACTTATAAATTATATTATTTTTATAGGAAGCACCTCACATGATCTTAGAAATTATAGTTTCTGGAGTATGTAATGAACGCAAAAGGTAATTTTATCATAAATAGATGCTCGCGACTATGTAGGTTTTAATCCAGAGCCTAAACTACTACCATACCAAATTTCATCAAAATCCGATTAGTAGTTTTTGCTTGAAAGAGTAACAAACATTTATCTATGATACATCCATCCATCCTCACAAACTTTCATCATAATAGTAGGATAAAGGACATCACAATTCACAAACGGTGAAGTTACTAATATTATTTGTAACCAACTTACAAAAAGGAGGCGGTTATACGTTCGTCTGTTTTTTTTTTGTATGTTAAACAATAATTTATAATAGTCTGTGGACCGATTTACAAAATTCTTTTTTTATGTAAAGGGTATAATCCCAAGTTGGTCCCGTTTTCCTGATCCATGAGGTATCGAGGGAACTCCTCTAAATTTATATGGAGACATATTATAGTGATTTTAACTTTTTCTGAAGTGACCCAAGCATATGCTACCAAAAAGTAAGATTTTGCACCAAGGTACACCTTGGACCCAAAAGCACTGAACAGAACTCCTGTCTTTAAAGATACAAGTTAGGAAATTTCAGCATTGTTTACAGAACTGCAAGTATATGGCATTATGTAACTTTTAGTAATCATCATTCTCATCTTAAATACAATACCTAATGAAAGCTTGGCGCGTATTCACTTATAAATTCGGACGCTTATTTTCGAGATTCTTGGATAATAATATAACAATTATGACTAAAAAGACTAGGTTGATACTATACATTTTCATATGCGATTTTTCCAGGAATTAATATTTTCGCCGTCTGTGACGCCCTTAGTGCCGTTGCACCTTAGAACATCCAACCAGTTGCACACGTCCCGGTTGCCGGGTAGCCGGTCGCGTAATGTAATGTACACCGGTACGTGTTAAAGCTGTCATACATGGCCATACACTCCGCGACCGACTACTCGGGTACCCGGCAACCGGGACGTGTGCAACGGCACTTAACCTTCATTAAAATAAAAAATAATGCTGGCCACTTATAAACCATAACATCCAAAAAAAACTTACCTCCATGCAGCACCTTCACCTCCTCGTAGACCGCGGAGCTCCATATGCTCTTCTGCGTCTTCTTCTTCCTGTAAACTGACAGGTCCTTCCACGCCAAGGTGAGGTTTTCGGGGCTGTCTCCGACGCTCAACTCGTCATCATCCCAGTTGACTATGGCGCCAGTGAGGACATTGCGGGTGGGTACTTTGAGGTTCTGATCCATTATAACGTCATTTGGCACTGGAACAACAAAAATAGGATTGATTTTTGAGGATTCTTAGGTATAGCCTACAGGACATATTTTTGTTAATATTAGTGACGCACTGAGTTTTAATTTATACTAAACTAAATGTTTTTCGCGACTTCGTGCGCACAAAAGTTCACCAAACTCGGTCCAGTAATTTCGGAGCCTTTTCAATGCAAACAAACAAACAAACCTTTCCTCTTTATTAGTACGGGATCAGATTGACGTGGTATATATACTATTTAATTATGTATATTTGTTTTGTATCTATTTTTATGTGTTTTTGAATAAATTGAATTGAATTGAATTAGTAGGTATAGATATAGATAGTATTTAGCGCAGAGTTCTATTTTCAGTGCTCTGAACTTTCCCGGGTCCGCGTGAATCCGGATCGTAAAATAGTCAAATAATACGGAGCTTTTCACTTAGTCGTTTTCGTCCAGTATCATTTACCTTAACACCTCTAAAGTCTAAAGTCTAACCTAACCTAGATCGTAACCTAGTAACGAATTACACAACACAAAACATCTAAGTATTTTATGAGAAATAGACAGACTGTATACTATAGAAGATTAATATAAACGAAGTCAATTGAAGCCAAGATTTGATACAGGAAGCGACTTCTTAACAATATTTTTCAATCGTCCACTCCTCACGTATGGGCCTATAACGTTAGTAATATATTATTATATTCTTTGTAAAATATAATTATTTGCCTAAAGTGTGGGTACACGAACTCGAATATATTGTATTAGGTACGTCCCAAGCTTACATAGAAATGTAGACAATACAACGTGTATTCTGAAGAAATAGCATAGGGTATCGTTCCTAAAGGGTAAAAACGGGACGCTATTCAGTAATAGCTGAAATCTCAGTAGATTCCGCTGTCTGTCTGTCTGTCACCACTTAACTCGAGTCCAACTCGCACTTGGCTTCGTCCGGTTTTATTCTACCGTGGGCCTAGCAGGAAGATTTGACAGTAGTGTAATGGTATCTACCGTTATCGAATGAGAATTGTGTGAAAATTTGTTATCTGTCAAAATCATGACAGCGATTTTATTTTCCTGCTAGGCCTGTGCATTGTGATTTGTATTGGATGATGGAAAGACAAAGGAAGTGACCGCAACGACTGCAGACGTAGTCGAACTACGGATTCACATGTGGATTTGTGCGAGCCCACCATTCAATGGCGATTTTCATCTTGTGCCATCGTTCACAATTCACATACTCAGTGCTCACTGTATTACGTGAATCCATAATTAAATTCGTAATAATTGAAAATCGTTCCAAAATTCTTTTCATAAGTACGTCACAAAATCACTCGTGTGACCACAATTTTGTAATTTATGGACAATGAGAATATAATGTAAGAACATCATAATACTCGTATAATCATAACCGGTAAACACATATTCTATATTCATGTCCTTGGTTATTTGAACTCGAGCCCCTTGTCTAACGTGACCACTCACTGATTTATTACGGACATTATTAACATACCGGACAAAAAGTTCCAGTAATCTAACAGTAAAAATCTTGGAGTCTAGAAGAGTCTAGTCTAGTACCTACCTACATAAACGGTCATTATGAATTAGGATACTATTGTAAGTTACCCGACTACGGCGAGGCCAAAAGGAAGGGTAATGATATTGTCACTCTATGTATGTACATGATGTATAATATATTGTATGTACATGTATTTTTTTCACCGCACACCATAGCGCCTATGATACTGGTCCGATTTTAATATATAAGGTGTCAATAAATTCGTACCAACAACCCGGGTAGCATAGGCTATATTATAATTAGGATAGTTAGGTTTCAGTTTTTATAAAAAAAAACATTATTAAAATAAATATTATAGACAACATGTAAGGCTTATTTATGATACATTCTCGATACTACAGCTTTGTAAAAAAAACTTAAGAAGTCAAAACTTTCAAAAATGTTGTAAAAAAAATAACATAGAAGCTGATAAAAATACGATCACTTAAAAATATATAAGAAAATAATAACGATGAAAACTGCCTTCTTCTAATGTTGTAAGTGGATTAGTCTGTGGGCATGACTTATGACATCACCGGTGTTACTTTACACGCCATGTAGCTTGCACGCCACATACAGGTTTCGTTAGCGCCCTGTACTTCGGACCGTGCATCGGACGTTCCAAACTGCGGATGGGTTTGTGTGGTTTGGATTGCGGATCAAACTGTCTTGCGTCCACGGATTGGACTACCGTGTACCAGCGTTTAAAACTGTGGAAAATGTGCTCATCGTGTCAGCCTCGCCCATTAACAAGCTTGTTTTAGAATTCGGAGTAAGGGTTGGAACGGCGCGTGCTGTGCAGAAAAATGTTCCTAAACACGTAATTTTTGTAAATTTAGGGTGTTGTGGAAATCGTTTTTGATACACAAAAAACATATTTTTTATAATATTTTTTTATCAATTTTAGATAAAGAAGTAGGTACCTACTGTACTTTGTAGCCTGTAGGTTTTGGTTTCGATTGTTCGCAAAATCGACCGAAAAACAGCATATTTATGTCAAAGTACAGGCGCCGTTAAATAAATGGACATGTTCTCAGCACTACATTTTATAATATCAAGTATTGCAGATACAAATCAGAATAAACGTGTTGAACGGTAAAACGGTAAACTATTAACTTAATTATGAATATTATCATTAACATGATAGTAATATTTAACTGCTTCGTAGAAACAGTAACACTGTGGTTAGAACGTGTGGGACGGCTTTCGAACGGCGCCGAGTGGTATCTATTTACTAATAACTATGGAACTGTATTTACTATCCATGGAACAAGATAATTATATATAGCAAGCACTTTCAAGCACTTTCAAGTTTCAGACCGGGGTTGACATTATGCAACATTGATTAGGCTCCGAAACTACTGGGCTAATTTTGATGAAATTTGAGATCACGGGCCTTCCCCGTGATATAGGCTACTTTTTATTGAGGCAATATGTGCGGATCCTGCGGGATTTTCTTTCGCGTGCACGAAGTCGCGGGCAACATATAGTAAGTAGTAAATTTGACGACCTCTATGGCTTAGTGGTTGATAGCGTTGGTCCTCGCCGAAGAAACAAAAAGGTTTTCTGCATTTCTGGGTCATGGATGTGAATTAAATGTGTAAAAATAAACATACAGTGTGTTGTAATACATCAGTGGCGAAGGGTTCCTATAACTCCATTCCTATCGGCTTCCCTTGTCACTTACCTTTTGCAAACCTTCATAGAAATCCCTACCTATTATACAGGCTCCGGCTTCCCTATGAGGGAGAAGCAGCCTTCGCCACTGTAATACATATATACATTATATATTATGTTTCGTCTTCGAGGTTAAGATATTTTAACAGCAGATAATAGGTTTAATTTTATCGAAAAAAATCCCCTCTTTAAGGGTCGCAATCCTCACCCCTCAGAGCTTGTAGCTCAGACTAAGAATACAGATATATATTACTAACGTAGCTCAGAATTCAGATGTTATTCAATTGCTTGTAGCTGTGAGGGGTTAGGGTTGGGACCCCCAAAAGAGGGGTGTTTTGTCGAAAAAAATAATCTTATTATTATCTGCCGTGACCATATTTTAACCTCGAGAAGGAACACACTTGGTTTTTGGTCCCCGTAACACAGTTCTACGAGTACTTAGCACGGGGCCAGATTGACGTGGTGTGAAATGTCCATAGATATTATTAAGGTATTTAGGTATTTATTAAGATAAGGTATTTAGTGTTTTGAAATACTTAAGTCACGTGGGAGAGCCATGCTTCGGCATGAATAGACTCGACCGAATAAATACCACGGTCTCGCAGAAAAACGGCGTGAAATATCGCTTGTGTTGCGTTTCGCCGAGTGAGTGAGATTACTATTTGGGATTTTGAGGAACAGGAACGCAAGTGCGCAACACCAGAACCTCAATTCTCGTATTTAAAGTAAACTTAATTTTACTTTGTTTGGATTGAAAGTGTCACACATGTTACCATGAACGGATTTTATGACGTTTCAACCAATCAGAGCGCGTTTCACGTTGGTTTAACGTTCATAAAAACACCTTTTGAGAGGAGAGATTAATGCAGGTTTTATTTAGCCGAATTGCCCCTCTGAGGAGTTACAAGTATAAGTTTCCATGGGCAGCGGTAATCGCTTACCATAAGGCGATCTGTCTGCTCGTTTCCTGGTATATTTAAAAAAATATAGTGGATGCCTGCTTGTATGGTGAGGTGAGGCTTTTGGTTAGGATTTAAGACAGACTTTTTTAAATAGTTTGTAAAAAATCTGACTGGTTCATTTTGTCGTAACTTGTAAGAGTGGTTGTAGGTCACACAAAAGAAAGATGCAATAAAATTGCCCACAAAGTTAAAATATAATATAATGGCATATAATGTTAGGTAGGTTGTTTGCTTCATGTTTGTGTGGAGCCAGTTATCTCATTTATATATAATATTATGTTGTAATACATTTTTACTAAACCTTTGAATATAAATAGTCAATTTGTATATTTTAATTTTAATAGTCATAATTTTTAAGGTTTATTCTCATAAACATAATTAAATGATCCTCAAAATGAGAGCCTTATCGTTGTTTTATTAATATTCATATAAAGGGAAATTGTCCGCTTCGAGGCTAAAGTCATGGCCAACCTAGTTTTAGAATACTGAGAAATTCTTCTGACTTCAATAACATTGTCTAATTTTTAGCATGACTTATCAGCATGGAAACTTACAAGTTTCAATCTCTTGTAGTTTCAGAAATGCGGGCGGGACTTAAGTTATAAACCACTTTAGAGGCCGATGACGCGAAAATTAGAAATGGGGGGGGGGGGGCAACTTACAAAACCTCTTTAGAGGCCGATGACACGAAAATGGTTGACGTAAAAAAGTCATGTATGATGATGTGTTTCTAGAATTATTACCTTTCGGCAGGCCTTTCTCCGCTTAATCTTTAAATGTGCCAATTTTCACACTACATCCATCCGTATGCACAATTCTCGTAAAACCGTACTTGAAGTGTTTGCTTCATGTATTAATATAATGATGATGATGATTTATACGCAGGCACATATTATAATTTTCAACTACAAGTCTTACGAGTTACGGCACGATAAAGATTTTCTCTAGCAGTCATCTTGGCATTGATTTTGTATCACAAAAATAAATAAAAGTGTCACAAACTTCGTAGCTAATTACCATACCGGCTTCTAATATTCTACATTCCGTAGGTTGTGGTTTCCAGTTCCAATTTCGTAACTTAAATATTCCAAGAACACATTGATATGTTACTAAAATAGAATGCCTGTTAACCAAAGATTACACTTTGAATGAAGACAGACGTGGGAGTATCTATAGTTCTAAATATATAGATAATATGCTAGCAGCTAGGGGGTAATCTAAAACTAGTAAACTACCTACGTCTGAACTCAGAACTCATTTTGCTAATTAAATAGGTACTGCAATAATACAGTTACAATGCGTTTAAAATAAGAATAGGAACGTCAATGACCTTTTTCTGTCAAAATCACTTGAAAAGTGCGGTTTGCAGAAAAACTTATTTGCATATAGCCCTCATCGAATTTAAATAAAAACGTTAAAAGCTAGTATAATTATAAAATGGCAAAGCTGATATTGATATATCACGCACAGGCCAAACCCTTAAGGCTACAAACTTTAAATTTTGCACACGTATTTCTCATATTATGGTGTAGGCAACCACTAAGGAAGGATTTTTCAAAATTCAACACCCAAGGAAGTAAAATACCCCGGATAAGTTTGTATGAAACTTTTTATTCCTTGGACATATTTGCATGTTTGCATGCAAATTTCGTATGAATTGAGTACGAAAAAAATAATTAGTTACGTATTTCAACCTTTTCTAAAATTGAACCCCTAAAAGGGGAATAGAGGATGAAAGTTTATTATAATGAAATCGTTCAAGAACCAATTTCACGCGGGCGAAGCCGCGGGCAAAATGCTAGTTGAAAATAATAAGAAAATTGGTGGAAGCTTCACCGACAAGGGTTCTGCCCTTAAATTAAAGAAGAAGAAGAAGAAAATAAAGAATAGACGTAACTGATTTGCGTAAATAACTAAAAAAGATTCTGTTACGACTATTATAATGTAGCTAGTTCTATTTTTGGCTTCAAGAGGCTTAGCAGTGATATTAATCCTGACTTTATATGTAACATACTAGCTGACCCGGCAATAGTTGTTTTGCCTTATAAAAAGTTAAAAATATTATAATTGATCAGTTATCGAGCGGGATGAAAAATGATTAAATTACTACAATGACTAAAAAAAATAGGGGTTGGTGATAAAAAAGTAAAAATTTAGGGTTGTATGTATTTTAATGCCACATTATAAAAAAATAAAAACAAAAAAAAACGTCCAAAAATTAAAAAATATATATTTAAGGGTGAACAACCCTTATCACTTAGGGGTATGGAAAATAGATAGTAGCCGATTCTCACCCCTACTGAATACGCATATAAAATTTGGTAAAAATCGGTAAAGCCGTTTCGGAAGAGTACGGTAACTAACATTGTGACATGGAAATTTTATTTATTAGATTAGAAGATTATGTGGTAAACGCGGATGTCAGTTCAGTTGTCCCATCCGGCATCCACATCATATTATGTTCAAGATCTATAAAAAATTTCAAACACATTTAATAATAAGCTACTACGAAAGATATATAATGCGGCTTGGAGTCAAAAAAAAAGTGTTTTCATTCCTCTCCTTAAACATATAATAATTATCTATACATCTATATACAGATAAATAAAATTGAAGTGTCTGTTTGTAACTTCAAACTAATAGCTTTTCACTTAATGCATCTGAAAGTATATTCGGTACTTACAGTAAAATACATTTTTTTTTAATTTTTGTCCGTCCGTCTGTCTGTCTGTCTGTCGGTCTGTCTGTCTGTTTGTTCCGGCTAATCTCTGAAACGGCTGGACCGATTTTCACGGGACTTTCACTAGCAGATAGCTGATGTTATAAGGTCTAATATGTATAGGCTACTTTTATTTTAGGGTTCCGTTTAAAAAATAGGGTTCCGCTTTCGTTACTTCTGCGCAAATGAAGTTGCGGGCATCAGCTAGTATGACATAGATATATTATACAAATAGTAGCTAAAGACAGTAGACAGAAAAACTGAAGAAAATAAAGATTACTTAGAATTTGTTACGTCATAATACACGTAAAATACTCAGTTCCCGGGGAAGTTATTTTCCTTCTTGGAACATTTCGTAATTTCATAATGTTTGGAAATTGTATTGGACAAAAAAAGGATTTATTTCAGAAAAGTGACAAAATGAATTTTAGCCAATTATGTATGATAAATGATAATTAATAAATGATGATTAATGATAATGAGTAGATAGGCACTTATGTTTTAATATTGCAATAAAACTTTTTGGAAATGATCTTTGCCTCCTATGACCAGAGACCGGTTTAAACGCGAGTTCTTTAATTGATTGAATGAATGGAAAAAATATACCATAGGAAGAAGAGCTTACAATATTATGGTGATCTATGAGCTATGTAGGTATCTATCTACATATATCTGTAATCGGTATTCTTATATGGTATATGGTAATACTTCTTTTTTTTTTCTTTATGCATCGTACTTCTTAGATATTTGTTGCTGAACAATAATCTAATGTGTTGGTCGACTTTCATCTGTAGTAGGTAATATCCTTAGGAGATATGTGCATCCAGTGACGGCCTCTGTACTTTTTCGGGGTAAAAAGTAGCCTGTTTTAATCTAGAGCTTAAACCACAACCATACCAAATTTCATCAAAACCCGTTCAGTAGTTTTTGCGTGAAAGAGTAACAAACATACATCCATCCTCACTTACTTTCACATTTATAATAACATACTAGCTGTTGTCCGCGGCTTCACCTGCGTAAAAACAGTATCACACAAGATACTGTACTTTTTCAGGATAAAATATGGCCTATGTTTTTAATCCAGAGCACAAACTACTATCATGCCAAATTTTATCAAAATCCGTCCAGTAGTTTTTGCGTGAAGGAGTAACAAACATCTCACAAACTTTCACGTTTATAATATTATAGTAGGATAGAATAGTAGGATTCTTTAGAAATAAATACTTAATAATTACAAAATTATTTTTAACGTATGTTTGGTTTATCAATTCCATATTTTATGTTCCAATTAAAAAGTATAATTATTAGACTTCCACTATTTTTATGAAAGGAATTAAAAATAAATTGTGGGAATTGAGAACCGGTCCTATGCTGACGTTATCATTAAAATCCCTTTAGTTTCGAAATACAAGACGTATGGGAAGATAGTTATAATGATGTTATTAGCTAGTGGTCGAATTTTGACTATAATCCATATTTTATTTTTTTAGTCTTTATGAGAGTTCTTTTGCCTCTAGGATACAAAATAAAAATATGTAAATGTGGTCTACTGAATGTGAAAGACAGATTGACAAACGACAATGCGTAAAAAATATGATTGTATCAAAAAATCTGAGGTACCTATTGTGTGATGTTGTTATTTTTATAAATATTAGGTATTTCTAAGCATTAAGTATGTAAAAAAACTATTAGCTTTCTGCACATCTTCCTCTACATAAACTTTAAATGTGCCAAATTTCAATCTCCTCCGTTTGCGTGATTTTCGTAAAAAGACCGTATTTCGTACCCACCCATGATTCAGGAACATTTTGTTCCCAGGGCCGGAATCGAATCCGCGACCACTGAGCTACAGAGGTCGTAACTCGTAATAGACACACAGCGGAGATTCCTTCCGCCAATCCAACTAATATACCACCAGTGGCGTAGGGTTCTTATTATTCCATTCGGCTTCACTTACCACTTACCTTTTGAAGACCCTCACCCAAATCCCTATTATACCAATACTGTATACCTTACTTTACCAGTTCCTAGTTCCTACACTGCACGTAGGGTGTCATAAGTTCATAACTCATAGGCAAAGATTTCAAAACTCAAGATAGGCTATGACGTACATTTGACGCCATCTTGGTTTTCACCATACTTCAAATGTCAGCTATCTTATTTTCACCATACTTCAAATGTCAAAATGACCCCAAGAATCCTAAAAAGTGCGGCCATATAACTGGAGACACTTTTTGCCTCAACATGCCTCGTCTATGATAATATACGTCTATGGTCATAGGTCAATGAAACGAAACCTTGTAAGTTTTCCCATAAACAAAGCATAATCACTTTTACCCGACTTCCAAAAGGAGCAGGTTATCGTGTACAGAGAAACCTTATCTCAAACACAGACAGCTTTTTCTAAGATACATAATGAGGATATTTTTTACATTCTGTCTAGAGATCAGCGCATGTCAAGTTATAATGGAAAATTAATTGCCTAAGCTCAGATTAAAGCCGGTAAGTATTGGGTAAGTTTTTATAAATATTTTTAATAAGAGTTTACCTATCTAGGTCCTTTATAGTTTAAATGTCTAGATTTAAAACATTAATATTATTTTCATTGATCAAATTATTCTTCGTAAAAATATCAGAATCCATATTTTATACTTAGTTAAAAAAATGCTAAAGCATTATCTATTTTCAATTAAAAAAAAAGTGCGGGTAAGTCTACTTTTTATATTTTTCTAGGTTATAGAATTGCCATAAACAATCTATAACCTAGCAATAATTTTGTTTTACCTGATTAAATTAAATAAAATATTTTTAAGCGTCTATTTTTGTTTTTATTTTAAATTTTTATTGGCCATATGCCAATAAAAATATTTTAAAGTTATTTTTTTTTTAATATATAAAATAAATAAATAACAACTTACCTCAAACAAATCTGTGTAAAACTTGCACTACACTTAAATAAATAGGCACTAGCACACACACGACCGTCCTCGCAGCGTCTTCGCAACTACTGACAAGTGACATGTTCCACAACTTTCGTCTTTTCGTCTAGGCCATAAGCGCGGCAAAATGTTCCGATGCCTTAAAATATAAAAAAATAATTAGTGTTCCTAATTTAAATTACATGGAAATGAATGATGAATCATCATATTTTGAACAACTCTAACAAACCTCATTAATTACCTACCTACTTGATGGTCCTATTGTTCTAAGAAATATTTGTAGTAAGCATCACGCTAATATTCGTATAGCAAGCATTATGCTAACAAACGAACAATTCTGATTTTTGTAGGTAGGTAAAATGAATATTTTGCAAGTTGCAACAACTAATTAAAAAACCAAAGGTTACCTTAAACTGTTATTAGGTATATTTTCTTTTGATTTTATTAGGAATGACAATTTAAAAGTCTAATCAAGTCATAAAGCACAAATCCTTAGACGTAGGTACAACCTTCAATGCTGCGTCTCAAGTTGACACTGATTATAACTTCAAGAGTAAAGAAGATATAATTTATCATGTGTGATCAGAAACGTATTAAAATATTGAAAGATATTGTAACGTAAAAACTAATAGCTGACTGGTAAGTAGATACATTACAGGCAGGTAGATTAGGAAGGCTTCATAAAGCGAAATAAAGTGAAGTGTAAAATTAGTAAATGTGTAGTTGCGTAGCAACGAAAGAAGCTGGTGGAAAAAAAATTAAAGTAAAAATTTGAAAATTATAACATTACCAGAACCAAAGCAAATTAATGCTAGTTCACTAAAGTGCTAGTTAGTTGGTACAGTCTACCTATTTAAATATCGGTTACTACCAAAAATAGTAGGTAGGTACCCAAGTAAGTATATTACCTAGCTAAGTATGAATGTTAAATCAACAATCACTATTGAAGGGAATAATTAATACTTATATTATTTAATGATATCAAACGGATAGAAGCCAATATTTATTAAAATACACCTAAAAATTAAAATCGCGATGGTTTATTAACATAATTATATGAACCTAAAATAAATAACAATACGAACCTCATTTATGAATTATTTTTAAATCAACCTACGAATTAATTGTCTGTCTTGACAATGTACATTCATTTGTTTTTAAATGTGGAACACGATAGCTTTGGACGTTGAGTGCATCGTTTGTAAAAAAACGTTGCAGAAAATCACTCACGACCCGCGAGGAAAAATCGACATGGGGAAAATAAGTAATAGACGTTCGAGAACACCGAATTGGTCTACCGACGAGAAACATTACTTGCTAGAACTAATCAAGGAGTACAAAAATATTGTAATCACCAAAACCAACAACGGACCGAACCAATGCGAGGAAAAAGATGTGGCGTGGAACGACATTCTTCGCAAATTGTCTGGAAAATTCGGTAGTAAGTTCACCGAATTTTCTATCAAGAAACTTAAAACGCAGTGGCAGAATATGAAACGGATTGCGCGGGAAGAGATAGCGAATAATGGTGACCAGCTCCAAAAATATACCAAGCTCTCTTTGGACGTATGCGATGTGTTGCAGTTAGTTAAAAATGGCGCCGTCAAAAAGGAAAATGGTAATGAGACGACAATTACCACCGATATTGAAATTAAAACAGAATGTATAGATGAGTGAGTATTTTTCATATTTAACAGCAAACAAAAATTACAACAAGAGCATGTAGACACATAAGTACTTATTTGGTATTGATTTTATAGCGTAACTAGCGTAGCGTAGCTTTTCCCGCGACTTCGTCCGCGTGGAGTTTGGTTTCCATACAAAATTTTAACCCCTTTTTCACCCCCTCAGGGGGCGAATTTTCAAAAATCCTTTCTTAGCGGATGCCTACGTCATTAAACTATCTGTATGCCAAATATCAGCAAAATCCGTTCAGTAGTTTCGGCTGTGCGTTGATAGATGAGTCACTCAGGTTTGCCTTTTAAGTTTAACAGTGTTTTGTCTTCTTCAATCGAATTAAAAATGTCACTTGTGTGACGGGAACAAAACACTGTGTAACTATTCAAAGCTTAGGTAGGTATACAGCGATTATTAGTAAGGGGGTCAGAAGATAATGTGATCACCGATCTAACATCTAATCTAGGTAAATGTTTACAGAGAAATGAATGATGCCAGTTGTAGCTACGAATTGAATAGTTTTGTGGATAATTTAGAAGACAGGAACAAAAATAGGTCATCTACAACAACGGTCGTAGTAGAAGATCTGTCTGACACTTGTAGTTATGTTTCCGAACGAAACGAAAGTATTAATAATAAAACAAGTAATAAAAAATCCGTTGACACTATGACCGATATTACAAGTGCAGATAATCTGGAGAAGATCAGTACGTTGCGCGAAAATCTTGAAGAGTTAATCAGGTAATTCTAACTAATTTATAAGATTTAACAGCCTATGTCGAATAGCTTATTCGGGAGGAAGTCGCTGCTTTCTTTATTTCAGACAGCGACAGAGACAAAACATACAAGTAAGCTTTTTTTTGTATAAAACTAGGGGGCAAAGGAGCAGACGGATCGCCTGATGAAAAGCGTTAAGCGATTACCGTCGCCCATGGACATCCGCAACATCAGAGAATTTGCAAGTGCGTTGCCGGCCTTTGAGGAGGGAATACGCTCCCTTCTTGAAGGTTTGCAGCTCGTAATGGTCCGAAAATATTGCTAGCGACAGTGTAAAAGGTCCTTACTCTAGTGACTAATTAAGTACAATATCGACAAAGTTCCTGATCGACCAGTTTCATAAATGTGTCTTTTCACTAGGACGCCTTAAAATATTTAAACACAAAAAAGTGACTGCAACGATCACTGCAGACGTGGTTAACCTACGTGTTTACACGTTATGCGATTTGCATCTTATGCCTGGTCGAGCGATAACTTTGTCGATAGTATCTAATGCCTACTGATAAATTAACCTCCTACTTGGCAGAAAGGAAAGGCAAATATTTTGCTTTCTTAGTTAAGTTTGACGCCTGTACTAATTAGGGAAAACCTTTGCTCAACTTTGCTAGTAAAAAAAGTTTGTACAGTGGAAGAAATTGAACGTTTATCAGATTTACATAGGTATTGTATCATTATTTCCCGACGCAACGCGACGCGACGTTAAACGACTGGGCTAATAACCACCCAACATTGTAGGTACTAAGAAATAAGGATTATAGGCTAACGTCGCGACGGCCCTGGTTATTTAATGTACTTGTAGTCGTTTTATTTTCTTGAACCCTCACCGAAACCAAAACCTGGCTACGCCCATGATCGTAATAACAATAATTTTAGGTGTGCAGATTCTGAGAAGCAGCTAAAGCTGGAATCTTTGAAGGATCAGCGACAGATCATGAAGGCCATGAGGGAAACTGCCGAGCTGAATAAAATTATAGCCGAGCAGAAGTTAAAACATGTACTGTGGTTGAAGAAACACGATGTAGCGTAAGTACAATTATTGATAACCTCGCAGTTCTTTATTAGAACTTTCTCGTCATATTTTTATGGTTACCTTTAAATTTATGTTAAAAAAGTAAAGTAAAATTGTTTTTGCTGAGCTAAAAGCGCCATCTATATTTTCATATCAGATTTACACTTGAGTATTTTGATAATAATAAACAGTATAATAATAATTATTATTAACACTGCTATTAGAAATAATGGCACAATAATATGTATGTACACTATTGTTTAAATAATAAATATTATTTCTATTTTCCGTTCATAACTTTTCTGACATCTGAGAGTCATTTTAATCTGTGAGAGTTGGGACGTCATTTGATTTTGACAGATGATTGGGCTGTCACAAGGCTGTCAAAAGTCGAGAAAAATTGCGTTTTTGAACAATTCCATTTTAATCCTACTATTTAGCGTTTGTACTTAAATCTAAACAATAACGATGAATTTTCTCGCAAGAACAAGAAGATCTCTCATGCCAGCGATCGCGAACATGAGGTAAAAACAATAAAACAATATTTTGGCCCGGCCGCTAAGGTTACGCAATCTTGGAAGCTTTTCAAGTCGATTTAAAAATAAATATTGCTCTTATTTGTCCAACTTTGCCTTGTTTAGAATATAATGAATTAAATACATTACTTGCGATCAATCTTTTGGCGCATAATTAGGCGACAAAGTATTTGGGAGAGGTTAATTTTTTGACAGTTCAATGTTCGTATTTTTTACTTTATGTTATCACGCCCTTGCCTGCTTTTATGTATCATCATTTTACAAAAAAATAATATGTTCTCGCTGCATCATCACAGTCTTTGTTTTGAAAGCATTGTTATTTGTTGGTCACCTCTAGGTGGTTATGGTTTTTAATACACAGGTTGTTGGCATTACATACTCATAATATTAAACATATTATAGGGCATTACATACCCATTTGTTTATGCATATTTTATTGTAAACCTGTAAACCTGTAGACCTGTTGATCATTGAAATATATTTTACTGCTTACCTTTTATGAATAAGCAAGCTTACTTTTATAACATGACTAGCTAACATCAGGAATTTTAAAATAGATGTTTCTTTCCTTGTCTCCAGCAATTCTATGTACAAGACGTTAAATTAAAGTATAAACGGTGCATTTTATTTTCCAGAATGTATTCCGGTGAGCCAGGATCTGGAGCGGGCAAGGGTGGTGGTGGCGGTGGTGCCATCCGTGAAGCTGGAGGTGCCTTCGGAAAGATGGAGGCTGCCAGAGAAGACGAGTACTTCTACAAGAAGGTAACTGAAATACAGTGTATAGACTTCTAGATAAATAGCTTTACTTTTACAGCATTATTTACATACAAAGAATATATATAACACAGTAAAGTAAAATTGTAAAAAACTGTTATTTTACCAACTAACGGTTTTTACAATTTTATGGTGACATATATATATATGCATAAATAGAATAGGCAAAAAATAGAAAATTGTCATCTATGACAATTTTTTATGGCATAAATGAATAGTACTCTTAAATATGAGTAATTTCTCAGAAGAAATGGTATATCATAATGGTATTAAAAAAATTAAACCTTTTTGTAAGTACTTTTTAGATGTATTTAATAAGTCATAATATATTTTTTACATTTACCAAGTATTAATGTCTCAATATATTTGAGTATATTAATGAAACTAAATATTTTAGGTGTAGTCATCATCCCTATTCCATAAAGTACCTGCCAAGGCTGGGAAATAACGGGCTGCTGAGATTTGGCTGGAGTATTGAATTCTTGCATATTGAAATTGATTACATGTTACTAAGGGCCTGTTGAAATAATCTTATAATAATAATCATAATCTCGTACTAAACTATATAATATATATAAGCGTAATAGCTTAGGGGTCGTCCATTAATCACGTGATGCCTATAAAGGGGGAGGGGGGTCCGAAAAAAAATCACCAAGGGGAGGAGGGGGTATAAGAAGACATCACATGTATTAATTTTCGAATCTAGTCTATGCATACCGAAATTATTATCGGTTGTAGATTCCTAGTGTTGTTTAAATACTTACAAGATAAATGACTCATATAGTTTTTAATCACTTAAATTATTCGATTAAATTGTTTTTTAAGTTAAAGTTTTTCTTCAAACATGACCTGCTTACTATGTAAAAAAAATACATGTGATCTTAGGTGGGGGAGGGGGGGGGTAGTATAAAACCTCACCATGTATCACCAGAGGGAGGGGAGGGGTCTAAAAAGTTGTTAAAAACATCACGTGATTAATGGATGGCCCCTTATCTGAAAGATTGGTCATTGCCTACTTTATACTGAGTCTCTGGCAAGCTTATCTTACATTATACAAAGAAACTTATCAGTACATTGTGAAGCAGGCCCTTAAAGTAAACATTTTTGTTTTGTTTTCCAGCAAAAGGAACAACTAGCGAACCTCAAGGGCCATCTCGACAAGGAGATTGCTTTCCATCAGGAGCAGATCAAGCGCCACGAGGATGCGATCAGGCGTCACAAGCAACAGATGGCTGAGATTCCTGAGAAGTGAATACAAACTAAAAGAAAAGCCTCAAGCCTGTAAGGTGGACACTTGGAAATGGCTTGAGACAAAATATGAAGTCGACATACAGCTTGGCAAAAAAGAGTGTGATGTGGTGACAGCAGGCACTAGAATAAGTTTCATCTATATCATCTTTTATCCTTACCAGATTGGAATGATATATATTATGTTTTAATCTAATCTCATGTGGATAAAAGATGATGCAGTCAAAAATGTTTTTAGTTCCTGCTGACACCCCGTTATACTATTCTTTGCCAAGTTGTCCATCAGCTTTATGCAGACATAATTTCTCACAAACCTTTTATATAAGTAAACATGTTATGCTATTAAAAAGTCAATATTATACTGATACATTCTGTGTTTATTTTTTGTTAGTTGTAGTTTTGGAAATTGTCAATAAAATAAGAAAGACTAACAATTTACTTTTATTTATATACCTACCTAACTTTAAAGAGCATGCAGTGGTTCTTATAATTTTAATTTTGTTTCGAAATCAAATTTCGAAACATGATGAAACCTAATTGTGATTCTGAATTTTTTACGACATCTATACTAATATAATAAACAGGAAAAGTTTGTTTGTTTGTTTGCATTGAATAGGCTCCGAAGCTGGACTGATTTTGATGAAATTTGGTACAGATATAGAGTAGGCCATGGGGAAAGATATGGGCTACTTGTTATCGCAGTAAAATGTACGGTTTCTGCGAAATTAACTTTTGCGCGCACGAAGTCGCGATCTAGTAATACATATTTTGACATTTTAAGACATGTGAACTCAAAGAAAATATTTGTTATTAAATTGCTACAATAATATACCATCACAATAATTAATAACTACAACATTCTTGCGAATAAATCATTTATATTAGATCCTACTATTGTCATAAATGTGAAAGTTTGTGAGGATAGATGTATGGATGGATGTTAGTTACTCTTTCATGCCAAAATTACAGAAGATATTTTGATTTAAGGTATGGTAGCAGTTTAAATACTCTGGATTAAAACATAGGGTACTGTTATCTCTAAAAAGTACAGTGTTTACATGGGATACTTTATTAACGCTAGTGAAGCCACTACTTTTACGATTACTGATCCCGTAACGATGAATTATATAAAAATTTAAATGTTTTTATACTTAATTTCATTAATTAAAATACCGTACTTGCGACATCTATGGACACATACGAGAAACTTGGAGGCCTTTTAAAAGCGCCATCTAGTAGTATATTTATATAACAAAATGATCGTTGTCAAACATACATTACGAATAGTTAGTTAATTTATCTAACGCTAGATGTCTAAAAGCTCTAGCAATTGATACATTTTGTCAAAGTTTCGAATTCGAAAAGTATCGAAAAATTCAAAACTTTTTAAATAGTACATACCTACTGTATACATATTATGTATTATTATTTCAGAAAAATGGGAGTTCATTTATAAACTTATGTAAGTACAGCTTAAAATTTTAAGTCATCATCTACTGAGAATTGAGATTTATTTTGCGTTTCTATCACAGAAAAAAACCGGCTAATTGTGTATCAGGCCACGCATATGGTTCCTTAGCCGTGATTTTATATATTATGATATTTTACATGTCTATTTATTATTTCGTTAAAAATTAACGAAAGGTTATTACCTAGGTAACAGTGTTTAGAAAATGAAAAATAGCTGAATGTAGAAAGATGCCAATACTTTTATTGTTTTTCGAAGTAATCTCCGTTCCTCTCTACACATCGTCCCATTCGATACTGAGAAAAGCAGTGGGACCATTCTTCCTTAGGGGTCTCTTCTATGCTTACTTCTATGGCATTTTCGTACGCTTTCACCGCATCTTCAGGGCTCGTAAAGCGAATACGTCGAATCATATTTTTTTATTTTTTATTTATCTTTAGTTCTTGGGAATAAATGAAAGTCGCAGGGCGCCAGGTCAGAACTGTATGGCGGATGACTCATTGTCTCGACACCTGACATAGTCAAATATTCAACAGTCCGTTTTGCGGAGTGCGCTAAAGAATAGGGAATATGCATAAAAATTTAATTTGCCTGAAATATTTTTTTCCCTGTTCTTTATTGTCGTCACATTATAACTAAAAGGATTTTTTTAAATTTAGTTCCTATTTAATCCGAAAAAAATATATATAAAAAATGGAAAATCAGCCCGGGATATTTAAAATTGCGAAACGCGTCACCATTGGTCGCGAGTCGCGACCAATGGTGACGCGCGTGTGACGTCACGCTACACGACGCTGTCTTTCGTGACAATGACATGACTGACGTTAAATTGAATTTTATGCCCTGACTCGTCTATGATTTTATCTGTCAACTGTCTTTTTCGTGTACGATGACGTCACAACCCAAGCCCGCGAAAATGGCGTGTTTAAACCGCGCAAAAATTATAGTGATTTTTAATCATTTTTTCCAGCTTAATGGATAATGTTTTTGATGTGTTATATATATTTTTGGTAATGTTATAACCAGTAGAAACGTTTAAAAAAATAAAAAAAATACATGCATATTCCCTATTGTCGTGGTGAAGCAGGGTCCTGTTTAGAGGGCGCTGCTGTCGAATTTTTTCCAAGAAAACAGGCAAACAGCGATTGACATACCAGTCTGCAGTAACTGTCCTTCCATCTTCTAGAACAACTGTCGCGAAATGACCTTTCCGACCAAAGTACAAAGTCTAATGGGACCAAAATAGAACTAGGTGTGCCACAAGGGTCCATTTTAGGCCCATTTCTATTTCTCATCTATATAAATGACCTTCCTTATCTAGTTAAAGATAAGCATGAGATAGTACTTTTTGCTGATGATACTTCACTAATTTTTAATGTGAAGCGACGACAGTCAAATTACGACGAGGTAAATAGTGCTCTCTCGAAAATGGTACATTGATTTAATGTTAATAATTTACTTTTAAATTCCAATAAAACAAAATGTTTAAAGTTTAGCCTGCCAAATGTTAGGCAGACACAAACCAATGTACTATTAAACGATGAGAAAATGAACTAGTGGACACCACTGTATTTCTAGGAATAACACTATATTGTTAATTACAGTGGGGTCCCCATATTGCAAATCTAGCAGATAGGCTTAGTTCTGCAGCATATGCTATACTTTGTTTATAAAAATTTTTTTACTTTAACAACATTACTTGGATTTTTAAGTTTTTGTTCAAGTAAAAAAATTGTTATAAACAAAGTATAAATATTTTTCAGCGTTAAATTAAAATTATAAATAATGGAGATAGAGTTCCGGGAGTTAGGAGATTTTTATTGGAAATTTCCTCCTCTTTCAGAATCTTTTTTTGAAATTTCTTAAATATCAATAGTTTATTAAATATTGGCAAAAAACGAAATGCCATTTTTTTTCATCTTTAATTGTTTATAACTTTTGCAATTTTTTATGTGCTAATACACGCTTTTGGCACATTTTTCTAGACGTCATTCCGGATCCAATGAGCTATCGCACATAATTTTAAGAGCATTATCTCTATTTTGTACCATTTTCAACTTGACGCATAGACTATTAACTCAATATTTGTGCTACAGAAGCGAGCTATACGTTATATTTATAAGATGTCATGTTTTGAATGTCTGAGAGATAAGTTTAAAGAAATAGGTAATTTCTGACCGTCGCTTCTCAATACATTTTGGACAATGTGTTGTATGTCAGAAAGAATTTAAATAACTTTAAAAAGAAAAGCGACAACCATTATGCATTATAGGAATACTAGAAATAAGAACAAGTTAGAAATACCGGTATTCAGACTTAGCAAAGTAAGTAAATCGTTTAAAGGTTCATGTATACGCCTTTATAATAGAATCCCAGAAAACGTTCAAAATCTTACCATTAATAAATTTAAAACAGCTGTTAAAGAACGTTTGTGTGCTTTAGCTTATTATCAAGTCAGTGATTTCATTAACGATTGACGCTCCTCACCTTGATCACCTTGGGAATAAGATGGCCCCCTGCAAAGCTGCTTTTATGTGCCTACTTATGTATGCTCTATGTACTTATGACTTATGTTATATAGATTAAGTTACAACATTGTAAAAATATATATTTTTTGAAAAGAACAATTTTCCCATCTTTTTGCTAAAAGGTGGCCCGTGCGAGTCAAAATATCAGCTTTTTTTAAAAAGTTGGTGTGCTTCTTGTTCGTTGAAATCTATTATTTCTGATAATGTAAAAAAATATATACATTACCATAGTAAATGTTCTCAGAAAATGCAAAGAAAAGAAAAAGTAGTACACACACGTGCAATATTATTGACAATAAATTTGTCAATACTAGTCAACACATACAAAAAAAACAGCACTAAGGCCTGCACACAAGGAATATTATTGTGAATATGAGCATTATTGCCAATAATATGGTGTGTGTGCGGCTAGCCCCGCTATCCCCAACCCGCGGCCCGCGGGCCGCATGCGGCCCGCCGGGCCTTTATCTGCGGCCCGCGTGAAATCTGTAACCGTTAGATAAAGTTGTGAAAAAGCGTTCACAATTCCAAAAATCTCACTGAGTGAACATAATTATTATAATACATATTTGTTATTTTATTTTAGTTTGTGTCGTTAGCTCATCTTAAATGTTTAGTTTCACTCTTTTAACTACCTTGTGTTATTCTATTATTAAATCGTTAAAAGAGATGTTCTAGAAATGTATGAGGCGTGGGCCAGCCCTATGTACACTATATGTAAATGTAGCTATGTAGCTACATTTACATATATATAGTAACTGTTTCCTATCCTTTTTTTTTTTTTTACTTCGTTTCAATGCACATTTAAAATAAATTCGTCAAGGAGAGCAACGTAACGTAAAATAAAACATGGCGGATTAGATCAGAAACCAAAGAATATCATTTTGACAATGACATGACTTTTCACAAAGAAAGACGTATGACACTCAAGAAGATGTCTCTTCCTAAAACTATCAACTACGTCAAAAGTCAAGTCAAAACAACTGTCATGGCCGCCCTAAAATAGGGTTCTCGCATTAAAAAACTCTTCAAATAATCATTTTTGTACGCACGTACCCTTCTTCAAATTACTTTTTTTGTATTTTTATGAAATTCCCTTATATTTTTCCTATTTACCTATGTGGTGTAAATAGAGCTGGCCCAAAATCAAATATCTCTTTTAAACAACATATTTTTTTGCCCCTAAAAAATTTTGGTTGCGGCCCGCGACACCAGGAGTACAACGGGTTTGTGGCCCGCGTAAAAAAAAGGTTGGGGACCACTGGGCTAGCCAATAAGTTATTTCATCGTAATTTGGAAATACAATAACAATACTAAAACAGTAAAAGTAGGTATATAATGTGCATGCACTATATGCACTATGAACACCAAAATATTATTTTATTACCCTTGAGTTTAGGCATCGTAGGTACCTATTATGTACTACCGAACAAGCTCCCGCTCGACCAGGCTTAAGATGAAAATCGCTCAACAGCGCCGTTGAATAGTGGGCTCGCAAACATACTCACGTGTAAATACGTAGTTCAACCTCGCCTGCAGTCGTTGCGGTTACTTCCTTTGCGTTTAAATATTTTGAGGCGTCCTAGCAACACCTTCTGCTAGTATTCTGAGCAAAGGTGAATGTTTAGAGACTGGTCGAGTGGGTACTTTGTTGGTGGTACATTTTCCGCCAGTGTATAATACACTGGCGGAAAATGAATGATTAGCAGTTTCATAGTTTTAGATATCTAATACTCAGACCAAATAAAAAGTATAGACTGAGCCGTCGTAAACAATCGGGACGAAATAAGTGAGGCAAAGTCTCGGCTTTGTGTGCGTAACTCGGTGTAAGACATCGTAGATTTGCGCATGTGTGCTAGAGAAAAATGTTGCAAGGATTGTGCTGCGACTCCCAAGTGCGAGCGACATACTTTGGTAAAAGTTATATTAAGTTATATTATTTAACTGTGGGAGAGCCACGCTTAGACATGAATGGGCCGGCCCGACCGGGTAAATACCACGACCTCACAGAAAACCGGCGGGAAATAACGCTTGCGTTGTGTTTCGCCGAGTGAGTGAGGTTACCGGAGGCCCATGAGGCCCCCCCTCATTTGGGGGATTTTATGGACCAGAGGGCCTAGTCAAGATGCATTCGATACTTTCGACGGCGAACTTCGAAATCAAAAATGTATGGGATTTGACATAAATCATCTGTAAACTGTGACATGTCGCTTGCGATGCGTTATGTCAAATCCCATACATTTTGTTTTCGAACTTCGCCGTCGAAATTAACGAATGCATCTTGACTAGAGGGCCAGGAACGCAAGTCGCAACACGAATGTCCATGGGCGGCGGTAATCGCTTACCATCAGGCGATCAGTCTGCTCGTTTCCTGGTTCATTACATAAAAAAGTGTAGTATTGTGTTTTATTTGTATTGGTTGACTTAAATGAAAGACAATTAAGGGGTCGTCCATTAATCACGTGATGCCTAAAGGGGGCGGGGGGTCCGAAAAAAAAAATCACCAAGTATCACCAAGGGGAGGAGGAGGAGGAGGGATAAGGAGACATCACGTGTATTAATTTTCGAATCTAGTCTATGCATACCGAAATTATTATCGGTTGTAGATTCGTAGTGTTGTTTAAATATTTACAAGACAAATGACTCGTGTAGTTTTTATTTGCTTAAATTATTCGATTAAATTGTTTTTTAAGTTAAAGTTTTTCTTCAAACATGACCTGCTTACTATGTAAAAAAATACACGTAATCTTAGGTGGGGGAGGGGGGGGAAGTATAAAACCTCACCACGTATCACCAGGGGGAGGGGAGGGGTCTAAAAAGTTGTTAAAAACATCACGTGATTAATGGACGGCCCCTAAGTAACTTACATATTCACGTAATTTTATGGTGACATATATAACCTTATATACTCCAAAACTAAATATGCAATAGTAAAATTTCCTAAAACACACTTAATTGTAAAGTCTCCGAAAAATCACAACTTCCCTTACTTTTGGGAAAAGATAATGTTCTTAACTTGCAACACTGACACAATGGCGTCTAGAATTCGTGTTCCGAGAAATGATGACAAACATTTTACGATTTTGTTTAAATTACACACCAAATCGAATACTTACTTGTGAAAATTAATCCCAGATGATTTTTTCTGAAAACATGAATCGTTTTTGCAGCAGTTTATGACGCAGGACGACATAATTTCGCAATAATTATTATTTCACTAAAACTACGTCTCACGCCATAGATAATACAGATATATATTAGTATAGATGCGCAACTCTAAAATTGAAACTGAGTCTTGCAAAAGTTTCGGAATGTCGTTTTTAGATGGCGTTGTACCGTTTTAGTTACTATCAAACCCGCTAGATGGAAGTAGTACCGCCTGATAATTTTTATTGAACTGAATTATGGACAGAAATTAAGTTTTATCGAAAGTCGTAGACACTACAACGATCTAGTTCCTCTTTAATAGTGGGATATGATTGCTGCATAGTAAAATGTTCGCGAGCCCTTATAAATACGCCTTGTGTTAGCGATAGCGCGATGTAGAAGTCGCTTAGTGGCATCTGTTGTGACAATCCGAAAACTTTCAAACTGTTAGTACCGGACAGTCATTTTTAGATGTCTCTGTACTCTGTTTATTTGTGCATGTATGAGAGTTTCACCCCCCTGTCTCACGCTATCGGTCATCGCGGCAGCGGGCAGACTACCGCGCGGCCGTCTTCATATCGCCTAATCGTCTTCATATTACGTACCTCACTGTTTGAGCGCAATGTTATGTCTATACTTTTATTCGGTCTTAGATCTAATACAAGATGTTGCACGCGACTTCGTGGGCGCAAAAGGAAATCACGCGGTAACCGTACATTTTGCCGAGATAAAATGTAGTTCCCCGTGGTCTAATCTAAATATATCTGTACCAAATTTCATCAAAATCGGCCCAGTAGTTTCGGAGCCTATTCAATGCAAAGAAACAAATTAACTTTTCCTCTTTATTGTATTAGTATAGAATAGACTAGCTAGGTAAATATGAACTCGAATGAATAAATGACTACACCAACAATGCAAGTTGCAACCTACGTCCTAACGTCATAGTCCTACCACCTACACCTACTCCAACATCTACTCCTACAACCTACACCTTTTCCAATATTTCTCACTGTTTAAACCTTCCCTGAACTTCCACAATTATTTCAAAACCAAAATTTGCCAAATCGGTCAGCCGTTCTCGAGTTTTGAGTCCCTCGGGAATGGGATAAAAAGTATCATATGCCCTTCTCCTGGTTTTAAGATACCTCCCCACCAATTTTCAGTCAGATCGGTTCAGCCTCTTGAGTTATAGATAAATAGTGTTACTAACACGATTTTCTTTTATGGATATAGATTTAAATCAAAGGAATAATTAGCTTCATATTATATTCAGATCAAAAAAACCATAATATATTGTAATTGTGTGATTGTAAAGTGATTGAGAAATTGCCAGCAAACTAAATCAATTTCAGAAGTCAGAACAATGTACTTAGCATAGTTTAGCTATAGAAGCATTTAATTTCCTTGACTCGAATGATTACACATTTTTGTATGGAAATGACGACGATATATGAAAAACGATGATTCCTGAAGGCCATTTCCATAACCTTTATGAATTGTAAGTGCGGTTATGAGGTCATATTAAGGTACGTGCACATTATACACGAGCCGCATCGCATGATCGTATTGCGTAATGCGTACCTACTACCTACTAAGCACGTGCGGCCGAGCCGCATCGCAATTTTCTCTGCCCGTGCCGCGGATTTTAGAAATAACGATCAACGATGCTGCCCGGACCGCCCCGCTGCGATAAAATGTGTAATAGTAAGGGCTCTGCGGTCTGCCTCGAATCTTGCGGGCAGCGGGGCAGCAGCGGTGGCGGCGCAGGAGCGGCAGGATCTTATGCGTATAATCAAATGGACCGGTTCTCGAAAACAGCGTGCGGCAGCGGCACGGGCGCGTCTAACGAGCGGTGCGCTCCATTCTAGAGGGACGGCCCGCGCGTCTGCATTGCTGTGTTGTGCAATAAATTGTGGCCTAACTGCGATTATTTTTGTATTCCTATTGTTGTGTATTTCAATTCATAATTTCGATAAAACTCGCCTTTTATTTTCCTTGCCCTATAGTAGGGCACAATAAACCGAGCTTTAGGAATAAATTTGAATCAAAAAGATTATTCAGACATTTCGTTCGCGAATAAAAACTTATTTATATTATCTCGACGACACAACCACGAACACAACACTACGCCACTATAGTGCCGAGCGATCTACCCGCTTAATTCGAGAACGCGTCTGCGTTGCTCGCGCCGCTCCCGCACCGCCGACGCCGCCGCCCAACACGCCGCCCCGCTGCCCGCGAAATTCGAGGCAGAGGCCAGGTCGTCACAGACGGCGAAGATACGATAATATGATGCTCAGTACATTTTACTGTTATATGAAAATAGTATAATGGTATCTTAACCGTACTAACATCTTAAAAGATAAAATATTACTTATAGTATCTTCGCCCTCTGTGAAGCCCCTTGTAGTATAAGTACCTACAATGACACGGGCTCAAAACCCGTCCAAGGGATGCGGCCCCGCGCCGCCGCCGGCGCCGCCGCGCCAAGTCAGTAGTACCTACAGGCTACATACGCATTTTGCGATGCGATGCGGCCCGCTGCGGCCCGATACAATGTGCCCATACCTTTGATAAGGTAACACATACCTAGTTAGTAATAAGTGTGTTAGACTTAGTAATTGATGGCAAAATGAATAAAAAACTAAAATGTCGTCACATTTAGGAGATAAATAAACTGACGGCGCGGCGGACGGGTCGTTTAATGGAAACCGATTGTCACATGACCATCCGCAACACCAGAGGTGTTACAAATGCTTTGTCGGCCTTTTTTTTAAGATTTAAAGATCGTAATCGTTCGGCAACACAGCTGATGGCGAGTGGCGACAGTTCTTTCTAAAGTTTTATCCGGAAATAGCGCGTTACATACCTAGTTACGGCAGAAAATTCGAGGAAAGCGCATATATATAGGATTGAAATTTTAGAAGAACGCGCGTCTGTTTCTAACGTTTATGATTTAGGTAAGTATTTCTTGAAAATGGCTGGAAGTACTTTTTACCATGAAATTTAGTATGCATGGAGTTTTGGGGGAAACTGCACATTTTATAGTTTTATAGCTATAGGTATATGACCTATTATGTTTTTTTTTCGTCGTGTTATAGTATATTTCGACTCTATGTCAGTCCGATTGGTAAGGTGTCTCTATGTATAATTTTTGCTTTCTTCGAACTTCGAATATTCGGAATGTGGTGGGTTCGAATCTCGGTCAGATATAAAATACTTTTATGATACTATTTTTTTTTAATTTATCACAACTACCCAGGTATGATATAAGAAATGTTTACTTTCTAAAACAATGGGAAAGTAATAACTGCACCTTTATTAGGTACCTACTTACTTCTCGATGAACATGTCTTGTGAGATCCAAAGTACAAACTACAAAGTAGGTACAAACAGAATATAACTTCTTTGATAGGTACCAAACTACTGTGCTTCAAAGCGGAGCATCCTGTTTGTAATTTAAAATTTTAAACCATTGCAAATGCATTTGTTGACGGTCGACGCCCTAGCAAAGATATTTTGGTACGTCCCGGCCAAAATTAGAAGTATCATACAGGAAGACAGAGATTTCCCATGGCCAACAGGTAATAAGCGGTGAAATGTATTTCAACATTGTTATCACAATTACAATCAAACCTTTAGGCGGTACATAGGTAATAAATCTGGGTGCGTAACACGAACTAAATTTGCATCGACCATCGGGCGACGACCGAGCATCGAGGGAAGAAAGCCCACATCAATGAAGTTGGCGCGAGTCGCCGCGCGAGCCAGTTTGAATAAAGTGAAGCGAGCGCAAAGCGGCGCTCAGTTTATTACGAACTCGGGACGACGCTGCATGTCGTTTTTATAGTTTTTGTGGCCGTGTGCATGGTGTCAGTGTTTATTACATACAGCTAATCATATTGTGATCTGTTTCTGTGTGGTGTAAGGTATCAGTGTCGGCCGGTCTCCTCGATTTGGTGTGATGCAGTTGAGCATATACTTATGGCTGATTGGTGTGTCTCTCGCAGGATATGTTCGAGCGACAGAGGTAAGGGGAATCTTTAAACGCGCATTCCGGTGTCTACGCGAGATTCAATAGTGTCTGCCGAATAAACCGAAACTTGCGTAACTTTCAATGTCACCACGAGTTTTCGAGTGTCTCGGCCGCACAGGGGAAATTCTCCTGTATGGACTAGTTTTTAGTGTCTAGATTTACCTGCACGGGGGTGAGCGTCCGTCCGTCACTTAACGTTTACCTTGAACGGTAATCGTCAGGTAAACAATTGTTATCGTGTCCCTACCATCGATCTGTGGTGCACGGCGCGAGTAAACAGTACTTAGATATTTTCGGCGAATGAGTACCTACGCCTCGTACTACGCACGGTTGTGCGCCCACGATTTTAGAGAAAGCTCAAGAAATAATACGGATTTATACGGTCCAGCAGGCCCACACAGCTGGGCCAAACAAGTTTCCGAGGTAAAACAGATTTTACGCTACGTTTGACAATAGACCTGCGATACTTTCGTCAAATATGCATTCAAACAAACCCACGTTCAAGTATGCAAAGCCCTTTTGCATACTGATGAGTAATATTTCGTAAATTCCATATTTACTTTCCGACGCACAATCTTAATCGATACGGTCACGATGCACGATGGTTCACTCGTAGATAACGAAATGAGAACACTCGAAAGAATTATCTTTAGTAGGTAACGAAAACAACACATATTAAGATCCGTTCATAATTTGTCGCCATAAATTAATTAACTAACATGACTAACAGTCGAATATTTAAACACTACTTATATAAAGATGCCGTCAATTTACATGCCGTCCTTGTCATTTTGCAAAGCAGTGACAGTAATGACTAATGAGTAACAGCATATGATTTAAGTAGCACTTAACTTTAATATACGTTTGAGAGTTCGACCGTAACTGTGATAAAAAGCGTTAATTATAATGGGCTAGGCACTTGTTAGGTATAGTATAGGTAAAAGAAGACTTGTCTTGAGTCCAGACGGAAAGTATTCCGTACAAAATGGCGAAAAACCACGTTTATTGTATGGGGTCTCCCATACAACAATGAACAAACCCTTCAATATTTATTTTATTCTGTTTTTACCCGACTACGGTGAAGCTATCTACTATCGTTTTTATAAAAAATATAGTTATTAGTATGTATTTATGTTATATTGATAAAATAAATACCTATTATCATCTGTGAAAATTTTAACAGTCTAGCTATCACGGTTTATGAGATACAAGCCTGTACGCGTAGCTTAACCACTATAGAAATGGTTCCTTTCCAAGAAAGAGTAGAAAAAATTACAGATTTATGAAGGAAAGCTGTGATTTTGTTCATATTAACTGTCAAGATGTCCATACTTGTGTAGACAATACGCATTTCTGTGGTGGTCATGCTAAGCGTTCTCGTGACCGACAGACGGACAGAGAGCCAGACGGACGGGCAGTGCCGTGCCGTTGCACACGTTCCGGTTGCCGGGTAGCCGGTGCCGGGTAGCCGGTCGCGAAGTGGATGGCCGTGTACACCGGTACGTTTGAAAAGTATCGTACATGGTTCGTGACCGACTACCCGATACCGGCTACCCGGTAACCGGAACGTGTGCAACTGCACTAAGGCTGGGACTATATTGTCCGGAATCCGTAAAACCGGGGAAATAATAATAAATAATAAAGAGTATTAGCGTAGAGTTAAATTTTCAGTGCTCTTGAGTTTTCTCTAGCCTTACTGATTCCGGACAATATAGCCCCAGCCTCAGTAATAGGGTCCCGTTTTACCTTTTGGGTACGGGAACCCTAAAAACATAATTTTAAGCAATTAACTAATATTATAACAATTAACAACTAACAGAGTAGTAATAAAATATCTAGGTAGGTACTAGGTAGGTACAAGGTTATTAATATGTCGTTGATCGTTTTAACCTCTACTGTCTATGTGATTGGTATATTCTAGAATTCTAGATTGATCACTATAATCAACAAATGATGATTTTGTATTGACGCTTTATACGAGTCACTAGATTAAATAAAAATTCGAAAACAAAAATGTACTTATAGGATTTTATAATCGCTAAGTGACAAGCATCGCTATATCGCTCAGCGATGCTTATTTCGAACTTCGTCGTCGTAATTAGCGATGGCAACTTGGCTAAAAGCTCTGTGGCTGCATGCTCAGCTCGAACGATGAGGGTTTTTGATATTTTTTCTGCCGTTAGGGGGCAAACCCAACGCACACAAAGCGTCATCTGGTGGCGTAAGTGGTATCAAAAGCGGTCAATAAGAATTTTAGATTCTTTTCCTGTCACCAGGCGGCGCTAGCGCTACTAAAGCACGACGGTCCTTGTCGTGTCAAAAAGCTGTCAGATGTCACGAATTTATAAACCCTCATTGACAGCAACGAATTCGTAACGTAATCGAATTGGAATTGTACGAAAATCATAACAGCGCCTATACTTTCATTCCTAAACGTCGGAAAGTAATTTTGCATTTCAAAAAGACTAAAGAAAGTGTCTCACTTTGACTAGAGTCCATTGTTTCTCAACCGGTGGGTCGCGACCCTTAGGGGGCCGAGTTTGTTTTTAAAGGGGGTCGCAGTCTGTTCAAAAATAATAAATTATACAAACTACATAATATATAGGTATATGGGTATTAGGTACAAAAGATTTTTCAAACGAATCTTTTGTATCGAACGTCGAAAAAAACTTTCGAAGTGAAGGCTAATACAACGTACCTATAGCTACGTGTACTATTATTTATTCTGTGCTATAGCTGATAAAAATAGCGCGCTATGTACCTAGGTATTATACCCAATTTTATAGTGACGGGTCGCAAGACTTTTTACTTAACTTTTTGGTCTCGACATAAAAATGGTTGAGAAACGATGGATTAGACAGAAATCAACTTTACACAATTATATATATATTATGTTGCCCGCGACTTCGTGCGCCCAAAAGGAGATCGCGCGGGAACGGTACCAACATTTTTCCGCTGTTAATAGTAGCCTATTATAAGTATATATCTTCCTTTCTTTAGTTATCCGAGCTATTATTACAAATCTTTTGACACCTCATTCATTAAAATCGGATCAGTAGCTTAGACGCCACCACAAGTAAGTAAATTGATTAAGGTGTAGAGTTTGTGAAGTTAGGCTTGTAGAGTTAAGGCGTGTAGAGACAGAAGCTTGGTTTCACATGAGATCTGATAGCTTTTTGATAGTGCGATCTTGGCATCACTTTACATGAAAATGTTTTTGGTGAGATTTCACTTCCTTTTGAATTTGTTATGACGATATTTTTATTTTCTTTTTAATTTTTAATAATTTAGGGTATAGGCTACCTTTGTTTAATTTTCCGTTGAAATTACTACAGAATACTTAAGTAGGACAAATTAGGTATTTCAATATTAAGTTAATTAGTTTCCAATCCAAGCGACGAACGACATACCTACTTAACTAGCATAGTTCATAACTTCATAATATACGCGATAGAGCGCTTTTATGCAAACTTAACTTTCATCCCCTTGTTTAAGGGGTTGGAAGACAGAAGTTCTAACTTTGGCAATTGTTATGTTAGTTGTGTACTAATACAAGCTCATGTACCAAATTTCAGCTTTCTAGGACATTCGCAAGTACCATATAATTTGTTGATCGTCACTAAGTAAGTGATGAAATCAGTGGTTTTTAGATATTATAGGTCTACCAGAATCTGATGGCATTTTAAAAAAAATAAAAAATGTGATTTTCATATGGCAATGTCAAGTATGACCCGTCAAATCAAAGTACGTGATCTGTCAACCGCTGTTAAAATTTTGTGATTATGTTCTTAGAATTTGTTGTTTTTGTAAAAATATCCAAAAAGGCAATTCGATCTCAAGCGAGAAATATTGTTTTCTATGTCTATAGTAAAATACAGAAAGAAGAAGGTGTAAATCGAACTCAATCTTATAATTTAAAGCTTGTGGTAGAGTTGACCGGTAAGTTAGAGTGAGTTGTTTTGATACTTTTAGTTTTTTTAGATTTTCTTAGGTAATTATTGTGACTTCTTTAAATGTGTTTCCAGTACTACTATAAGGTGAATCGTAGCTGATGGCACATCGAATGATGGTTTGTTTTCCATGCCTGGTAAAAGGAAGAGAGGAGGAAAAAAGAAAATCACATAAGACAGTTTCGATTTATAGTTGATTAGGAATAAAGTAAACGAGTTCTATACAGTTCGTAAGAAAATTCCAATATTAAATAAACTGTTGCCAATTTAATTGTATGTTATTCGTAATAAATAAGTATATAAAGTAATTCACGATTGATTTATTTTTCATGAAATATCATTATCATTACATAGTATAAAACAAAGTCCCTTTTTTGTCTGTCCCCTATGTATGCTTAAATCTTTAAAACTACGCAACGGATTTTGATGCCGTTTTTTTAACAGATAGAGTGATTTAACAGGAAGGTTTTTAGATATATAACATGCATAACATATAGAGGTGAAAATTCCGGAAAGTTTCCGAAATTTTGGAAATTTTCGGGAAAGTTTCAGGAAGTTTACTTGAAAACTTCCTGAATATTTCCCCATGAGGAAGTTTTCAAAACTGATCATTTATCTATTAAAAATAGTTGTTTTAAATGTAAATTACACTAATATTAGATAGTTTTCATAGTTTAGATTCAATTGAACACAATAAGCACGAACCTTGACTCAACGCCATCTATTGACACCAACATGTAGGTATTTGGTTATGTTTTATAAGGTCGTATTAAGTCTATGTTTTCTTTTTATTTAAAATTTAACTTATTGATCGTATAGTTCAGTGTACCTACCGTGCCTATGTCTCGCAGCGATTCAGTACGCGATTTAAATTTTTAAATACCTACACTATCGCTTTATCTTCTTATTATCTTCTATTATACGAGTATAAAGTAACAACGCCTGACTGATTCATCAACGCCGAAGCAAAACTACTGAAGCTAGAAACGTAAATTTTTGACCGTGGCTTCCTTTTGTGACGTGTAGGTCCACTCAGAAGGAATTTTGCGAATTCATCCCTTAAAGGGGTAAAAAGGGGTATCAACGTTTGTATGTAACTTTTTTGTTTGTAATCAGATCTGTTTGGAATTTCGTGATGTTGTTCTTTGGCATGATTTACTAAAACTCTAATTAAATATTTTCGAAAATTCGATCTTTTAAGGGGTAAAAAGGGGTACTAAACTTTGTATGGGGAAAAAATATTAAATGAGCGTTTAGGCTTGGAACTTTTTAAATGGAGTCCTGAAAGAAATTAATAAACATGTGTTTAATTATTTTTCGATATTCAACCCCTAAAAGGATGAAAGGGGGTATGAATATCTTTTATTTTCATCAACGCCGAGGCAAAACTACTGAAGCTAGAAACGTAGTAATCGGACCGTAGCTTCCTTTTGAGACGCATAGGTCCATTAAGAAGGGATTTTGCGAAATTCACCCCCTAAAGGGGTAAAAACTGGGATACCATAAAAAAAGTTACATACAATTGTTGATAAACATAGTAGAGGTACACAAATAATTTTAGAGGTTTCTAAAGTCCTAAAAAATCACATATTTTGCGCATACATTGAAAATGCTGGCTGAACACTACGAGATAGATCAAAATTATGTACTACAGTTGTATTCATCTTTAAAAAGCCTACAAAAAAAGTCCGCGATGGCATATGTCTATCTCTAAGGGATAACCCACAATAACCATTTTTTATCCTTTACTTTGATTTTAATTAAATAGCTTATTTACAAAGCGATTTTAAGCAATACGGTGTTAATCCTTATCCAATTAAGTACCTTAAATACATTGTGCATTTAAGATAGATCAATACTGCCCTTTACGGCATGTAATTTAAATGAATATTTTCGAAGATATTACAGATTTAAAATGCAGGGATATAGTGTTGCTGCGCGGCGCGGGCTCTCGCGTTTCTACATCGCTATCGATAGCGCTATCGAAAACGCGGATCGTATAACAGTATAAAGAGGTTCACAAATATTTTGAACTGCAGCACAGAATACATAATAGTAACTGCAGTTCTTAATTCTTATGGAATATCCAGAGGTGGTTTGTCAGTTTTGTTGGAATGTCAAATAACTTTACTTACTACATAGTACATAGCATAGAACAAGTCGCTTTATCTGTCTGTCCCTATGTAGGTATAGTATATTGTATGCTTAGATCTTTAAATCTACGCAACGGATTTTGATGCGAGTTTTTAAAATAATAGTCTTAAAAGTATTTAGCCTTTAAGATATAAGATTATGGTAAAACTTATATTCAAGTGCGATAAATATAATATTATGTACCTAAGTATATTATCAAGTGGTCGCGCATGTCGTGTCGAGGTGATAGGGTCCCATTTTTAACAATTTGCATTGGGCAAACCTAAAAACATTTTCAATATTGTATCAGAAGTATATTGCTGTAAGTAGGTAGAGAGTTATTCGCCGAAGTAGTTTTTTTCTCCAAGAACACTATTCCATACGGGCGAAGCCGCGGGCAAAAGCTAGTTTTCTATATTATACACCGAACATTCTTCATACAGTCTTATTATAATTCATGTTCAATAATACTAAAGACATAATTAAATATTAACCAGTATCAAGATCGTTTAATCCAATATCCCCAGTATTGCACACTACAAAATTTTATTTCCCTATTTGCCATGAGATTCTGGTACACCTATAACTTATTTACTTAATAAAATCTAAAATATAAGAACTATGCAAAACTTTACATGTTAAAAATGTCCGCTAATAGGAACATTTGCTGAAAATTTCATTTATCTGGTATAATCCAAACCCAAGTTATGAGGGTTCAAAAAGTCGACGAAACGCTTCGAGAAAAGGTACCCTTGCACATCGCTTGGCTTATCTTGGCGGGGGCACTACCGTGCTCCCAGATTAGCTATTATAATTAACTAGGCTTCGCCCGCATAAATATAGTGTTTCCCATGGGAATACTGTACTCTTCGGAATAAGAGTAGCCTATGTTTTAATCCAGAGTATAAACTACCTACTATCATACTAAATTTCCTCGAAATCCGTTCAGTCGTTTTCGCGTGAAAGAGTAACAAACATCCATCCATCCATCCTCACAATGATTCACATTTGTTATAGTAGGACGATAAATTACACAATAAAACAAAACTGAACAAGAGTTTTATTACAATTTGTTATGCAATAAAGTGTAATTAGTATCAGTTGGTGCATTCAGCATTATCAACGATTTTGAACACGTGATGCCATTTGATGGCATATTGTTAATAGTTCATTCATTACTAATAAGGTAGGTACAATAATATTGATCATGACAAGATAATAATATTGCATTAATAAAAACAATGATTTAAACCTTTGTTAAAGAAAAAAAAACATCCCTTTTTGAACGATAATTACTTATTTTAAATTTAAAATTTACATCTTACTTCTGTAATAAAAAGTTTGTGAGGATGGATGGATAGATAGATGGATGTCTGTTGCTTTTTCACACAAAAACTACTGAACTGATTTTGATGAAATTTTGTACTTTGGATTAACAATACAACATAGGCTACATTTTAGCTCGAAGAAGTACAGTGTTCCCGTGGGAAACTATTTACGAGGGCGGAGCTGAGGGCTAGCAAAGCTAGTCAGTTAATAATATATATAGATTATAGAGTAAGCCCTCTTTTTAATATCATAATAAGACATCTATGGAGTAAACCCTGTAAGCTGACGCGTCGGCCAACACTGTTGAGAGAGCAAACATATCGGCTGCCGTATTACGTAAAAATAGCGATTAGCAAAAATCTTGCAGTCATCGCACGATAGACGCGCAGTCGATTGCTGAACGTCAAATAAAATCGTATTACCTATGCGATCAATTGCTAATCGCTCCCTGTTGTGTTTGAAATTTGAATGCACTTTGCTTCATTTTCGATTATTATTGCTAACTGACAGTTCAAATCGCTCGCTGATTGCTTTCGAATTGCTGTAAAAGTCTTACGTAATACAAAAACTTAGACAGCAGTGAAGAGATCGAACGATTTATTGCAATTTATAGTTCCTCGATTGTTCGGTAGAGGCAGTATAGTCGCTAGGTTGCTTCTGCTAGGTTTTTGCAGATACGTAATACGAATTTGCGATTTTTGCGCAAAAATTGCGCAATTTTTGCTATTGCTTGGCTATTGCAAGATACGTAATAAGCCTGCGGTAATTATAATTTAGGCTGGGACTATATCGTCCGGAATCCGGTAGGCTGGGGAAAATTCAGAGCACTGAAAATAGCTGAACCCTGCGCTAATACAATAGAGTTGAAAATTGTGTAGAGTTGTCAAATAGGAAAATTTACACTCGACACTCCAATTTTCAGTGCTGTTTTTTCTATCGCGATTCGCGACCACAAAAAAAAATCGCTCGTGGGAACATAGCCTAAGTGTTTATATACAATGATTAATCATCATAGCTGCCAACTATGATCTAACTAAACATTTAAGGTAAAAGCACTAATACTAGACACTTTAAGGACGAATCAAACTTCATTGCCAAATATAAAATGTATTTACCAAATAAGTACAGTTGCAATTACTTTTCCTGTTTGAGCAACATTTAGAAATTAACTTTTTCATATAAAATATTTGGAGACTGTTGTATTTTCAACAAATAATTACAATTTTCTAAGGTTTGTTGTAGACACTAAAAGATGACAGCGTCGAAAATCAAATCCACCAAAAATAGACATCAATTGGCACTAATAGTAGACAAACATCACATCAAGTTACCTATTTAAATTTAATGGAAAATTAAATGTTTATTTCAGCCTATCACCTGCAACAATATTTTTTGGCGTAATTTGAGACTTCTACTATTTGACTCTTTCTACTCTACAGTTTTGGTTTTATCACAGCATACCATTCTGTCTGTCCACGTTTGTAGCTTGTATTATCAATATAAATGGATGAAATTTGGTATAGTTATAGATGGTGTATAGATCTCGGTTTTGGCATCATAAAATTATAATAATTTTACATTTTAGGGGTGACTCTTCATACATGTGAAGTAGGGATGAAAAATATTTTTTCATTCTACCCCATCATGTGGGGTATTGTTGAATAGGTCTATTAAAATAAAGGTAAGGTTTTATATATGACTTTTTTACAAAGTTGACCATTTTCGAGTAATCGGCCTCCAAAGTGGTTTGTAAGTTGGTCCCCCCCCGGTATTTCTAAACTATAAGAGATAGAAACTTGTAAGTTTCCATGCTGATAGATCATGCTAAAAACTCTTTAGAAAAATTATATTGAGCGAAATCGGACAATAACTTTTGAAGTAATTCGCAGAAAACCTATTGCATGTTGATAGTTACGGAACCCTCCCTAAACAAGTCCTGACATGCTCTTGGTTATTTTCTTTTCATCCATTTCATTTTTTTTTCTCTCCTTTTTATACTATTGTTTTTATTGTGTGGAAGAAACAACAGAGGGTACTTTTTTCTGTCTTCCTTTTAACTTCATATGAAATTAATGAATACTAATAGTATAACCTAATGTTGACATCGAGTTTACCCTAATAGTTGACACTGTCTTCTTTTAGTTAGAATAGAGTAAAAGACACGAAACTCAGACAGGAACTTATTTTCTACAGCATAAGGCTAAATTTGTATTAAAATAAGCTAACAAATTCAGTTCGATGTAACCCTAGTAGAAGACACACGTGTCATCTTTTAGGTTTTGATTCATTTCTGGTACTAATAGTAAACACCACTTAAAATTTATACAAAAACGAGCTAAAATAACCAGGAAATGGTCCTAATTACTCAAGAATTTTGTACATTTTTAATATCGATATAACAGAAGCCAATAATCATAAATTTAAGAAAAAAATTATACCTGTAAAAAGTCAGTTGCCTTATGAAAAACGCTAAGAAATAAGCCCAACACGCCAACCTGCTGACATTGTTTATTGTCAACTGATGCCATTTTCAAATTTGCTTCTGAATGTTCACAAACTTTTGAGCATGTATCATAGATGTGACTAGGTGTCTTTAACATCAGTAGCAATGTTATTTTAATGATTAGTTTTCTTATTAGAAAACATTTTTCTTGAAAATGTCGTCTTTTAGTTCAATGTCGAGCATTAGTGCTTTTACCTTAGTACCTACTTAAGTACTATGTAGGTGTTTGAAATTCATCATAATATTGCATTTAGCAATGCGCCAGCGCATACAATGGTGCTGTCGTCATCGGCTATAATGTAAATCAATAATAATCATCATCATGGCCAATCACCATCGTCCACTAGTGCAATGTATTAGGTACAGTAGTAGATTGCCCTAGACCAGAGGTTCCCAAATTTATACTGTTTAACGCCCACTTTGAAAATCAGTTATTTTGTAGCCCACATTTTTTTCATCATAAAAACCTCAATAACATATTAGTCTCGTCTGGAGAGTATCTTTTATCTATTCAAAAGTAACCAAAAATTAATTTTGAGCAATAATACTACTGTAAATCAGCGCCCTCCAATTTTTTCTGGGGCCCTTACCACCCCCTCTAGGCCTCCAGCGCCCACAAGGGGGCGTTATCGCCCACTTTGGGAAAGACTGGCCTAGACCCTAGGATCTAGGTCATAGGTTTCTTTGTGAGGAGGTTTATTCTATAATTCACCACACTTTCTGACCGTGTTCTCTGAGCTCCGTGGCCTAGTGGGTATATCGTTTAGTTCGCACTCGAGAGAGTGCAGGTTCGAATCCCAGGTTGTGGCGTGTACCAATGAGACTTTTTCAGATCTCAAGTACATTATACGGACACTCTAACGGTGAAGAAAAACATCGTGAGGAAACCCGCACATGGTTGGTTCCAGACGTATTGACCAGTTCATTCCTCTGGACTAGGCTGACTGTGTTGTGAGAATGCCGTATGTGCTTGGACAACCATACGACATTCAAAACCGACTGGCACTGCAGTATTTCAAGAGTGGTTACTTCGCTCGGACAATACTATATTAGAAATCATCCATTAACGGATGGAAAGGCCTTAGTTTTTTTGGGTTCAAATTTATTTGTAGTCTATTCGCGTTTAATACCTAATCAGTTAGTGTTTAAATTAGAGATGCCACGAATAGTGAATTGGCCGAATACCGAATACCGAATATTCGGCAACGCTGTCGGCCGAAGCGCCGGATATTCGGCACGAAATACATACTTGTCAGGAGCGCGTTAGCTGGATTAAGACAAGTCGCAACCTGTTTTCCTCGTTGCGTTGGCGCAGTAGGCGACGACTAGCATGTAAGTGTATAGTGAGGGGTTATTTTCTGAGGTTGGTAACATTTACGATGAAAAGCGTAATCGTTTGCTACCAAAAAATGCTGAAAAGCTTGTTTTTATCCATCACAACCATACCATTAATCAATTTTAATTACTAAAGTGTTGTAATTTGGAAATAAATATATAATTTGGAGTAATATAACGTGTCATTTTTACATGATTTGGTATTCGGTATTCGGCCGAATAGTACGTATTATTCGGCCGAATACCGAATAGCAAAAAAAGTGGCCGAATAGGCCGAATACCGAATAGTTGCCGAATATTCGTGACATCTCTAGTTTACATATATAATATACTAGCTTTTCCCCGCGACTTCGTCCGCGTGGAATAGTTACTTTGGGATATCGCTAAAATTTACCCGCGACTTCATTTACGTAGAAGAAGCGCTTCCACCTCACGACTGCCCGCCCGCTCCGCGCGCCTTACTATAGCGCGCATGATTATTTTATTACTGCGATATCTTCTAAAATACTCATTGAAATCAAATGATGTAAACGGCAAATTTCTTCTAGATTAAATGCTTGTAATGAATAACGTATTTACTTGGATAAGGATTAATATAATCTTTATGAAAACACCTTCACAAATAATGCTTACTTTTAGAACAAATTTGGTAAGTATAAAAAGGTTATAGTGAGCCAACCTTAAAAGATAGACATATACTGTCGCGGACTTTTTTTTAGAACTTTTAAAGGGGAACAATTCTGCCATACATCATTTTAGCGAAACTTTAACCGTTTCCGCAGCGTACGTAGCGAAAGCTCTCAAAAGGAAAAAAAGACCCCCGATTTTGTAACATTCTTGATTGGTACTCCGCTCGTATTAAGCCTACTAAAGGACTATCCAACACAAAAAGAATTTTTCAATTCGTACCAGTAGTTCCTGAGATTAGCGCGTTCAAACAAACAAACAAACAAACAAACAAACAAACAAACTCTTCAGCTTTATAATATTAGTATAGATAATATGTATGGACGCTTCACACCACGTCAATCTGGCCCCGTGCTAAGTATCCGAAAAACTTGTGTTACAGGTAAGTACCAGACAATGAAAATATATTTAATACTTG